>CM021103.1:632409292-632715262 GCA_007115665.2 Sequoiadendron giganteum | reverse complement strand
TCAGAAAGAAAAATCGAGAGATAAGGTTGTGTGTTGACTTCCGCAACCTAAACAGAGCATCTAAGAAAGATAATTATCCCTTGCCCTCACTAGATGAGGTGTTGCAAATTGTGAATGGTTCCCAAATGATGTCCTTCTTGGACGGTTATTCAGGATACAACCAGGTGATGGTTGAAGAAGCAGATAGATTAAAAACAGCTTTCACCACCAAGTGGGGAATGTTCGCTTACAGGAGAATGCCTTTCGGCTTAATCAACGCCAGGGCCACATTTCAATGGGCTATGGACATCGCTTTCAGAGACTTAGTTGGGAAATGCATTATCATATACATGGACGACCTTACAGTGTTCTCCAAAAAGAGGGAAGATCATGTTGAAGACTTGAGGAAGATTTTCCAAAGATGCATAAGATTTGGTATCTCTCTCAATTCAAAGAAATGCGTGTTCGGAGTCACCGAAGGGAAATTGTTGGGACATGTCCTTTCAGAATAGGGCATATCAATTGACCCAGACCACATTGAGGCAATTTCAAGAATTGGCATGCCAGGAAGTCAGAAAGAATTGAGGTCTTTCTTTGGAAAGATTAATTTTGTGAGAAAGTTTATAACTGGGTTTGCTGAGATTGTCAGACCATTGAATGAAATGTTGAAGAAAGATGCGAAGATAGAATGGACTCCTCAAACAAATGAGTTCGAGGAAATTGTCATGTCCCCGAAATAGCAGAACTATAAAGACCAAGTGTTAAAATACAAATAAATTAATAAATAAAATAAATAGCAATATTAATATAAAAATATAAAATAAATGTGTATCATATCAATATAAAAATATAAAAATATGAAATAAATATAATAATAATATATAGGCAAATTATTGTTATTACATTCTATTATTAAATAACTTAATATCAAAAATAATAATAATAAATAAATATTATAATCATTACACATCAAAAATTGTAATACATTAGAATAAAATAATAATAAGATATTAGCAAATTGTTTTATTATTATACTTTAATGTTAAAATATGTTCAATAAAACATCAAAATAAAATAATAAAATAAATAGAAATCTGAAATATCATAATTATAGTAATAATACATTATTTTAAAAATAGATATTATTGTGATGATAAAGGCAGCAATTAAATCTAACAAAGGGATGTATTTTATGAAAAGTCACCTCTTTCACCAAACAATACATTCCCCCCATGAGTCACCTACCTTGAATGGTATAAATAGAAGGGAGGGAAAACATTGAGAAATACAATTTGCAATTTAGAAAAGCAGCAACAATGATTGTTATGCATTGAAATATAGTCATTTAATATATATAATAATTTAATAGGCATACAAGTATATATGCAAAGATATAGAAATTTTTTCTAATGAATAATATTCAATAAATAAAGAATATATATGAATAAGGAAGGAATAATTATATGAATACAAATGGATATAAGTAAAAGAATAATTATATATATGTATATAAAGTATATATATATATATATGTATAAATACATATACATGATTATGCAATAATGATACTTATAAGTAATGATGACTCTTTAATATAAACATAAGTAGATTATGTATATTTATGAATTGTCCTCATCCTATGATCAATTTAGTATAAGGTTGAAGGAGGCGAGTAAGGAAACATGGATAGATATAGCAACTCAGGTGATGTACTCACTTAGCAATAATATTTAGCATATTTTGAATATAAGATAAATATAGTCAGTCTGATTATTGGCGTAATGCTTTCTTTAATATTATCATGATGATAATGATGTTGATATTGACTTCAAGAATTAGTAATAAAAGAAAATGTATTTGATTGCTAAAAGATTGTCTTCCTTGTGTTTGCAAGCTTATTGGGAGGAAGGGTGTGAGGGAAGTGGTGCCTAAAAACCCCACTTAAGTCCGCCCCCGGAACCCAAGGCAGGGATGGGCCCTGGAGGGGTGGAAATTCTACTCATAGTCTGCCCAATCCCAAGGTCTGGGTAGGCCATGGAGGGGTGGGGGTTCCACTCATAGTCCGCTGCGGCCCTGGAGGGGTGGTAGTCCCGGGCCATTTATCAATTCCCCCGACTATACCCAATAAGTCAAGTGTCTTTTGAGGCACTGAAATGGGTAGAGAAAGCAGGTACCAGTGTTTCCACTAAGCATGCCACTCCGAGTATGAAATGGTCTTAGTTTGGATGTTCAACTCGGAGCCAAGGGGTCGGTTGTCCTGAGGGGATGCTTGTGCCCTTGGGCTTAGATGGATAGCTTCGGGAGGATCTACCTGTTGACGTGCTTTTTATGACAACGCCAGCACAGAATAAAGTTGTCCAACGGTCACTCTATTCTCTCTTGATCAAAGTGTCCCACATGCTAAGATTGCTTGAAAGTTCATGTGTTCGACTCCAAGGTTCGTTTTATCGCGAATAGACTCAGTTGGTTGATGTGTTTTGCTGGTTATTTCAAGGGGACTTACGTAGTTGTTCAACTCTGTGAAGCAATTAGGACATGAATGATTTGGCAATATTGTTCTGGTATCTAGACTGACTCGGAAAATGCAGAATTTAAAGGGGATAGGGATAGGGATTCTACAAATCTACTTCTAAAGGGCGGAGGACGAGGATCGACTTAAACAATCTTCAAACCAAACTTTGCTTTGTCTCCTTTCGAACAACTCCGACAAAGTTGGTGCAATCTTCAAAGGATGAGAAAAGTGTTCAAACTATGACGCAACATGTTCATACCGTCAACACGACGCATACAAACATATGAACCATAATCGAAGTTAAGTGCTGATACTCCAGTTGACCACGCAAGGCGAACTTACCATCAGTAAGCCCGCTAGTGGTATGGATGAAGAAGATATGCTCAAATCACAACGCCACACTCCACCATTAACAACTACTTGCATGAAATAAAAATCTATTTTACTCTATCTACCTTGAATTGGAAAGACGAAATGGCCTTGCTAGCTACTCATAACAAAGAAGAAATCACCAGGCAATGAAAATCTTTGTATTATGAAAAGTGTTCACAACAACCTTTTACAAAACTTTCAAAGGAATGTTTTCTTCCCTCCTCAATCTAAAGCTAACTTCTAAGCTAAATGCTATATGCCTTCTACTCTCTAGCTCTGATCCAATTCCAATTCTAATCTCTATCTAATTTTACAAATGAGGGGGGATGCCCCTTTTATAATAAGTCCAATTCAATGGACGGTTTAGATCGAATTACAATGAAGGGCTCAGATTGAGCCACTTATGCCCTAATTAGGGTTCCTGCCCTAAAAACCGCCACAGAGAGGAGTGGGCAATGAATGCACAGAATATTCTCCACTCCCCTGCAGGAATCATAATGAGCAATTAATGCCCACTACCATCATCAAGAAGATCCTCATCAAGCAGCACGTTCCCACTGGCCTTCTCCCGGATAGCAAACTCGATGAACCGGGCCAATACTGCTTCAACCTCCTGTGCAGAGATCGGTGGAATATGGTTGAGTTGGAACTCCAAGACTGCTACCGTCTGTCCGTATCTGGTGTAAGATTTCCTCCATGTCACTAAGGCGTCCTGGGTATGCTGAATTATACTAGAGAACGTGGAGACATTCTCAAAGTCATCCAGGACAAGTGACCTCGCAGTTGAGAAGAATGGAGGTAGTCTACTTTTCAAGCCATCAGCAGTTATCTCCTCTGGGACCAACTTTCTAGCAAATATGGCTTCTAATGTATTGAGGACTCCCCCCAAGATGTTGCCCATTGCTTTCCTCACTTTAGCTGAATTTGCCCTTGCTGCGTCGTGAAATCCACGGCCTGTGACCACCGAGGAATACCAATTGGTGAAATCATACCTATCACCTCTCTGAATTACACCTCCATCCACCAAGGTTTCTAGAGGTATATGCATCAAAGCCCCCAAACGAAGTACAGTCTTCGTTTGATAGATGCGAGTATCACCCCAGGCCTGATCTAGTATATCCATCCGTGCCAAAATACTTGAGGCCTGTCGATAAGCATCGGCGAGGTCCTCCATGAATTTCCCTGTCTCAGTATGAACACGGCCAACCCACTTGTCCGCCTCCGTTTCCATTTTCTTCAAATCCTCTAAGGCAACAACTGACTCCTTCGGAAGCTCTGATGGACGTTCCACTGCTGGGTTTGCTGGTTCACCTGGACGTGCTAGATTTTGCATGTATCCTATCAAGGTTTTGTGCTCCTTCTTCAATTTCTTATACTTCCCCTCTGTGCGGAGCAACTGATCCTTCAATGCCTGATAGGAGTTATCGAATTCCTCGATAACTTGGGCTCCCGTAGGACGACCCAACTCTACTGTGGTGATCACATAATTTTCAGGCCTCTCCTCGGTTCGATCACAATCTTTCCTCGGAATAGCCACCTGAAGCGTGCGAGAGCCTGATTCGTCGGTCGAGATCTTTGAAAACTTTCGGGCCCTCGGGTGGCGCATCGACCCTCCCTTCGAGGAACTCCTCCATCTCAATGGTATGGATCCGTATCATCCTGGGTTCTCTCCTCATTCTGCCTGAAAAGCCAATCGTGCAATCGCTTCCACCGTGGATACAAATGACAAGGGGCTAGTCTTTTCGCCTCCATCTCTCGCACTTCCTCTCTTTCTGTGACCGTTTGCTCAGCTCATCCTCCCATAGCCGAGTATCTCTCACCCTGGGTCCCTTTGTTCTTGCGTTTTTTCTTCTTCCAAAGCCGTATTCAAACATCTCGCTGAAAATGGGTGTCGCGGCCATTGTTTCCTCTTCCTCCCTCCCTGGTCGCCTCGATAGACCTTAATACCAGTCGCATTCCCTGGGCGCTATTCGATCACCTCTCAAGTCCCTCGGCCTCTTCTCCAACTCACTACCGGACGGCAATAATGAAAACCACTCTCAAAACTCGAAGACCGAGTTTGTGAGTGCACGGGTGATGCTTGTTCTATCCTCACCGGTATCGGCTGGGTTGGCACTTCCACTTGTGCCCTTGATGTCTGAGCAATTTGTTTCCCTCTTTTTACCGATAATGGCCTTGGGTCACCCATCAAGCTGTAAGTAAGGGCGATCGACTTGCTCTTAAGTCTGCATACATGTCTGTCGACCCAAGTCCTGGTAAAGTCATCACCGGGATAGAAAGAGTGTCCAAGTCCATGATCTCTGGCTCGGACCAATCAGGTGGTGGGACAGGAGTATCCCTAACTGACCCATAGTCGGGTTGCATGACGTTGACATCCTCCTCCACCTGGTCGGGAACTGGAATAATTTCACATTCTCTAATCAACTTGAGAGGAAGTCTGGAAAACATCCTTCTTCTTATCTCAGCCTCATCCACTGCATTTGCCCAGAAGTCCTCCAGATGAGCTCTGTGCCAGTATTCAACGTTCTGTACCATCCGGACGTTCCCGTAAGGATCGAAATCCTGCCTGCCTGTGTGATATGACAAATTATAAGATTGCAGCTCGTCCTCTGCCTCTCGGGCTGCCTGTAAAGAGGGACACACCTCAATGGAATTTCCCATGGTGATAGGGAAATCAAGTCCACCCTTCTTTTTCCTTTTCTGAATCTTATCGTAGGCAATCAATTGCCTAGATACCTCAAGCATTACTATGTGATCAGTGGGGTATCGTGGTAACCGATACGGATACGAAGTGAACCCCTGCAGCCTAATATATGTGAATTTTGGGAATTGGATGAGCCAATACCCATATTCCTCAATCAGTGTCTGTGCTTCTTTAGATATTCTCTGCTGCGTCCTCTGCTGAAGTGTCCTCGCAATGTGCATTGTGAATGCATCATTTGCCCGCTTATAGTTGGCAATGTTAGCTAAATGTAGCTGTGTGCAGGCTTCATGGATTTTGAATTGACCAGGGGCACAGCCGATTGGCTCCTTGTACGAAATCCCTCTGTACTTAGTCATTCTGGCCAACATGTAAATTACATATGAGCTCATGTAGAAAGTCTTCGTCACCTTCAAGCTCTTGAATTGCTCATCAATGTGGTTGCTAATCATCCTAGCCCAATCAACACACTCCTTTCCCTCCAAGATGATCTCGATGAAGTAGAACATCCAAGGCTCGAAAATGTAAGCCTGTGCACTCCCATTCACCCGGCTCAGCATCATTATCAAATCACAGTATTCTTGTTTCACGTCCTCGGCAATTATCTACTTTGGGAGCTTAGTGCGGGGTGGCCTCGGCTTTTGCATCCACATTCTGTTGATGACTGCAGTGACTCTTTCGAAAGAGGAAGAGTACATCTTATCTGCCCTCTTGTTTGTTCTGTATAACATCTCCTCAGCAGTTGGAATCCCAAATGCCTCTCCGATGGCATCGGGTGTGAAGTTGGCGAGCAGTTTACCATCCGGAGAGACAATCGTCCTACGTTCTGGCTTGTAGTGATTGGCGCACTGCATAATTAGCTCCGGACACTGAATTGCTGGCGGAAAACTAGCAGCTGCGTAGATTCCACTCTTCATTATATTATGTGCCGTGACGGATGGTTGATGGCCCCCTAGCCCGAACATCCTCGATTTGAGTGCATGTAGATTAAATGAACCAAGGTTGGTGTCATTTAATCCTGCCAACTTTGAAACTATTGCTGACTTTGGGAGAAATGGCTTAGCGAGCCTCTTAATCATTGCCTGCCGGGATGAGCCAGCCCTACCTGCTTCAGTGTTTGCAGCTCTACCTGCGGCTCTGCTTGTTCCTGCAACATCCTTTGCGCCAACCATCTGTAAAAATAAAATAGAAGAATAAGCTAGGCTGCAGATTTTTTAGTAAAATAAAACAATCCCCGAGATGGCTACGAATACGGAGTTAGCTTTGAAAATAAAATTCCTCAGCATAAATTTCTAACTCCAAACCTCATACTGTATAAAAATCTCTGAGTTTAGAGACAACTCTCAGCAACTGCACTTCTGACTGGTGAAGAAAAAAACGCAGCAAGCTAATAACTTCCAGCAATGTAGCTAATTTCTCCAGCACAAATAGTTCGAACCTTGACTTTACTTTGTCAACTTCAGCAGTTAGAGGAATAAAGAGTTGCCAGCAATATGAAATTTCAACTTCCTCAACTTCTCAACGTTTAAACTTCGCAGCAACTCCACTTTCAGCTCTTTGAGAATTAAATTCTCCAGCAACTCCGGAAAATAACTTCAACCTTCAACTTCAAAGTCGCAGCAACACACTTTCAGCTTTTCGAAAGAAAGAGTCTCGGCAAATGAAATTTTCTCCAGCACCTCGCACTTTCAGCAACTCAACACTCCGAAATAAAATAAACTCTCACAGAATTTCTCTCCTCAACCACTTGGAAAATATTTCAATCTCTCAAGAACTTCTTCAGCAACTTCAACTTCGAAATAATGTGAGGAGAAATGAGAGAAGAGATTGTTTAAATAACTTTTCCCGGAGAATCCTGCTAAGTAGTGCTGGGGCTATTTTTAGCACCTTCATCAATTTCCCACTATCTTCGCTCGGAATCTTCTAATTCAAGCGCAGTAGTGGGCTAGTCACTTATATTATGGTGCAAATGGCTATTTAATAATGCATCTCCCTTCCCTTGTAAAATTGGTCTTTTCTCTCTTAATCATACTAACTCCTCGGCGATTTAAACAACTCATGAGAAAACAATCACTTTAGATTTTAAAATTCCATTTTAAATCCGCGAAGGTTTAAATAAATTGTAGTAATTGGAGTAGCAAATTTTATTTCAACTTTTAAAATGTCTGTCATTTAAATCCTCGATTTCATAAAATTTGCCTTAGACATTTTAAATTCTCTCATTAAAACGTTTAACTCCGGGCGATAAAAAAATTGTTTGCGTGCTCGAAATAATTCGTCCTTTGAGATTTAACTTCTGTCAGGAAAATAATCTAGGCAAAACGAATTTCTTCCGAAAATATTAAAATTTCCCTTAGGAAATTAATTTTCAAACTCTGCTAACTCATGGGTGCATTTTAAACGGGTTCATTTGATTTTCACTTGACCCATGGAAAATATTCGTCGATATCAAATTTTCCCTTTGAAAAAAGATTCGTTAACTTTCAACTGCCTTCGGAGAATTTTTAAAACTCATCAAATCATCCTTCCTTGCCAAGGGCGTATTTTTCCCTAGTGAAGTGTTATATCACTTAGAAAAAATTTTCTAACACTTTCTCTACCATAGGCGTATACATTTTGATGAAATATTTATTTCAAAAAAAAAAATCCTTCACTTTACACCTCTGGCGCACTTTCATGTGTCTACTTTTATTTTGTTGCCTTAGGAAATTTTCCCCAGCAACCTTGGCGTATTTTACTCATGCAAGCCTTGATTTCTCACTTAGAAAATTCTCAAACAGTTAGAATATCCTTGGGCGCATATGGGGTCTTGAACTTTCATTTTCTTTGACTTAGAAATTTCTCCAAGTCCTAGCCACTTTATCTTGCCTTGGGCGCATTTTGACCTCTCTACTTTCATTTCATGCCTTAGGAAAATTTCGGCCATCTCCTCTTCACCATGGGCGCAAATGCTAGGCCAAGCTTTCATTTTCCTTGGAGGGCGCATTTCACCCTTGACACTTTCGTTTTATGCCTTAGAAATATTTCATATCCTCACCTTCCTTGAGGGCGCATTTTACTAGGTGAGCTTTTGTTTTTGCCTTAGAAACTTTTTCAAGGCATCTCTCCTTGAGGTGGGTGCATTTTACTAGGTGAGCTTTTGTTTTTGCCTTAGAAACTTTTTCAAGGCATCTCTTCTTCCTTGGGCGCAAATGAGACCCCATGCTTTCATTTTCCTAGGTGGGCGCATTTCAACATGTGAGCTTTCATTTTTGCCTTAGGCGTTTTTCAAGCCTCTACCTGTTCCTGCTCTTGCATTCTATTTTTAGCAAGTCGTGCTATTTTTAGCAAATCCCCTGATTTTCAACCTCTAAGGCTCCGTTTTGCCTGAAAATTTCATCAGATGATATTCTCTGCCTTGTGAACCTGTTTTGTCAGTCCTCTGCCCCGACCTGCTATTTATAGCCACCTGCTATTTATAGTAAGTTTGACTTTCTGACTTTAGTAGCTCCGTTTTGCCTGAAAGTTGCAACGCTTGATCTTGATAGCTTGAGGGTTACTTGGACGCCAACCTCGGTGCAGACCTGCTATTTATAGCCGTGCTCTGACTTACTAAAAATAGTAAGTTCTCCGACTTTGCTCAAATTTTGCCAGCCGGTACCTTGAAGTGTGCTGACATGGGTGGGGTACTTTGTTTCGGCTATTTTTGGATTTTACCCCCTATAAAAGTGGAAACCCTAATTTGATTTGCATGTATCCCAAACGGTCTCCGTTTGACTTCGTTCCTTGCATGTCGTTCTGCTTGCTGGACTGGAGTGTTGGGCGGCTGCCGGAGTGTACCTGCTAAAAATAGAAACTGTCTGAAAAGTGACTCATCCACTGCCGGATGGTTTTGCATGTCATATTGCCCGCGGGATCTCAAAATACCCAGAAAAACCCAGAAAACTGGTCTGCATGCACGTACTGGCTAAAAATAGTAAGTCCTCAAAACTCGATCTTCACTGCTTGCAAGCCACACCGTTGCGAAGCTCTCGAAAAACCCATGAAGAAAAACCCGACATGCGTTGAAAAACACCGCATGCGAACCCTAAAAATAGCCTCCGAAGGCTGAACTCTGAAAGTGGTTGTCTCGGTTTGCATGTTACATCACTGCGAAGGTTTTGGAAAACCCAGAAGGATTCTCCAGACATGCATCTGAAAAGCCTATGTAGAAACCCTGAAAATGGCTCTTAAAGCCCAAAATGCCAAAAATAGTAAGTCGTCTGATCTGGCTCAAAATTTACGTGTAGACAGCTTGATGTTACTCGGATGCAGTGGAACTGACAGAATTCCAAAATCTCAATAAAATAGTCCCAAATTGAATACTTACTAAAAATAGTAAGTTGCCAGAATACAGTGAAAATTTAGGGGGACTCTGCTGGAAGTCTTCTGACTGCTGCTCTAAGCTTAGATTTCAATTTTATAACTTAGTCTGACCTTAAATAAGCCTGAAGGATGAAAACCCTAATTACACAGACTTGACCAATATTTCAACCCGGGTCAAACGACGGGACAATCCCCGGAAGGACCAGAGACCAGAGAGAGAGCGAACCAAAGCCAAAAGACCAGACCGGAGCAAAATTTAGGGGGTCCCCATCTTGATGGGGTGATGTGTGAAAAAGGTCACAAATAAAGCTTTTGGTTTTTGGGTTGTTTTCTCTCTCTCTCTCTCTCTCTCCAATCTTTTTGTTCTTTCGGGGATGTCCTATCGTTTGACCTAATTTGGAATTTTGGTTGTCTGTGAAATTAGGGTTTTCATTCTTCAGGCCAGTTTGAAGTTGAATCGAGTTGGATTTTGGAATTCTGTCAGCTTCGACACATTCAGAACACATCAAGCTGCTTGCATGTAAATTTTGAGCCAGACCAGACAACTTGCTATTTTTAGCAGTTCAGGCTTCAGGAGTCATTTTCAGGGGTCAAACATATGATTCTTCATTGCATGTCCGGAGATTACTTCTGGGTTTCTCGAAACCTTCGCAACGATATAACATGCAAACTGAGACGATCACTTTCAGAGTTCAAGCTTCGGAGGCCATTTTTAGGGTTTGCATGCAGAATTCTCTAACGCATGTCCGGATATTCCTTCTGGGTTTTTCGAGAGCTTCGCAACAGTGTGACATGCAAGCAAAGAAGATCAAGTTTCGAGGACTTACTACTTTTGGCCAGTGCCCGCATGCAGACCAGTTTTCTGGGTTTCTTGAGATCCCACGAGCAATGTGACATGCAAATTCATCTGGCAGTCGGTTGATCACTTTTGAGACACTTACTATAAATAGCAGGTTCACTCCGGCAGCCACCCGACACTTCAATTTAGCGAACAGAACGACATGCAACATAAATCAAGTCAAACGAAGGCCGTTTGAGGCACATGCAAGTCAAATTAGGGTTTACTACTTCGATGCCTAAAAATAGGGGTAAAAAGCCAGAATCTTCGAAAACGAAGGTATCCCACTACGATCAGCATCTTCGAGCAGTCTACTGGTGAAATTTGAGCGCAATCCGGGCACTTACTATTTATAGTAAGTCACCTCCAGAATGGGCTATAAATAGCAGGTCAGCACAAGAGCGGGTGTGAACAGGTCAAGTAGGCGATGAGGATCATGCCTAGCAAATTTCAAGTCAAACGGAGCTGCAGAAGTCAAGCAATTTTAGGGTTTGCTAAAAATAGCAAGCGGGCTAAAAATAGAGAATGAGCTTGGGCAACAGGTATAAACATGGTAGCGAGGTCACGAGAAACATATCACGCCAGCTCCAGAGTCAGAAGATAAAAGGCCACAAAAGTCTCACTTCTCCAGAAAATTACTAAAAATAGATGGCAAAGGTAGCTGAGGCGTTGAAGAAATTTCCAAGTCTACAAATAGAAACTGGAGGGAGGAAGTATGAAATGCACCCAGCTGGCAGGAATGAAGGCTAGCATCAAGAATGTCTAAGTATCAAGAATTCCTCCTCATACCCTCAAATGCACCCAAGGTTGAAATGGTGGCATGAGAAGTTCTCAAGGCATGAAAAATTGAAGCTCCCACATGAAAATGCGCCCAAGTCAAGTTAAAAGGGGCATGAAAATATGCTAAGGCACAAGTGAAAGCTCATGGGTTAAAATGCGCCCAAAGGCAATGAGCAAGCATGAATAAAATTTCTAAGTGGTGAAAATAAAAGAACACCCTTCTAAATGCGCCTAAGGCAAACAAGTGATTTGGAAAACTTTCGAAATGGAAGCATCACCCTCAAAATGCGCCCTTGAGAAGAGGAGAAGTTAAAAAACTTTCTAAGTATGTAAACTTGAAGGCACACCCTCCATATGTGCCCAAGCAAGGAGTGGGGTGAGAAATAATTCTAAGTAATGAAAATGAAAGTGCTACCTTCAAAATGCACCCAAGAGGGAGAAAGACTTGAGGAAAAGGTTCAAAGCAAGCTGAAATGAGAGTTGACCCCTCTAAATGCGCCCTAGGCAAGTGGTTGAGGTAGCAAGGCATTGAAATTTTCTAAGTCATTAGAGATGAAAGTACAAGGGGTCATATGCGCCCAAGGAAGAGGGTGGCATCAAGAAATATGTTTGAGTGTTGAAAATAAAAGCAGCAAGGGTAAAATGAGCCCAAGGTTGAGAGGGTGAATAAAATTTTCTAAGGCAAAGATAGAAGCTACACACTCAAAACACGCCCACCTTGTGATAAAAGCTTGAATATTCTCTAAGGCATGTGAAACATGAACCTCAAAGAGCCTAAATACGCCCAACAAGGAAAGAAATGTCGGAGAAATATTCTAAGTGTTTGAAATATCCTTCTCACTAGCTGAAGTGCACCCTTGAGGTGAGGGTGTTGGCAGAAATTTTCTAAGTGGTAAAAATAAAAAATAAATGAAAGTATGCACCCTCAAATGCACCCCAGCAATCAAGTGGGAGTAAAATATTTTTTCCAAGTGTTAAAATGGAAGTAACACATGCAAAAATGAGCCTAAGGTTGAAAGAGGGCAAGACTTGAAAAGTTCCTAAGTCTGTGAAAGTGAAAGCTTGGCCTAGTAAATGCGCCCATGATGAAGAAGAGTTGAAGATTATTTTTCTAAGGCATGAGAAATTTCCAAAGCAAGGTAAAATAGGAGAAGGCCTTCCTAAGTGCGCCCAAGGTAAGTCAAGAAATAAAATGTTCTAAGACATTTTCTAAGGTAAAATGAGAAATACGCCTAGGGGGTGTTATTAAAATTTCCAGAGGCGGGATGAAATATGCTCATGAACAGGAGAGGAAATTCTTCAAGCAATTAGAGAGAAATGCCAAGACAGGAAATTAAAGACTGCAGGTATGAAGTGCGCCCAAGATTGAAAATGGATAAACCTTAGCAATTTTTTATTATTTTTTCAAAAATAATAAAATAATAAAAATTAAACTTACCCCTTCGTCTGGATACACATGGAAATTATGATTTCTGAGGGGAAGTTTCTTCTGGGTATTGAACATTTCCCACTGGGAGATGATTTAAAGTTCTTCCACACCTTGCTCGTGTTGTTTCGACAAAGATTTCGGCCTAGCACCCGTTTAACAAATTTCCTAAGGCCCGGATGGATAAAATTTCTAAGGCATGGTAAAATAAAGCTCAAAAGGTCAAATACACTCATAGGGTAGAGATGAAATTTGTCCAAGGCATAGAAGAATTTGAAGATGAAATGAAGCTAGAACATCAAGCATTCAGACGTTGAAAAGTTATAAGTTTGCTGGAAATAATGAACTCTATCAAGATCCGGAGATCAAGCGGTCAGAACATGGAAATTGGGTAAGTAAAGTGAATTTATATTATAAGCATTCTGATGCTTTTCTTTCTGTTTTGCAGGATGAACACTGGAGCCTGAGCGTAAGGACTTGGGGTGATGAAGTTGGACAATGTTACAACTTTGGAAAGAGAAACGAAAGTGAAGATTTGTCTAAGGCACTAAGAACGTGATGCAAAAGAGGCAAATGCGCCCAAGGCAGTGGGCTAGAGAAATGTGAAAGTCACAAGAAAGAAATGCATCCAGGAATGAAAGCAACAGGAGGACTTAACGAAGAAGAACTTCTTGCAAGGAGGGTTTGAACCAAGTGTTGTTGTGTGCTTGCCTCCTCCTAACGCAACATAATTGGCAAAGAAGAACAGTGGGAACACGTTTCTGGACGAGAATCTTCTAGAAGAAGATAGTGGGCATTAATTACAAATAATGGTTCCTGCAGAGGAGTGGAGAATATTCTGTTCATTTATTACCCACTCCTCTCTGTGGCGGTTTTTAGGGCTAATACCCTAATTAGGGCATAAATGGCTCAATCTGAGCCCTTCATTGTAATTCAATCTAAGTCGTCCGTTGGACTGGGCCAACTATAAAAGGGGCATCCCCCCTCATTTGTAATGGATTAGAAGTAGATGTTAGATTAGATCAGAAACCAGAGAGTAGAGGACATAAGTTAGAATAGATAGATAGCTTAGAAGTTAGCTTAGTTTGAAAAGGAAAGAAAGCTTTCCCTTTGAAAGTTTTTGTAAAAGATTGTTGTGTAAGACTCTCATAATATAAGGATTTTCATTGATTGGTGATTCTATCTTGCATTGTGGGTAGTTGACGAGATCTTTTCGTCTTTCCAATTCAAGTAGATAGAATAGAGTAGACTTTATTTTATGCAAGTAGTTGTTAATTGTGGAGTGTGGCGTTGTGGTTTGAGCATATCTTCTTTCATCCATACCACTAGCGGGCTTGCTGATGGTAAGTTCGCCTTGTGTGGTCAACTGGAATATCAGTACCTAACTTCGGTTGTGATTCGTGTGTTCATTTGCATCGTTGTGATGGAGTGCACATGTTGAATCACAATTTGAACATCTTACTCATCCTTTGAAGATTGCACCAACTTTGTCAGAGTTGTCCGAAGGGAGACGGAGCAAAGCCTGGTCTGAAGATTGTTTAAGCCGATCCTCATCCTCCACCCTTTAGGAGTAGATGGTAGCATCTCTAATCCTTATATCCTTTTACATTCAACATTATCCGGTTAGTTTAAAAACCCAAGCTTCATTGACAAATCTCCCGAAATTTGAAAATCCTTTCTTCGAAGTTGAACGATTACGTAAGTCCCCTTGGAATACCCAGCATATTCACATCAACCAACTGAGTCTATTCGCATTAAAGGAACCTTGGAGTTGAACACATGAACTTTCACGCAATCTTAGCATGCGGAATACTTTGATCAAGAGGGAATAGAGTGACCGTTGGACATTTTATTCTATGTTGGTGTTGTCATAAAAAACACGTCAACAGTTAGACACTCTAGTTCATTGTGCCTGCAAGTGCAATGGATCCTACACTTATCTGCCAATGCAAACTGCTGCAATAGTCTCTTCAATCTCCTATTTAAATCTGCATATAGCTGAGCGATGCTGATTTGCACATGCTGCTCCATTTCAACTCAGCTTCTTTTTGCCTTCAAAATTTTTTGATTTTATGTTTCAGCATTAAAAAAGATCTCTCTATCTCAGATTTCTTCTTTGAAAGTGCTCTTATCAACATCCAACATTCAGCTTTGTAGCCTCAGCATGTCAAGGCCCTCCTTCTAGCGCCTGTTCTGTTGATGGTGTTTTTATGCACTTTACAACACAAGTAATACGTAGGTGCATTACCTCTCTTGAAAGACAATCTTCCACAATCAAATTGCAGAACACTATCCCAAGGTCTCTCGGATGTCAGGTCTTGACAGTGCTTGGAATATTTCAGTTGTTTATGTGATTTGCTGGAATCACAAGGTGGACTTACGGATGAGTTACAAAGCGGGAAAGTTGGATCTGCAAATGGAGTTCTTAAGATGGAAAAGTTCCTGAGTGTTTGCTGCAGGTTCAAACAGCAGTCTGGAACTCCATTTCAACATCAAATTTAGCTTTACAATGTGCAATGAACCTTTCCTAAGGTTACTTATTAAAAAAAAAATGAAAAGGGGCAAGGAAGAGAGAAGGTTCCTGGATCTTAAACTACGAATGAACAGTGATCATGGAGGCTGCTACAGTAGACAAACTCCCTAAACTGGGTTTTGCTTGGCCAAGAGGATCCTACAGTTACACAAAACTAGTGCAATCTTCTAAGGACTGTAGATTTTCGTTTGCATACACACATCATAAACATGCAAGTGAACTAGGTTGTAGCAATCAAATAAATAAGCCCAGGCTAACTTTGCACAGCAGCTTGCCATCAACAAGTGCCAAAAGTATGGGCTGAAAGTTCATCAAATATTGTAACAACAATTACCATTACCATTTCCATTCAAGAAACTACAACTAAAACTAACTTGGAAGGTAGAACCATGCACACATAATGAGCAAAATCAAAATGTAACACCCATAGATCATGCAATGCTACTTTCTATTGCTACAGAATGTTTTTACAACAGCTCTCCAACAACTACAAATGAGGGGGAGACCCCTATTTATAGTTTTCCAAAGCCCAAATGAATGGCTAGGATTGAGTTACATTGTGTGGCCCAGATTCAATTACATTAGGGCTTCACCTACCCCACAATATTCAATAATTTAAAATACATCTTTGTCTTTTCCCTATTCTGCCCTATAGCAGTTTTGTCTTCTAGCTGATTTCTCTTTTACTGTAGCTGAAACTACCTGAAAGATGCTTTCTTCCTGATGGAATTGTAGCATTATTCATTGGATCAAATGGTTCTATCGACGGACCCATGGTAGGCTTTTTGAAACTGGAAATGAGAGGCCGAAATGCTGTTCTAGAACGACCGCGAGAGCACGGAACTCCGGATGGTACTTCCCGGATGCAAATTTGGAATTTGAAAAGCCAGGGGAGGATAAGACCCCATTTTACCATCTGGGTTGAAGTCCGTTTTTGATTTGGAGGTGCGCTAGTACGTTCCGGAAACATGAGCCCGAAATGCTGCTGTAAGAATGCTGTTTTGAAACGGCCGCGAGAGCACGGAACTCCGGATGGTACTTCCCGGATGCAAATTTGGAATTTGAAAAGCTAGGGGAGGATAAGACCCCATTTTAGCATCTGGGTCGAAGTCCGTTTTTGATTTGGAGGTGCGCTAGTACGTTCCGGAAACATGAGCCCGAAATGCCGTTGTAGGAATGCTGTTTTGAAACGGCCGCGAGAGCACAGAACTCCGGATGGTACTTTCTAGATGCAAATTTGGAATTTGAAAAGCCAGGGGAGGATAAGACCCCATTTTAGCATCTGGGTCGAACTTCGTTTTTGATTTGGAGGTGCGCTAGTACGTTCCAGAAACATGAGCCCAGAATGCCGCTGTAGGAATGCCGTTGCGGGGAAGCCGCTACAGGAAAGCCACTGCAGGAACATAGTTTTGGAATTTTCAAAACTTCCTGAAACTTAATAAAACCTTGTCAGTTCACTTAGGCACCACAAAAACATCCAAAATCCATAGGAAATCTATCCCCAAAGTCAAAGAATGAAGGAAAAAGCGAATCGAGTGAGCAAGCGGGGGCAAAGCCCGAAAAACCCAAAACTTAGCCATTTTTTATTTAGGGGGCAAAATATGGTCAACAAAAAATGAGACTTTGAAGGGCATGTTGACCAACTAGGACAGCAAAATGAGGAGCACGCAAAACAAGACGAGAGCAAAGAAGCCCGTCGAGAGCGAAAAAAGAGGGTCCCTGGCGGGGTGTGTGTGCAAAATATGCACAACAGTATCCTCATCAAAAGAGTTTCCATCCTCACTAGTTTCTGAATCAGAAGACTGCCCTGAATGCTTTGAAACTGACTCCTCTGCTAAAAAGTACTTCATTTGTTTAGCCTTGGCTTTCAATAGACACTTGTGAGAGAGATCCCATGGTTCCCTGCAGTGAGAACACAACTTCTTTCTTCTCAACTCATTCAGCTGATCATTATCCAACCTTTTTGAATCACTTCTAGGTGGATGCGAGTCCTTCCAAAGATCTTTCTTATCCTTGTCCTTTTTGGATGAGAACCCCTTAGACTGAAATTTGCTGCTAGATATGGAGGCCTCCATGTCTCGTGCTTTATTAATGGCATCCTACAATGTAGGGGGATTAAGTGCCTTGATCCATCCTCTTAGTGGATCCGAAAGTCCATCCATAAATAACACCATAATCCTTCTCTCTGAAATATCAGTGACTAAAAGTACTAGCCTTTGGAAATTTGCAATGTAGTTCTCTAATGGCCCCCATTGTTTAAGCTGTGCAATTTCTTTGAAGTGTAACTCAAGATCCTTCTTATCAAATCTTTCAATCAACCTCTCTCTAAACTCCACATACGAAGTGATTTGAGCATGTCCCATGGTGACCATGCCATGGTGCCACCATTCGTGTGCAATGCCATCGAGGTGTATAGCTGCGTACTTAATGGCTTCTTCCTCCAACATAGGATTGAGCTGGAAATATGTATCCACCTTCTATACCCAAGCTCGTGTTGTAGACTTCTCGGATGCATCAAAGTAGGGCAGCTGCAATTTCCCCACTTTCTTTCTCAAATCAAAGTGTTGGTTCCTGTCATCAGTGTGTGGCCTATGTTTCATTCTTACATCAATATAATCCCGAAGAGCAATAGCCACTTGGAACTCAGCACCTCCTGCCTCCCAATCTCTCTTGAGCTGATCCCATATGTCCGTAATCTGTGGCTACACCTTTGGCCGTGCTTGAACTCTGGGAGGGAAGGTAGGTATCAATGGTCTAGAGTTCACTGTTCTTGTAGGTTGAGCCACCTGTGCGAAGTTATGTGCCACATTGCCCCCATTTGGACCATTGTTTCCATTTTGCCCATTGTTCCCTTTCTGTCCATTATTTCCATTATTACCATTATTGTTATTGTTTCCATTTTGCCCATGGTTACCACCGTTGTTTCCACCTACATTAGCATCCATATTTAACCCCATTTGTCGCACCATCATCTGCATCATCATGTCCATCCATCTATTATGTTCTTGTGCCCTCTACTCTGCCTATTGCTTCCCTTGTACCAAAGCATCCAATAAATTCAAAAATCTTGCTTCCCCTGGATCCCTAGCATTTCTATCACCCATGTTTCCTGTGTTTTGTTCACCTGTATTCACTTGACCTTCTTCGTCCGAGGAACCGGTAGGATTGTTTTCATTGCCTGCTATTTGTCTATTTCTTCTCAGGTAATATTGGTGAGTACCATGCATAGTTTAAGTTCCCACGAGATGGCAGAATCACTGCTCTAATACCACTGTAGCAACACCCCTTATCCAGTAATTCACAAATTGGTTTTTTGTAGTTTAGTTGTTACCTGGTGCATTTTGTGTGTTCCTTTGGACATTTTTTTTCAAGTTTGATGATGCCAAATAATGCAGCAACGATAGGAAATATATTGCAATATTTAAAACTAACAATTGGAAATTACAATGAAGAATACAGCAGAAATTTCCATATTTTTCCCTAGGTTTAAATATTCAATTTTTTGACAAAGTAAAGACAACTCAAATCATGAAATATGGTCTATTATTTAAATCAGACATACCCATAAAATGCAGCAATGAATTTATGTCTGCTGCAGTACAAAATGGTCTCCAAATGCCTGAGAAAATACACCCATCAACACATGAACTCTCTGCAATACCATAATAACACTTGCAGCCTGTTTCCTTCTCCAAAACGCCTCCAATAAACCTCCAACCAGCAGCCACAATAATCAAACTGTAGTGTATGGATGAATACCAGCAAGGGGAAACGTACAGCCAACTAGAAAGTGTACGACCAGCACATGAAGATTTTAACACAGCAAATAATCTGAAAACTAGTTACACTTTCATTAACCCCTATCAAATCTGCAAATGAGACTCCATAATACAAGAAATCTCCAGCTACAATGAAGTCTCCAGCATATAATAAATCTCCAGCAATAATGAAATTCCCAGCATATAATAAATCTCCAGCCAACAATAGAAATCTGATTTTTATATTAAAATCTTCTTGGTTGTATGTTTCAATAGCGAAGAAGATGCTAGCATTGAGGGATTTTGTCCCCAAAGCCCCAAGAAATCCAATCTCCAGCAGAGACTGAAAAGCAATATCAATTTCTCTCCAACCAAGCATGTTGAAAGAGCCATTAAAGGCTCCATTTATCTTTTCTTTTCCCATCCAACTCCCACGCCTGGCAAATGTGGGATAAATGTACTTTTATTATTTAATTGCTTTATTTCCCACTTAATGGGCGCCATAGTAAATTTTTAAAAGAAAGGGGACATTTAATTTTTTTAATTTAACTCAATCCCACTTAAAACTTTATAATAAAGTTAAATATTTAATTTAACTATATAACCTTTAACTTTATAGCTGGAATAATAATTGCTCTATAAATTAACCATCTGGATGATGAATAAAGAACACTGATAATATCGCCATCCCAAAATATACTGAAAATGATGAGTCCCTACCCTGGCACTGATTTACCATAAATAGTAAGTATGCAGAAACTCCATCAAATGACCTTGGATTGGCTTGAAACTAAAACTACCTAGGCCAAATATCCTCAAGATCCCATCCGTGTCCTAATTAGCCTATGAGACCATGGAGAAATAGGCTATCAACACAACCTAACACAACCTGTCACCTGTGCTAGAAAGGGAACATTACATCACGTTTCGAGGACATGATGTCTCAGTTACTTGCTAATAGCTCTAAGAAAAATAGCTCAAGGGAGACCTATTGGTCAACATGTTGAGGTGACTAGAGGATCAACCTCTAGACCTCTTCTTCCTACCTATTGACGTGTTTTTTATGACGACATCAACACAGAATAAAAGTGTCCAACGGTCATTCTATTCTCTCTTGATCAAAGTATTCCGCATGCTAAGATTGCATGAAAGTTCATGCGTTCAACTCCAAGGTTCCTTTAATGCGAATAGACTCAGTTGGCTAATGTGAATATGCTGGGTATTCAAGGGGACTTACGTAGTTGTTCGACTTTGTGAAGCAATTAAGACATGAATGATTTGACAATATTGCTCCGACTCCTAAATTAACCGGGAAATACTGAATTAAAAGGGGATAGGGATAGGAATTCTACAAATCTACTTCTAAAGGGGTGGAGGACGAGGATCGACTTAAACAATCTTCAAACCAGACTTTGCTTCGTCTCCTTTCGGACAACTCCGACAAAGTTGGTGCAATCTTCAAAGGATGAGAAAGGTGTTCAAATTATGACACAACATGTTCATACCATCACCACGATGCATACGGACATATGAGCCACAATTGAAGTTAAGTGCCAATACTCCAGTTGACCACGCAAGGCGAACTTACCATCAGTAAGCCTGCTAGTGGTAAGGATGAAAGAAGATATGCTCAAATCACAGCGCCACACTCCACAATTAACGACTACTTGCATGAATTGGAAGTCTATTTTACTCTATCTACTTGAATTGGAAAGACGAACAAGCCTTGCTAGCTACTCACAATAGAAGATAGAACCACCAAACAATGATAAATCTTTATATTATGAGAGTGTTCACAACAACTTCTTACAAAGTCCTCAATGGGAAAACTTCCTTTCCTCCTCAATCTAAGCTAACTTCTAAGCTAAATGCTATATGCCTTCTATTCTCTAGCTCAACTCTATCTCTAATTCAATTCTAGTTCTAATTTTTTACAAATGAGGGGGGATGCCCTTTTTATAGTTAGCCTATTTCAATGGACGGTTCGGATTCAATTACAATAAAGGGCCCAGATCGAGCCACCTATGCCCTGATTAGGGTTTCTGCCTTAAAAACCGCCACTGAGAGGAGTGGGGTAATAAATGAACAAAAGATTCTCCACTCCCCACTACGAGCAATTAATGCCCACTATCTTCTTCCAGAAGATCTCCATCAAGCAGAGCGTTCCCACTGTCCCGTTCTCGAACTGCAAACTCGATCAATCGGGCCAACACCGCCTCAACCTCCTGAACTGAAATTGGTGGAATATGGTTGAGCTGAAATTCCAAGACCACTACCGTTTGTCCGTGCCGAGTGTAAGACTTCCTCCATGCCACCAAAGCGTCCTGAGTATTCTGGATTATACTGGAGAAAGTGGAGACATTCTCAAAGTCGTCCTGGACAAGCGACCTCGCAGCTGAGAAGAATGGAGCCAATTTGCCTCTCAAGCTATCAACAGTTATTTCCTCTGGGGCCATCCTCCTAGCAAATATGGCCTCCAGTGTATTAAGAACTCCCTCCACGATGTTACCCATTGCCTTCCTGGTTCTGGCCGAATCTGCCCTTGCTGCATCGTGAAACCCACGGCCTGTGACCACCAAGTACCAACTGGTGAAATCATACCTGTCACCATCCTGAATCACACCTCCATCCACCAAAGTCCGTAGAGGTATATGCATCAAAGCCCCTAAACAAAGAACAGTCTTCGTCCAATAGATGCGGGTATCGCCCCAGGCCTGATCTACCATATCCATGCGCGTCAAAATATTAGAGGCCTGCTGATAAGCATCGGCGAGGTCCTCCATAAATTTCTCTGTATCAGCCCGAACATGGCTGACCCACTTATCTGCCTCCGTCTCCATTTTCTTTAAGTCCTCCAAGCCAATAACTGACTCCCTCGGAAGCTCAGGTGGGAGTTCTACTGCTGGGTCCACCTGTTCACCTGGACGCGCTAGACTTTGCACATATCCAATCAATGTTTTGTGCTCCTTCTTCAATTTCTTATACTTCCCTTCTATTCTAAGCAACTGGTCTTTCAGCGCCTGATAGGAGTTATCAAACTCCTCGACAATTTAGGCTCCCGTAGGACGACCCAACTCTACGGTGGTGATCACATAGTTTTCGGGCCTCTCCTCGGCTTGATCATATTCCTCCCTTGGGACAGCAACTTGGAGTGTGCGGGAGCCTGACTCGTCAGTCGAATCTTTGAGAATTTCCTGGCTCCCTTCTTTTCTGGAGCTGCACTAATTCTTTTGAGGAACTCCTCCATCTCGACAGTTGGATCCGTATCATCCTCGGGCTCTTTTCTCATTCTCTCCGTGAGCCAATCCGGCACTATCCGCTGTGGATTGCAAATGACGAGGGGCTGCTCCTCCATTGCCTCCACCTCGTGTACTTCCTCTCTTCTTGCACTGTTCTGCTCGGGTTCATCATCTTCCACGAGCTGCGTGTCTCCTGACCCTTGGGTCCCCTGTTCTGTGTTTTCTTCTTCCTCTAATGTCATGTCCAACATCTGCTGGAAACGAGTGTCAGCCACTATTTCCTCTTCTTCCTCTTGTCGGCTAGCCCTGGATGCACTGACGCTTGTACTATCTGATTCTCGGATGTTGGGTTGACCCACCTCCTCAAGTTCCCGCTCTTCACCCAATCCTGCCCTCTGATCAACAAATAATGAAATCACTCTCAAACTCGAAGACTGAGTTTGTGAGTGCATAGGTGATGCTTGTTCCATCCTCAACGGTATCGGCTGGGTTGGTACTTCTACTTGTGCTTCCGGTGTTTGAGCAACCTGTTTTACCCTTCTCACTGATAGCGGCCTTGGGTCACCCATCAAGTTATAAGTAAGGGTGATTGATCTGCTCTTAAGTTTGCATACATGTCTATCGACCCAAGCTCTTGTGAAAGTCAACATCGAAATAGAGAGCGTGTCCAAGTCCATGATTTCTGGCTCGGACCAATTAGGTGGTGGGACCGGAGTATCCCTGACTGAACCATAATCGGGCTGTATAACGTTGACATCCTCTTCCACCTGGTCGGGAACTGGGATGATCTCACATTCCCTGATCAATTTGAGGGGAAGCCTAGAAAACATCCTTTTCCTTATTTCAACCTCATCAACAGCATTTGCCCAAAAGTCCTCGATGTGGACCCTGTGCCGGTACTCAACGTTCTGTATCATTCGGATGTTTCTGTACAGATCGAAATCCTGTCTGCCTGTGTGATACGATAGATGATAGAATTGCAGCTCATCCTCTGCCTCTCGAGCTGCCTGCAAGGAGGGACACACCTCAGTGGAATTTCCCATGGCAATAGGAAAGTCAAGTCCACCCTTCTTCTTCTTTTTCTGAATCTTATCATAGGCGATCAATTGCCTAGATATTTCCAGCATTATAATGTGATCGGTGGGGTACCTCGGTAGCCGGTATGGATACGAAGTGAACCCCTGCAGCCTAATGTAAGTGAATTTCGGAAATTGGATGAGCCAATATCCGTATTCCTCGATCAATGCTTGTGCCTCTTTGGATATTCTTTGCTGCGTTCTCCGCTGAAGGGTCCTCGTGATGTGCATTGTGAATGCATCATTAGCCCGTTTGTAACTGGCAGGGTTAGTTAGATGCAACTGTGTGCAGGCCTCATGGATTTTGAACTGATCAGGTGCACAGCCTATTGGCTCCTTGTATGTAATCCCTCGGTATTTGGTCATTCTTGCCAGCATATATATCACATACAAGCTCATGTAAAAGGTTTTCGTCCCCCTCAGGCTCCTGAACTGTTCATCTATGTTATCACTGATCATTCTTGCCCAGTCAACACACTCCTTTCCCTCCAAGATGATCTCGATGAAGTAGAACATCCAAGGCTCGAAGAAGTAGGCTTGTGCACTCCCATTTATTCGGCTCAGCATCATCATCAAGTCACAGTATTCCTATTTCACATCTTCGGCAATTATCTGCTTTGGGAGTCTAGTGCGAGGTGGCTTTGGCTTTTGCATCCAAACTCTGTTGATGACCGCAGCAATCCTCTCAAAGGAGATGGAGTACATTTTATCCGCCCTCTCCTTTGATCTGCACAACATCTTTTCGGCAGTAGGAATCCCAAATGCCTCTCCGATGGCATCTGGCGTGAAGTTGGCAAGCAATTTGCCATCCGGCGAGACAATGGTTCTACGCTCCGGCTTGTAGTAGTTCGCACACTCCATGATTAGCTCTGGGCACTGAATTGCTGGTGGAAAACCAGCGCCCGCGTAGATACCACTCTTCATGATGTTATGTGCCGTGACTGACGGTTGATGGCCTCCCAGTCCGTACATCCTAGACTTAAGTGCATTTAGATTAAACGACCCGAAGTTGGTGTCACTTAATCCTGCCAACTTTGAAACAATCGCCGATTTTGGAAGAAATGACTTGGCGAGCCTTTTGATCATTGCATGCCGGGATGAGCTAGCCTTGCCTGTTTCAGTGTTTGCAGCTCTGCCTGCGGCTCTGCTTGTTCCTGCAACATCCTTTGCTCCAACCATCTGCAAGAATAAGATAGAATAATAATAAGTTAGTTTGCAGATTTTTAATAAAATAAAATAGCCTCCGAGACGGCTGCGGATGTGGAGTTAGCTTTTGAAAATAAAATTCTTCAGCATAATTTTCTAACTCCAAACCTCAAACTGTATAAAAATTCTAAGCTTATAAAGAAGCTTTCAGCAATTGCACTCTGAGTGGCGAAGAAAATTACAACAAACTAACAACTTTCAACAATGTGGCTATTTTTGTAGCACAAAATAAATCAAACTTTTGACCACACTTTGTCAACTTCAACAATTTGGAGAATGAAGAAATAAAGAGGTTGCTGCAATTCTTCTCAACTCCAACAGCAACTAGCTTTTAGCAACTCGAATAAATTAAATTTGCAACAATTTCGAGAATCTCTACAACTTGAGAAATAAATTCTCCAGCAACTTCGCACTTTCGGCAACTCAACACTTCGAAATAAAAATAGAATTTTCAAAGAACTTCTCTTCTCAGCAACTCAAAAATATTTCAATCTCTCAAGAACTTCTTCAACAACTCAACTTCGAAAAATGTGAGAAGAAATGAGAGGAGAGACTGCTTAAATAATTCTTCTCGAAGAATCCTGCCAATTAGTGCTGGGGTTATTTTTAGCACCTTCATCAATTCGCCACTCTCTTCGTTCGGAATCTTTTAATTCAAGCGTAGTAGTGGGCTAGCCGTCGGTCAGTCATTATGGCAGTTGCCATTAATAAGGATTCTTTCCTTGTAAAAATTCGAATTTTCCCCTTTGTCTGCCAGTTAACTCTTGGCGATTTAAACAACTCGTGAGAAAAATCACTTGACTTGATTGAAAATTCCATTTTAAAATCTTCGCAGTGTTTAAATAAATTTGATTTGAAAAATTCGTGGGAGTTGTAAATTCATTTCCAACTTTTAAAATGTCTGTCATTTAAATCCTCAATTTCATAAAATTTGCCTTAAGACATTTTAAATTTTCTCTTTAAAATATTCAACTCCGGGTGATTTAAAAACACTTGCCTGTTCGAAATAACTCATCCTCTGAGATTTAATTTCCGTTAGGAAAATAATCTAGGCAAAACGAATTTCCTCTGGAAATATTAAAATTTCCCTTAGGAAATTAGTTTTCAATTTTGTCAACCCATGGGTGCCTTTTGAACGGGTTCATTTGATTTTTCATTTGACCCATGGAAAAATATATCAATTGCTTCCGCCTTGGAAATAAAACTTCGTCACTGTGTCCACTTCATTTAAATGTCTCTGGAATTTTTATTTTTTTTTAAATTCATCAAGTCATCTTTCCATGCCAAGGGCATGTTTTTCCCTAGTGAAATGTTATTTCACTTAGAAAATATTTAACACTTTCTACTTCTGGCGTATTTGACCCTTGGTATTTTTTTATTCTCATGA
Source organism: Sequoiadendron giganteum (assembly GCA_007115665.2). NCBI lineage: Eukaryota > Viridiplantae > Streptophyta > Pinopsida > Cupressales > Cupressaceae > Sequoiadendron > Sequoiadendron giganteum. The sequence goes on along the minus strand of CM021103.1, from coordinate 632,689,111 downwards.
CTTAAAATTTTTCTCAAGGCTCTAACACTTGATCGACGCACTTTGCTAGGGTGAGCTTTCAATTTTGCCTTAGAAAATACTCACGCCTTAGAGTATTTTCCATTCACAAGGTGGGCGCATTCTCATAGTTGAGCTTTCAATTTGAGGGCGCAAATTGCCATGTCCACTTTCATTTTTATACTTAGAATATTTTAGGCTATCAATCTTGAGGTGGGCGCATTTTGTCTAGAAAGCTTCCACTTTATGCCTTAGGCGTTTTTAGACTTCCTTTCCCTTTGACTTGAGGGCGCATTTTAGAAAGGTAGCTTTCATGTAAGGGCGCATTTCAAACCTCATGCTTTCATTTCATACTTAGCCGCATTTTGAAGGTGACCCCTTGAAGTTTCCACGCCCTAGGAATTTTTATAGTCTCCCTCTTGAAGGTGGGCGCATTTGATATGCCAAGCTATTTTTTTTTTTTTTTGGCCTTTTAAATGCCTTAGTTTATGACCCTCTATTACTCATGGGCGCATTTCACACCTCTAGCTTTCATTTTCCCACGCCTCAAGAATACTTTGTCTTGCCTTGGAAAATTCTCCAGTCAACTCCTCCATGGTGAGCGCATTCAACAAGGCAAGCTTTAGTCTTACAAGCTGGGCGCATTTGGGGTGGCAAGCTTTTGTTTTTCCACACTTATAAATTTCGACGCCTTAGACTCTTTCAGCAAACTCCTAACTCTTCTTGGGTGCAAATACTACCTCAAGCTTTCACTTTTGCCTTAGGCGTTTTTGATAAATTCCTCTTGCTTGGGCGCATTTAGGGTGGCAAGCTTTTGTTTGAGGGCGCATTTCAATGTCCCTACTTCCACTTCATGCCTTAGGCGTTTTGCTAGGCATCCTCCTCCTTGGGCGCATATTAGAGGCCTCACTTTCAATTTCATCATGGGCGCGTATTGGGTATCAAGGTTTTGTTTCATGCCTTGGAAATTTTCCTAGCACCCCTTTTCTATTTTTAGCAGGTTATGCTATTTTTAGCAAGTTCTTTGATTTTCGAATTCCATAGCTCTGTTTTGCCTGAAAATCTCACCATACAATCTTCTTTGCCTTGTGAACTTGTTTTGCTAGTTCCCTGCCCTAACCTGCTATTTATAGCCACCTGCTATTTATAGTAAGTTCTTGATCTTTTGACTTCCGTAGCTCTGTTTGACCTGAAACTTGCAACGCCTGATCCTGATAACTTGAGTGTCGCTCTGATGCCAACCTTGGGTGTAGACCTGCTATTTATAGCCGTGCCCTGACTTACTAAAAATAGTAAGTTCTCCGATTTCGCTCAAACTTTGCCAGCAGGTGCCTTGAAGTATGTTGACATTGGTGGGGTACTTCGTTTTGGCAATTTTTGGATTTAACCCCCTATAAAAGTGGAAACCCTAATTTGACTTGCATGTGTCCCGAACGGTCTCCGTTGGCCTTTGTTTCTTCTGCATGTTGCTTTGTATGTTGAACTGAAGTGTTGGGTGGCCGGGGTGAAACTGCTATTTATAGAAACTTCCTGAAAAGTGACTCATCCATTGCCGGATGATTTTGCATGTCATATCGCCTATGGGATCTCAAGAAACCCAGAAAAACCCAAAAAACTGGTCTGCATGCATGCACTGGCTAAAAATAGTAAGTCCTTGAAACTTGATCTTCCCCGCTTGCATGTCACACTGTTGAGAAGCTCTTGAAAAACCCAGAAGGAATCTCCGGACATGCGTTTGAAAAACTCCGCATGCAAACCCTAAAAATAGCCTCCGAAGGCTGAACTCTGAAAGTGGTCGTCTCGGTTTGCATGTTATATCGTTGCGAAGGTTTCGAGAAACCCAGAAGTAATCTCCGGACATGCAATGAAGAATCATATGTTTGACCCCTGAAAATGACTCCTGAAGCCTGAACTGCTAAAAATAGCAAGTTGTCTAATCTGGCTCAAAATTTATGTGCAAGCAGCTTGATGTGTTCTGAATGTGTCGAAGCTAACAGAATTCCAAAATCCTGCTGAAACAGTCCCCGATTGAGTACTTACTATAAATAGTAAGTTGTCAGAATTCAATAAAAATTCAGTGAGACTTTGCTGGAAGCCTTGTGATTGCTGTACTAAGCTCAGATTCCAATTTGATAACTTGGTTTGACCTTAAAAAGCCTGAAGGATAAAAAACCCTAATTCCACAGACTTAATCAATACTTTAACCTGGGTCAAATGATGGGACATCCCCGAAAAGACAGAAGGACCAGAGAGAGAGAGACGCAAAAGCCAAAAGACCAGAATGGAGCAAAATTTAGGGGGTCCCCATCTTGGATGGGGTGATGTGTGGAAAAGGTCACAACACTACCTTTACCCAAGGAGAAGAACCACCTGTTGAGCCTAAAGTACCCATGCCAAATGAAGTGAGGAATAGCTACACGGAATATGTTTACCTTCTTGCTGAAATCTGTGAGATTCTATCCTTGGACCAGTACATGAAACAAAAGAAGAGAAGAGGAGGTGGAAGAGTTGAGAATCATGCTCCTACACCTCACCTCTAAGAGATTTCCAACAAGCTCTTGGGAAGGTGACCTTGGCTCACTTCGATGGAAGTGATAAGTGCTCGGCAAAATCATGGGTCCAGAAGCTTGATAACCACCTCTCACTAAGACCGATGTCAGAACTAGATGCCGTCAAGTTTGCTACTTTGCATTTGGATCGGGCTGCCCATGAGTGGTGGTATCACGGTTTGGTCACTCTTAGCCATAAGCTTATTGTGACTTATGAGGAGTTTACCAACAAACTTATTCAGAGGTATGATACCAAGGATCCTGATGTTGTGACCGATTTCACACATCGCCCCATTGCAAATGGGGACCCCTAGTAGTTTGCTTCTTAAGGTTTTTGTCATAGCATTACAATTTCATAAGACCATTTATTTGAGAGTTTGGAGTTGGAGTTTTTGAGAAAATCATCCGAGCCAAGTGGGGAATTCAAGCCCATAACAGTGCCTAGACATCATCAAAGTGCTCAGATGGTCCAAAGGACGAAGAACGCCATTGCTTTCAGTCAATTCTGACAATTCCTATTTTTTAGGGATTCTGCTTTTTTGCTTTTTGCTTTTCTTTTCTTTTTTGGCATTTTGGGACAATTCCGGAAAGAAGCTTTTTTGGCCTACTTTTTGCTTTTTTCTACTTTTTTGAAAGTTGATCTAGGATTGGCTCCCTCATGTCATGGTGATAACGTTCATATCTTCAAAATCAAAAATTTATGTTTCCAAGTATAAAAAGCAAGGAAAAATGTATGGGCAAGATTTTGTTCCAAACCAACATGAGATTGGCCTGGAAGAATGGCTACGCCAAGGTAAAGTCTACCCAACATAAAGATGGCCTAGCACATGGCAAAGTCTGCCCTAGGAAGGATGGCAAAGCAATCATCAAGTCCTCCATAGACAAATGAGATGGCAAGGAGGTCATGAAGTTCGCCCAAGCTTGATGAAAATTTCTAAGGCAGTATGAAGTCCGCCCAATGGGAAATGCACATGTCTAGCCAAGGTCAAAGTCTGCCATGCACTTGTACAACCATTGGTAAAGTCCGCCCAGCCTTGGCATGAAGAGAATAAAGTCCGGCTTGGACAAAAGGAAGGATGGCAAGGAAGTTATAAAGTCCGCCCACCAAAAGGAGAAATGTCGAGCAAGTTTAAAAGTCCGCCCAAGGTTGAGATGTCCAAGAAGCCTCAAAGTCCGCCCTTGGCATGAAGAACTCTAAGTCCGCCCAAAGGGAAGATGTCAAAGATAAGAAGGTATGAACTGTCCAAGACGTTCCAAAGTCCACCCACACATGAAGATGGCTGGCAAAGTATGAAGTCCGCCCAAATAAGGATGTCCAAGAGCAAGCAAAGTCCGCCTAGCTAAAGGAGAGAGAAAAATGACATGAAAAATAATAAATTAGCCATGGGTAAAATAAAAATTTCGCCATAATTAAAGGATTTAAAAGGTTGGAAAATTCAAAGAGATATTATGCCAACTCAAAGGGATTTTGGATAAGAATGGCACCATGGTGAAAATTGGAAACTTCCTCCAAAGGATTTTCGATGAAGATTAAATTGCTATTTTGGAAGAAATAAAAATAAGTCCGGGTTCGACGAATCTTAAAGAAAGCATGAAGTTACTAAAATCATTCGAACTCTTCAACTTTATAAGAAGTTTAACTTGTCAATTTCAAATCATTCTCTCCTAAGTTTGATGGTGAAAAGGTTTTCTTTGCTCTCTCAAAGTGGTGAAAGATTCTTTTTTTTTTTAAAGGAATATTTTCAAAAGAATAAAGTGAAATTTCTGAGCTGAAGAGTGTAATTTATAACAAAATCAAGTGTTTTTTCTGAGTTTTAGAGTAAATTTTCAGAATTCAAGATCGATTCACAGTCAAAATATACTTTCGAAGGTTCAAAATTTTCGTTTGACTGAATTCTTCCCTCTTTCTTCTATCTTATTCACTTATTTTGGCAAAAAATTGCTGAGTACTTGCCAAATTCTTTCATTTTCAGTCTGATTTTTCACAGAATTCATCTTTTTGACAGGCTGAAAGTGAAATTTTTCAAATCAAGGCCCAAAAAAAACAGAATTAAAATCTTCAACTTAACGTCAATCATTTTCATGTTTATTGCAAGTTAATGATCACCAGACCTTGGACACGTGGATTTTAAAGATTTCAAAAAGAGAATGTATGGACAAGATGGACTCCTGCCAACACTCGTTGCTCGCCGGATGATGAGAAATGGCATTGTCCAAGTGGCCGGATTTCCACCAGCTATGTAGTGTGTTGAATTGATGGTCGAGTGCGCCATACACTACTATGCACTGGAGAGACAAATTATTGCACCAGACGGGAGAGTATTGGCTCACCTTGGAGAGTTAGCCATTCAAGAAGCATTTGGCATACCGAATTATAACCGGACTTCTTACAAAACCAAAGAGGGTGCCAGAAAACTTTATGACGACCAGCTAGAGCTTTGCACAACAATTATCAATAAGTTGTGGTTAGAGAAGTTGAGGCCTTCTATCAAGAAAATGCCAAAGATATTGCTTCGTACTGACTTCAAGGAGGAGTATGGAGATATCATTTTGCTATTAAACAGAGTAATGGGCAACCCTCAAGGTGCGCCATTTCAGACATGGATGTATTACTTTATTGATGAGATCACCTCTGGCGTCAAGATGTTCAATTAGTCCCAAATGATTAGTGACAATCTCAATGAACAATTAATCAATTTGGAAAGGACAAAGTCTTTTTACATGAGTTCCTACATCGTCTACTTATTGGCTAGAACTTACAAATACACAAGATTGATCTACAGAGGCATGGTAAGCAATAGTGAAAGTGAATTTAAGTCCTATGATTGTTATCCGCAGTTGCAGCTTAGTGAGAAGACCCACTTCAAAAGGGTAAATGATGCCATCTTGATGTATATCACCAGAATATTGCAGGGAGGAACTCATCAGAGGCTCACTCATGAGGCCAAGGGCTTGATTAGCAAAGTATGGATCCTGGTTTATCCAGTTTCCAAGATTCACATATATAAGGGTTCAAGGATTCACTGGATGTCCTTATCGACTTCCAATTTACCCTACCAATAGAATGGTCTTGCTCGAGGTCCTTAGGCAATTGGAGACATACCAAGGCCTCCAGAGATCAAAGTAGAAGGCAGCCATTACCTTCCCATTTTTCATCGGAAGTATGCTCGAATCTTGTCTGTCGGCACAAGCAGCCGAAAGTGCCAAGTTGGATATGCAGTGGTATCCATTAACATCTTACTAGTCCAGGGCTCATTTCAATCCTCACAACCATATTGGGACCGTGAATGGAAAGAAGTATAGACATAAGGTAGACCTGAAGGATTTTTGGGCAGATGTTGCAGATGAATATGATATCAGGAAAATATTATGGTCTAGGATTGCCAGTGAGCTTGATCAGAACAACCGAGCTTTTCCGTGTGCTTGACGAGCTAGAGGATGATGGAGAATATGTTCAGCCGTGCTATGATGAGAATTGGCCTCTTCCTCCTGTGAAATGGTCAGAACCAAAGCTCGCAAATCTAGCTACCTTGATGAGGCCGGTTGTTAAGTGTTCATAGTGGTGGGTTGATCAACAAGTCCAGGAGTTAAGGTGAAGAAAATTGACCCTCACTTATGACTTAATGGGCGAGATGGAATCATATTCCTCTAATGCAGGAGCATCTCAAAGTGTCGCGCCAATTCAGAGAAAAGGAAGGAAGCAGTTGATGACACTATCAGGTCAAAGGGGAAGACAACTATAAACGAGGAACCTGTTCAGAAGAAGCAGAGATCAGAGCCATCCCATTCTGCCACATCCAGGAATGTGAACAAGGTGTTAATTATTGATGATGAGTCATTGGCTGAAATGAGGATTCCTTCTCCAATCCATGAGGAAAGTATTGAATCAATCCAGCCAGATGATGATGACTCCCCATCTCCTATAGGCACGGAGATACTCGAATTAGAGAATGAGATGAATATCTCGGATGCAGAATTTCAAGAGGGAATGATTTCCGCTCTTAGAATTCAGGATATTCCATGTGGAGAAAATACTCAGGAAGAGGAAGGCATTGAACAACCTACAATTCCTGATTGGTTAAAGGAAAGATTGAAGATAAAAGTACCAGTAGAAATTCCAGAAGAGGATGATATGGCAGATTTCTTGGCCAGGTTAGAAAAGGTTACTGCAAAGAAGCCTGCCAAGATATTTTCCACAATCCAGAAAGATGAAGCCGATCGTCGTTCAATGCAAATTGTCATGTCAATAGTGGATAAGTCAAAGGAGGATATTGCTCCCCAAGAGTATGCCATCACTACTGTCGACTTGGGTCCATCAACAAAAGGTCAAAAGGGTTGAGGACTTAGGCAATTCAGTCGCTACCATCAAGGTGAGGTTGGAAAAGGAAGGTGAGGTTGGAAAGAGAATATAAAAAGGAGATTGAACGCCAGAAGGAATACATTCAACAGTTGACTAAACCTCTCAATCAAGGCGATTCAGTGGTTCCTCCACTTTTAAACTCTTCGCAGGAAGCGGTCAAAGATTTTGAAGAAGAGATGGTCACAGCCAAAGAAACTAAGGAGCAGATGGCTAGCAAAAGTGAAGAAGCGGCCACATTTGTAGAAAGATTAGTATTGGCCTATGGGCAGACTTCCTCTTTGATTTCCAGAATTATTGCCATGACAGAAGCTTGGGACAACCTTCAAGATATTCAAGACAAAATCATTCCATGCCTTAGAGTGTTGAAAGGAATCACAAAGAAGGAATTGATTGATGGGAAAACAATTGCAGCAAGCGCCGCATATGATTTCCACACTTGGTACTAGGCATTGATTGCACGGAGCGAGGTCTTGGAAAAAGTGAAGGTCGATGGGATCAAAGCTGAGGAGCAGATAAAGAGATTTAGAATAATATTTTCCTTATAGCTGCAGATATACTCGAGAAGGAGATCATCTGAGAAAATGATATGCAGTTGGAATGTTTAAAGCTCAAAACTCAAGAGATTTTCTTCATCATCACTGGACCAGTCCTAAGGCAGAATTTAACTAAGGCATCGAACTTCTTGTCTATCTAGGATGCCTTCCAAAAACAGGAATTGGAATGGGAGAGTGCTTTTGCTAGGTGTGTTGAGGATTTGGATGGATTGGAATTCAAGGTGAACATGCTGCCACATGTCACGATGGAGGAGGTCATCCCAATTGTGTCCAGATTCATCGAACATACTGCCGCTCGAGAGGATAACGATGCACTCCTTTGAAGATAGCTCCTCGTGCCACTTGTTCTCCATGCACTTATTGTTGATGTTATTTTGGGAAACCCTAATTAGGGTTTTTATGTCTTGATCTCAGCCGTTGATCTTATATTGATCGCGGCCTTTCATTTGTTTTCAGAAACTCTATATAAACCCCTATTCTCTCATTTTTAGATTGTGAAGAGAGTTTTATGAAATTGTTGCATAGAGCTACTTTGGATAATAAAAGTTCATACTGCAAGATTGCTTTGAATCCTTTGTGTTATCAAGTGGTTGCATGGTTGCATATCTCCTTCAACATAGAATTTGATTTACATGCTTGTTAGATAAATGAAAAATTTGATAGTATAGATTGGTGAAACTCTTGCTCATACTTTCTTTGAATGAATGATTTTTGTTCAATGCATAAAGTTAGCCTGAGCTTATATTGTGGATGCTTCAACTTCTATTGTGGATAAAATATTGTTCCATTGATGGTATTATTTCATGGTATGAAAATCTTAAGCACAACCCTAGAAGATTGCACTTACTTTGTGTAGTTGTGGTTTATGTGGCGAAGCAAAGTATTGTTATTGGTTTCACCTAGTCTTTACCGTCTCTCGAGTTCTTAGGAGTAGCATAGAACTTCTAAACCCTTATCCTTTTGCAATTATTTTTTGAAATCCCAAAACTGAAAAATCCAAAAAAAAGACATTTGCTATAAAATTCGTCTAAGACTTAGCATGTGAATGATTTGTTAGCGTAAGTCCCTTTGTGTATTACCAGCATATCACAACGCCCATTGAGCTTATCCACACGTCAAGACCTGACAAAAGAAACCTTGGAATCGCCATATGATCTTCTCGCAATCTTAGCATATGCGGTGATTTTGTTCAAGAGAGGATAAAGTGTCTTTGGACTTTTTATTCTAAAATGTTCGATGAATGATAAAATGTACACCAACATAAGATTGGCGCTAGAAGGAGGGCCTTAACAACAACAAAATTACTCACAAGTTGAGATAGTAGGCATGATGCAATATGGTGCTACCACATGAGTTTCCTTTTGACATACCTTTTGAACAACCAGAGTCAGGATAGACGAACAGTACCAATCAACTATATTCACTTGCTTGGAAGTAAAATACAAACCACGCTGAATTCAGACAAGTGAGTCGTGTTATTGCTAAAGAGGAAGAAAAGGGACGACGAATTGATTAAACAATTGAAAAGGACTTGATGAAACAAAGAGTCTTGGCCCTTCTACGTCAAATTTTTGAAGAAATACAACAACAATCTCTTAAACCCGCCAATAAGTCCAAGCTTGATTAATAAGATGAAGAATGGTGCTTCTAGGCAATGCTCCTAATCCAATATTGCAACCAAATCTTGGGTTTCAAGACAAGCAAGAAGACATTATCTCTCAATTGAACACTCTCGCCTGGAAAACTAAGAGAAGTGTCGTGGAGTATATGCGAACTCAGTTTGTGTTGGATGAAGAAGAAGAGAAAGCCTAACGTATTGAAATATACAGGGCCAATTTTTTTCTTTTTTTTCTCAACACAACTAAATTCACCTGTTAACGTTAATGAAAACTCAATCAAACTAAAGGGAACCCTTTCCTCTGATCAACCCAGATCCCCATGCGGGCAAGGTTGAGAGCATATTCGAAAGAGGATCGTTAGCATAACTGAAACTGTTGGAAGAGTAATAGGAAGAAGGTACAATCAACTCAACCACTTATTCAGCGGCAGGACTGAAGATAGAAATTACATTGCTGAAATACCAATCAACTCAACCACTTATTTAGCGGGAGGACTCGAAAGATAGAAATTACATTGCTGAAAGTAACAATCAACTCAACCACTTATTCAGCGGGAGGACTGGAAAGAGAAGTACAATGCTGAAAGTAATTATGCAACTCGACCACTTATTCAACGGGAGTGTGTTGACGGCTCAGTCGATCAGCAATATGCAAATGCATTACAATATAGACTGAGCATGACCAGTCTCTTCCACAAGAGTGGGGATACAAAATATAGAGTGCAGAAAGTAAAGAGCTGATGAGTACTACTGATTCAGCATTACAATGCGATGAACAATCTGCAAATACAATGAGATATAGATAACCAATGAACTCCAAACAAGTACAAGCTATCCAGCATACGAAATATAGTAAAAAGGGACTGAAATATCAGGTCTGATATAAAATTGCAGCAATCAAAAATTCATACCAGCAAGCCCCAGAATCACCAAAATGCTCATAACTTCGTCAAAACACCTCCAATTGATGTGAAATCAAGTGCAAAGGAAGCATAAGAGAAGGGCGACAAAGTACAAACCAAGAAACAGCAGCAAGCAACCTCTGATATTTTGTGCACGCTTCCCAATGCAATGGCAGACAAAGTACAACCTCCAAGAAAAGGCGACCAGCAAGATAAAATCCAAATCACCTCTAAAAAATCTAAAAACTTGCAAGAAGGGGCGCCCCAGGCAGACTTGAACAATAAGCCAATACCCAGAACCAACAAAAAATTGTGCAAGGAGCTATGATCGAAAATGTGCTTCAGCCAAGCACCACACCAGCATCACCAAAACTGATAAAATTGCAAGAAACTCAACTACAATGTTCTCAACAGCCAAATCTCAACTAGTTGCTATTTTTCAAGCAAGAAGTCAAGCCAAAGCTAAGAGGTATGCATTCCTCGAAGCAACTTACTAACCATTCCGACAGCATAACATTACTGTAGATATAAGATAATGAACTAAGAGCCCAATGCTTTTATTTATAACATTTCCTGCTCCAAATTCAAATTCAATCTCCCTCCAAATGGACGCCAAAACCAAACTCAAATTTACAATGCCCATTTGTGTCATTTGCATTTCATTTCTCCAAGTTGTCCTCCTCCAAGAAGTATTATACTTTATTAAAATGTCAATAAAGTATATTATGGCATCCAAAATAATAATAAAGTGAAACACTTTATTAAAGTGAAATATAAATATAATTGACCACTTATTTCTCCGAGGCATCCAAACATGCCTTTTAAATATTTCACTTAAAATAACATTCTCATCAAATATCAAACTCGCCGAATTAATCACCTCAAATGCTGGTTACCAACTGACTATACTGCCCTGCCCGAAATAGCCATAATACCAAGTTGTTGAAACACTGCCAAAAATAACACCAAGGGTGTTGGAGACCAAACTGCTCAAATTGACCTGCCAGATATAACCACTGAACTGAACTGCAAAAACCCTGCTAAAAATAGTACGGATAAAAATAGAACTTACTAAAAATAGCATACTGCTAAAAATAGTAAGTTGTTCCAAACTCATTTTAACCATAATCCGAGCAGCCATCGTACTTACTAAAAATAGTAAGTCCAGAAAAGTTATTCGATTCAGTTGCATGTCACGCTATCGCGAAGCTCTCTAAAAACCCAGAAAGAATCCAAAATCCGAACTGTAAAACTCCAACATGCAGCCGTCGTAACTTACTAAAAATAGTAAGTCCAAAAAAGTTCTCTGATTCAGTTGCATGTCATACCACTGCGAAGCTCTCTGAAAACCCAGAAAGAATCTCACAACCAAACTGCAAAACTCCAACATGCAAACCCCTAAATCCTCAAAGAAAACCTCCAAGTAGCTAGAAACCCTAATTCTGCCTCTGACTAGCCTACGAGCATCCAGAAATAGGCTAACAGTCACTGGAAGATGTAGTGATAAAAATGGGGACATTACACGTATTCAATTCACCATCTATAGAGATTTGTGTATCCAAAGGTTAGAAGCCCTTCTCCAAGCTCCTCAACAAGCAAATTGACTAGCTCCGGAAGGAATTCAAGCACATCCTCGACAAGCTTGAAGGAAGACACGCTAGATCAAATCGGTTCTTTCTCACCAAATAAATTTCTAAGAATTAGTAGATCCACTCCAGGCTCTTTCAAGGAATTTACTAGATCAATGCCCAGTACCAAGTGTGGAAATCATATGCGGCGCCTGCTGCAATTATTTTCCCATCAATCAATTCTTGCTTTGGGATTCCTTTCAACACTTTAAGGCATGGAATGATTCTGTCTTGAATATCCTGAAGGTTGTCCCAAGCTTCTGTCATGGCAGCAATTCTGGAAATCAAAGAGGAAGTTTGCCCATAGGCCAATACTAATCTTTCCACAAATGTGGCTGCTTCTTCACTTTTGCTAGCCATCCACTCAGTTTCTTTGGTTGTGACCATCTCTTCTTCAAAATCTTTGACCGCTTCCCGCGAAGAGTTTATAAGTGGAGGAGCTACTAAATCGCCTTGATTGAGAGGTTTGGTCAAGTGTTGAATGTATTCCTTCAGGCATTCAATCTCCTTTTTATATTCTCTTTTCTTTGCTACTTCCTTTTCCAACCTCACCTTGATGGTAGCGACTGAATTGTCTAAGTCCTCAACCTCTTGACCTTTTGTTGATGGACCCAAGTCGACAGTAGTGATGACATACTCTTGGGGAGCAATATCCTCCTTTGACTTATCCATTGTTGGCACGACAATTTGCACTAAACGGCAACCAGCTTCATCTTTTTGGATTGTGGAAAACATCTTGGTGGGCTTCTTTGCAATAAACTTTTCTAACTTGGCCAAAAAATATGCCATATCATCCTTTTTAGGAATTTGTAATCGTACTTTTATCTTCAATCTTTCCTTTAACCAATCAAGAATTGAAGGTTGTTCAATGCCTTCCTCTTCCTGAGTATTTTCTCCACATCGAATATCCTGAATTCCTCTAAGAGCGGAAATCATTCCCTCTTGAAATTCCTCATTCAGGATATCCATCTCATTCTCTAATTCGAGTATCTTCGTGCCTGTAGGAGATGGGGCCTCATCATCATCTGGCTGGATTGATTCAATACTCCCCTCATGGATTGGAGAAGGAATCCTCATTTCGGCCAATGACTCATCGTCAATAATTAACACCCTATTCACATTCCAGGATGTGGTATGTTGTACCCAAACCAAAAATTTTGCTTCATTAAGGCATTTTGCTTAAAATGGTCTAAACCTTGTAAAAGTGAGGTCAAAACTCAGTTTTTGGGCAAATAAAGTATGGGCTTTGAGTCAATGTCATGCCACGGAGATACTGGCAAAATTTGAAAATTTTGAAAATTAGGGTTTTTGAAATCTATTTTTAGCCTGAAACCCTAAAAAATAAGAACTTGTCAAAATTGGCTGAAATTAATTTTGATTGGGTTATTTCACATCACAATCACAGTGGTGAAGTTAGTTTCAGTTAAAAGTCAGTTTAAGGCTGGTGGGTAGTTATAACTTTTTCAGGAGAAAAGTTAGGACCTCTGAGGTCATTAATGGCAGTTGGCCAGTACCAGGTGTTAATATCTAAGCCTGAAACTCAAAGAAGAACGCTCTACGATAAAAGATGTTGAAAATTATGCTTTTTGACGGAGGAGATTTTCAACGAGGTAAAATTACTGTGAAATTGGCTAAGTTTGGATTGAAAATATTCTAAGTCTGGAGGTCAAAAGCGACACTCTCAGCTAGGGGCGCCCATCATTATGGAAGCTGTATTCAACTTTTTGTGAAATTTTCTACCAAGATGACTTCTCCGGTTTCCTGATAGCTTCGCAATGAGCTAGCCATCTAGTCCGACGGAGGAGTAAAACGCCTGAAAACGGAAATTTAGTACAGAACGAGGGAAATGCAAAGTACATAACTTTGAAGAGAAAAAGCGCCCCTGGAGGCCAGGGGTGCCCATCTTTTTGAAGATTCAGATGAAGTCTTTTGATCAAGTGACACCCAGGAAGTTTGTTTCTATTTTTGGTCCAGCTCCGCGATGCATCTGTCAGCAGGTGAATCTGAGTTGCCGAGTTGCCGCCATCAGTGGTCAAACTTGAGGTTTCAGACTTGATCAAAAAATTGTTCAGAAAGGCCTCCAAGGGCGCCCAAGGTTTTGAGACCTTTAATGAAATCTGTTTGATGATTTCAGATACTCATCTCGTTCGTGTCAGCTTCAGCTTTCCGTTCCCTGTCTCAGCCGGTTCAGAAGATGTCTTGCCAATCCGCAGCCGGAAGTTGAGTAATTTTTGCCAGTTGCAGTAATGGATGACATTGGTTGAGAAAAGCGCCCCTGGAGGCCACGGGTTCCCATGATTTAGGAAGGTTAAATGATGTTTTTATATAAAGTGTTCATCAGGAGCCTTTGCTCAAAATTTAGTTTGCTCCGCAGTGAGCCAATCAGCATGTTCTGAAGTTTTGTCAAATGTTGGGAAACGTCAAGTGAAATATAGTCAAGTTATCAGTGAAAATGATGAAAATGCCTGAAAATATTCTAACACTGAGGTCAAAAGCGCCCCTGGAGGCTAGGGGCGCCCATCTTTTTGAAGCCTCAGATGGTTGAATTTTGAATTGCCACCTCAAGGAATCTTCTTGTCAGTTTTGGTCCTGCTCTTCATCAAGATTGTCAGCCAGTTGATCCGAAGTGACAGTCATCCAGAATCAGTGATCGAACATGAGCTTCGTTTGAGGTTTTAGATTCTAAATTTTTAGAAAATGTCTAAGGAAGGACGCCTAAAGTCAAAAGTTGACTTTTTGAAATTCAAAAGTAGAAGTGCGCATGAAGAGAGTTTTCAGTTTGCCAAATTTTGATCTTCAGTTAAACTCTTTTTCAGGTCGACTTCTATTTTACCTATTTTTTAGTCATAACTGGCTAAACTTAGTTTGCATGCATCAGTTAACTGAATCTTCAAGATGGCGCCCTAACTTGGGTTGGTTCTACATCCAGTTAACTGAGTTTGAAGCCAAATATAGGCCATGCGTGAGTTTTGAAGCACCAGTTGTACTTCAAGCGCCATTTCCAAAGCTTAGCATGCATTCCACACGCCTTAGAAGATATTTTTCTATATATTTTGCTAATGGCGTCCATTATTCTTCATCAGAGTTGACAAGAAACATCTTTCTTGAGCATAAAATTGATCTGCAGGTGCTACAGGTGTCAGATTTCAGTATTCTTCGTAGCTACAGATTCAGATTGTTCAAGGGAAGATTATTTCAGACTTGGTTTCTATTTTGCATGCAGGTTTTATTAGTTCTACTTCAAGCATCAGGCGAATTTTTACAGAAGAAGAGAGAAAACAAAAAATAAAACTTCTATTCTTCTGTCTTACTTTCTTCTATTCTCGTCTTAGGTTTTCTTCGCATGTCAAAGAAAACGGTAGATTCTTCAGAAAAGCATCATCTGGGTTCGAGTATTTCAGCATTAACGACAATACCCATGTCTTAGATTATTTTGCGAAAATTGCCCCGCTGCCTCTTTTCTAGAAGCACTGTGCTTTTTCCCAGAATTCTCTTTGTATGTGGGCCTAAATCACATTTTTTCGCAAATCTGTTGATCTAGGTGGTTTTAGGATTCATTTCTACACAAAACCCATGTTCCAGATTTTTGCGGGAAAAATTGCCCCCAGTGCCCCTAATTGTCAGTTCAAATCTCAACCGAAAACCTTTTGCATGCAAGCCTAAATCCCATTTTTTCACAATTCTAACGTTCTGGGTTGCATTAGAATTTGATTCTACACAAAACCCATATCTTAGAATTTGTTCGAAAAAATTCACTTCCCCTTGCTATTTTTAGCCTATCCCCGAGCTTTTCCAATTTTTCCAAAGTGGTCCAAACATACCCGACTTTACAGTCAAAAGTCTAGTTTTTCAGAATGCAGTATAATCCCATAGACTAGAAGGCCAAACAGGTCTTTCTTCATAACTTTCTGAAAACTACCGATACCGACTTAAGTCATGTTTTTCCCATCGTCAATCTGAACTCATTGGAGGGTATCAGCAGTACTACAATCAAAAATCTTGAACGTTCAGGGATACTTGCAGCGGCGTCCATTCCTATCTCAGTCTTTGATCTTGAGTTCGTACTTGCTTGTGTTAAGCATTATGACTCGTCTACCAGACAAATCAGATCGACAGATGGAAGGATTATTTATAGCCTTAAGCCGAGGGATGTAGAAAAATGTTTTTTTATTCCTCCACGTTCAGATCATTTCGCTGTATCCATTTCAGATTGTGACAGATTATGGGAAGAGGACAAGGATAGATCACAGAAGAAAGTAGCTCAACGATGGTTGAAGGTTCAGAAAACCAACATGCAAAGGAAGATTGCACGTGGGGATTTCAAGGATGAGATTGCTATTTTGATAACTTTCCTTAATCGGTTAGCAGGTTCTGAAGACGCAAGCGTTTTCCGAACATGGATGTTCTACCTCATCTCACAAGTTATTGATAAAAAAGAAACATTTGACTGGGCCATGTTTATCAGCGAGTGTCTTCACCAGCAGATTACAGAATTCCTAAAGATTCATGAATTCCATATGGTAACTTTTTTGGTTTACTTGGTTGCATTTCAAGGCAGCTTTAAATTATTAAAGACCAATGGAGTTCTGGGTGTTCAGCGAGTGCACGAATACTACCCTGAGTTGGAGTTTTTGAAAGCTGAACAGGACTTTATAGCAGTGAATGATCACTTTCTTATGAGGACAGTTAGAAATTTAGATAACGAGATGCATATGAGGATTTCTACAGAGGCACAATCAGCAATGGAGAGTTGGGCAGATTGGTTTATCCAATTTCCTACTTTCACATATATTCGTGTATATGGATATACAGGAGAGCCTCTGATGCTACCGAGGTACCCATCGGATAAGGTTCTTTTCATGGAGTTCATGAGACAGGCACATGAGGTTCACACTTTTCTTCGCAATCGACATAAGCCAGCTTTCACCTTTCCGTTTGAGTTAGGTATTTACAAATGCAAAACAGCTGCTGATTGCAAGTTAATGGCACACGAGTTAGAGAAAGTTCAGCTTCGGTGTTTTCCTCAGAAGCATGCCTATGATCCGTTGGGTCATTATTCAGCAAGGTTGGAGCGAAATGTTTCACATTCGGCAGTGTTTGAGGACTTTTGGGTCAATTGTGAGGATGAATTTGAGGTGCGTCGTCGTCATTATTGTAGGCTTACTATTCCACAGATTGCTGATTTCTTGTCAGAGGATGTGGAAGGTTTGTTTGATGATGATGGTGAGATACTTCTTCATTCATTCATTAGAGACCAAGTTGCTCGCCAGCCACTTCGCCACCCTAATTGGTATGTCCCATTGAAAGACTTATCCAGGTCTGTTATCAAAACCACCATGTACTTCCTTGAGAGCAAGCGGAAGCGAAGGGTGATCCCAGTTACAGAGCTGTCAGCAGTGGTAGTTTCTTCTTTACCTTCTACTTCTAGGGCTAAACCTCGAGTCAAGGTTACTATGAGGCCGCCTAAAAGGGTTAAGATGGGAATTAATTCAAAAGGAAAAAGCATCACCAAAAGGAAACAGGTTGAGAGAGAGCCAGCACTTCCAGTTGAGAAAGAGCCAACGCTACCAGTTTCAGAGACAGTACTTCCAAAGCCAGTTATTTCATCGGAACCAGTTATTCAGACTGAGGCCGGTTTGTTATCTCCAGGTTCACCTTTTTCACCACACTCGTCTCCCATAGATATTGGTTCAGAGCCTGAGACTCCGATACGTGAGACCTTCATACCAGTGGATCTGCCAGCTGCTGATACTGTAGAAACGGCTCCACCTCGAGAGGACAGTATTCCTTATTCATCTTGGCTCGAGAAGTCATTGGAGAGGGAGAGGTGTATGCCTTCATATAATCTTGATTTGTCTGAGTTTGGTGAGCCCTATCAGAACAAGTTGAATAAGAGGGCCAAAAAGCAGATAAATATTGAGAAAAATCTTGAGGCAGAGATCGTCATAAAAGTTGCTACTCCTCCAGAAGGCAAATACTTGGATGAAGTTGATGTTGGTGATTTTACCTTCGTCAAAACTGATCTGGGTAAGAATACTCGACACACCGACGTGAATCTATTCAAAGTCGTCGCGAATAATCTAGAGGAGTGCATCATGAAAGATGGTGAGGATAAGGCAGTTCTCAAGGCTGAGATCAGACAACTTCGCAAGTACATCTCGGGTTTGCTTCATGGCGACGAGGGGCAAGCACCTTTACTCCCACAACTTCGAGAGACCGCCGCAAAACAGCAGAGGATTCAACACTTGGTTAATCGAGGAAAGCTACTGGATACCTGGATTGAAGACTTTATTGTTGCTGGTCGACACCTCCTCACAGAGCTATATCAGTTGAGGGTTGACGCACATAGTCTTCGCCAGAGAATTCAGGAGCTCGAGATTTGCATAGCCGAGCGTAAGCCGAAGGACCTGATTTTGATATCACAGCTTGCAGGAATCTATGACGCCATTGAAGCAGATGGAGATCAGAAGAAGGTCTTCACTTGGAGAGAATTGTATCTTTGCAGGGTGGAGACATATGACAGGATTTCTGCTAAGATGAGCATGATTCAGGAAAAGGTTGTTGCAGCTCTTCGTTTCATCAGCGAGTACATCACTCAGATCCCATGTCATTATCGGCATGAGGATGGTACTACGCCGAGTTAGAGGCAGTTCAAGCTGAGTTCGAAGAGTTAGTTCGTGATAACCTATGTGGAGGGCCAGAGGCGTCCAAGATGGAGGAGTTTACAATGCTGACTATCAGTTTCAAAAAGGTGACCACAGAGGTTAGAGATAGTCAGAGGGAGATCCGAGATGGAGACAAAGAGTTGGACAAGCAGTTAATCATCGTGGACAGCGTCAAAGTGCCAGATGATGATACTATTGATAAATTCCTGGAGGAGATGATAAACTTGGAGTAGACTTTCAGTTAGACCATGTAGTTGCTTACAATGATGAGTCATCAGAAGTAGTTAACTCGAGGCTTCTTTCCGAGTTAACTTGCTGTTATATATTTGCATGCATGTCTTTCTTGGAAACATCTACATATACTTGGAGATTAGATTAGATTTTTCAGTTGACTGATGATAGCATTCCAGTTGACTTGCTTTCAATAAGGACGTGCATGTTGCACCTTGTCCATTTAGATTAGATGTTTCAGTTAACTGATGATAGCATTCCAGTTAACTGTATAGTTTCATTCAATTAGGGTTTAGGAATAAGATCTTGCATGCATTGCAAGACTTTAGTTGACTCAAGGTGATTTTAGGGTTGCCTACACCTTGAAGTCTATAAATAAGAGCTTTCAAGCTCATTTGTATTTTAACTTTTGCTTGATAGCATACATGTTGCGCCTACCTTGCCTGTAGTATTGCTATTATTGTATCTATTCAAAGAGTAATTGCTGTTATAATAAATTGCTGCGCCTACCTTGCCTTCATATTATTGTTATGGTGTTTATTCGACCTTAGTTAAATGGGGTTGTTGGTTTGATCGTTATTGCATGCGTGTTGCGTCTATACAATCTACTGTCCCAGTTGCTTACCTTTTGTTTTGTTTATTATAAGCCTATTCAGAAAGCAAATAGTTGCGCCTACCTTGTCTTCATGTTGCGAAACTGTACTCAAAGCTTATCGTATGATGTGTGTTATAGTAGACTCATTCAGCCAAGCAGATAGTTGCGCCTAGCTTGCCTTCATGTTGTGAAGTTGTACCAGGTTTACCGTTCATTTGTTTGTTTTAATAAACTTCTTCCCGGATTAGCAAATAGTTGCGCCTACCTTGCCTTCATGTTGTGAGCCCGCACCTGGAGTTTATCGTACAATACATTCCTGCTCCATTTCCTCATGCTCTGTTTCTTGAGGAAACTGGATAGAAGTTATTAGTTGTATTACATGATCTCCGCGTAAACCAGAAAATACTTAGCTGCAACGTTCTAGGTTTTCTTAACCTTGTGCCTCTACCAGCTGAGAACAAAAAGATAGGACATTAGTTTAGTTTTCTATTTCATGCATTCCAGCACAACAAGGGAGCTTCCCCTTCTAATTTGAAGAGCACTCATTACGTAGTGTGCATAGCTATCCGTACAAACTTACACTCCAGAGGTATTAGTTCTTACGCCAACATGGTAGAATAGGATGGCTCTGATCTCTGCTTCTTCTGAACAGGTTCCTCATTTATAGTTGTCTTCCCCTTTGACCTGATAGAGTCATCAACTGCTTCCTTCCTTTTCTTTGAATTGGCGCTTTCAATTAATTCAACACTTTATGATGCTCCTGCATTAGAGGAATATGATTCCATCTCGCCCATTAAGTTATAAGTGAGGGTCAATTTTCTTCACCTTAACTCCTGGACTTGCTAATCAACCCACCACTGTGAATACTTAACAACCGGCCTTGTCAAGGTAGCCAGATCTGCGAGCTCTGGTTTTGACCATTTCACAAGAGGAAGAGGCAAATTCTCATCATAGCGCAGCTGAACACATTCTCCATCATCCTCTAGCTAGTCAAGCACACGAAAAAGCTCGGTTGTTTTGATCAAGCTCACTGGCAATCTGGACCATAATCTTTTCCTGATATCATATTCATCTGCCCAAAAATCCTCCAGGTCTACCTTATGTCTATACTTCTTTCCATTCACGGTCCCAATATGGTTGTGAGGATCGAAATCAGCCCTGGACCGATAAGATGTGAATGGATACCACTGCATATCCAACCTGGCACTTTCGGCTGCTTGTGCCGACGGACAAGATTCCAGCATACTTCCGATGAAAAATGGGAAGGTAATGGCTGCCTTCTACTTTGATCTCTGGAGGCCTTGGTATGTCTCCAATTGCCTAAGGACCTCGAGCAAGACCATTCTATTGGTAGGGTGAATTGGAAATAAGTAAGGACATCTGGTGAATCCCTAAACCCTTATATATGTGAATATTGGAAACTGGATAAACCAAGATCCATACTTGCTAATCAAGCCCTTGGCCTCATGAGTGAGCCTCTGATGAGTTCCTCCCTGCAATATTCTGGTGATATACATCAAGAAGGCATCGTTTACCCTTCTGAAGTGGATCTTCTCGTTGAGTTGCAGCTGCGGATAACAATCATAGGACTTAAATTCACTTTCACCATTGCTTACCATGCCTTTGCAGATCAATCCTGTGTATCTGTAAGTTCTAGCCAATAAGTAGACAATGTAGGAACTCATGTAAAAAGACTGTCCTTTTCAAATTGATTAATTGTTCATTGAGATTGTCACTAATCATCCTTGACCAATTGAACATTTTGACGCCTGAGATGATCTCATCAATAAAGTAATACATCCATGTCTCAAATGGTGCACCTTGAGGGTTGCCCATTACTCTGTTTAATAGCAAAATGATATCTCCATACTCCTCCTTGAAGTCAGTACGGAGCAATTTCTTTGGCATTTTCTTGATAGAAGGCGTCGGCTTCTCTAACCACAACTTATTGATATTTGTTACGCAAAGCTCCAGCTGGTCCTCATAAAGTCTTCTGGCATCCTCTTTGGTTTTGTAAGAAAGTCCGGTTATAATTCGGTATGCCAAATGCTTCTTGAATGGCTAACTCTCCAAGGTGAGCCAATACTCTCCTGTCTGGTGCAATAATTTGTCTCTCCTGTGCATTGTAGTGTATGGCGCACTCGACCATCAATTCAGCACACTACATAGGTGGCGGAAATCCAGCCACTTGGACAATGCCATTTCTCATCATTCGGCAAGCAACGGGTGTAAGCAGGAGTCCATCTTGTCCATACATTCTCTTCTTGAAATCTTTAAAATCCACGTGTCCAAGGTTGGTGCATGTAATGTTTTTCCATTTGGAGTTGATTTTTGACTCCGGTTGCAGTCCTTTACTAGCAAACTTCATCTGGCTTTTCTCCTAGGTTCTCCTCTAGTGGTCATTAACTTGCAATAAACATGAAAAGGATTGATGTTACTTCGAAGATTTTAATTCTGATTTTTTTGGTCCTTTATTCGAAAATTTTCACTTTCAACCTGTCAAAAAGATGAATTCTGTGAAAAATCAGACTGAAAATGAAAGAATTTGGCTAAGTACTCAACAATTTTTTGCCAAAATAAGTGAATAAAACAGAAGAAAGAGGGAAGAATTCAGTCAAAATCAGATTTTGAACCTTCGAAAATATATTTTGGCTGTCAATCAGCCTTTAATTCTGGAAATTCCCTCTAAGACTCAGAAAAAACATTTGATTTTCTTATAAATTACGCCCTTCAACTCAGAAATTTCACTTTATTCTTCAAAAATCTTCCTTTTAAAAAAAAACAAAATCTATCTTTCACCACTTTCAAAGAGCAAGGAAAACCTTTTCACCATCAAACTTTGGAGAGAACGATTTGAAAATGACAAGTTAAACTTCGCATAAAGTTGAAGAGTTTGAATGATTTTAGTAACTTCATGCTTTCTTTAAGATTCGTCGAACCCGGACTTGTTTTATTTCTTCCAAAATAGCAATTTAATCTTCATTGAAAATCCTTTGGAGAAAGTTTATAAATTTCACCATGGCGCCATCCTTAGCCAAAATCCCTTTTGAGTTGGCATAAAATCTCTTAGATTTTCCTTGAGTTAGAATTTTTTTCTAAGTGTTGGAAAAATATTAAAATATATCCTAAGTGTTGAATTTTTCAACCTCTTCCAACCTTTTAAATCCTTTCATTATGGTGAAAATTTTATTTTACCCATGGCTAATTTATTATTTTTCATGTCATTTTTCTCTCTCCTTTAGCTAGGCGGACTTTGCTTGCTCTTGGACATCCTCATTTGGACGGACTTCATACATTGCCAGCCATCTTCATTTGTGGGCGGACTTTGGAATGTCTTGGACACTTCATACCTTGGAGGGCGGGCTTCACCTTATCTTTGACATCTTCCCTTTGGGCAGACTTAGAGCTCTTCATGCCAAGGGCGGACTTTGAGGCTTCTTGGACATCTCAACCTTGGGCGGACTTTTGAGCTTGCTAGAAATTTCTCCTTTTGGTGGGCAAACTTTATGACTTCCTTGCCATCCTTCCTTTTGTCCAAGCCCGACTTTATTCTCTTCATGCGAAGGCTGGGCGGACTTTACCAATGCTTGGACAAGTGCATGGCGAACTTTGACATTGGCTAGACATGTGCATTTTCTTTTGGGCGGACTTCATAGTGCCTTAGACATTTTCATCAAGCTTGGGCGAAACTTCATGACCTCCTTGCCATCTCATTTGTCTATGGCGGACTTGATGATTGCTTTGCCATCCTTCCTAAGGCGGACTTTGCCATGTGCAAGGCCATCTTTATGTTGGGCGGACTTTACCTTGGTATAGCCATTCTTCTAGGCCAGTCTCATGTTGGTCTGGAACAAAACCTTGCCCATACATTTTCCCTTGCTCTTTATACTTGGAAAAATAATATTTTTGATTCTGAAGATATGTGCATTATCGCCATGACATGAGGGACCCAATCCTAGGTCAACTTTTAAAACAATAGAAAAAAGCAAAAAGCAGGCCAAAAAAGATGCTTCCCAGATTGGTCCCAAAATGCTAAAAAAATTTTAAAAAAAAGCAAAAAGCAAAAAAGCAGAATCCCTAAAAAATAGGAAGTGTCAGAATTGACTCAAAGCAATCGCGTTCTTTGTCCTCCGGACCTTCTGAGCACTTTGATGATGTCTAGGCACTGTTATGGGCTTGAATTCCCCACTTGACTCGGATGATTTCTCAAAAACTCCAACTCCAAACTCTCAAATAAATGGTCTTATGGAATTGTAATGCTACGACAAAAACCCTAAGAAGCAAACTATTGAGGGTCCCCATTTGCAATGGGGCAATGTGCCCAACATCACCGAAATAAGGCTTGTAGTCCTATTTTTTGGACTAATGGAGCCATTGAAGGGGTGGGTGAAGGATTTCAATCCAACTCTGAATGAAACAATCAAGAAATCTAGAACAATGGAGTTGGCTGCCCAAAGGCCAAAATTTCAATGCAGGATTTTGCTCACAAGAAGGATGTAATGTCCCCTTTTCAATAGCCACCTTGAGGGTTGTTTAGCTTTTATTTATTTCGGAAGGCTAAACAGGAGAAATACGAGAGGTATTATTAAATTAATTATTTATAAAGTTATTTCAATAAAGTAAAATTAAAAGATGACTTTATATTTAATTAATTTAATAAAGTGACTTAAAATAAAATATTATATCATAAAATCACTTAAGGGAATAAAATAATATTATTTCTAGAAGCTTCTTGAAAACTCAACGAGAAATCTATATAAGTAGCTATTGGCTTAGCATTTGGGCATGCTTGATTTGGATTTATTTTCTCATTACCAGTTTGGTAAGGAAACTTGAATGCTTCGCTTGCTCAAGGGTTTGAAAACTCTAGAGTACCAAGTTCGGTTGTGAAAGATCAACCCTAGCTGAAATTGTTGAGAAATCCATCCAAGGTTTCTACAGGTGTTTTATTGGAGAGATATGACAGGTGCAATAACTGATGTATTATTGCCCTAGCTGAATAGTTGTGATAGCTAATTTATTATGGCATCATCAGTGCAGCAGATGAGGTATTGTTGCAATCATCATTTCATTAAAAGAATTGCAGTAGCTGATGTATTGCTGCATTCATTATTGGTAAATCAATTATCCAAATTTAATGGTCATAAGACCAAATTTGTAGAACAAAGGAGAAATTCGATTTGCATGAAGATATTGCAGATCTTGGGGCAATTCAATTTGGAGAAATATCTGCTGGTATTGATAATCATTTCAATGTGGAAAGGGTTGAATTATACAGAGGTTAAGTACAGATTGTTGGTAATTATCTTTTCAGTTTGGAGATCAAATTTCATTGAGGAGAATAGTTGCCATTCTTCCTGACATTCTGGCGCTAGAATCTCGCTTTGGAAATCATATGTATGCAGGACAATTTAATTGGTTGCTGTTGAGTTCCAAATCATGGCATCATTACAACAAAATCGCAGCTTGAAGGCAATTGGTTTTTGGAGAATAAAATTAAGATTACTTGGCAAGGAATTGCTGCATATCTGAAGTGTTTATTGCAGCCATTGGAAGGCACAAAATCAATAAAAATCGTGGCACTTTATGAAAGGAAACTCGCAGCAATATATTTCAGTTTGGGAGGTGCTATCATTGGAAAGGAAAAATCGTGGTATATTCTACATTGGAGGCGCTGCATATTGGTGAAGATAATCGGCGTCCAAGCATTGGAAATAATAATCGTTGCCATCTTCTTATTCCAGGTTCTTAAGTTTGCATTTATATTTAAGTTGTAATCGCTGCTAGTAGCATTGTCATTGCAGTGTAATCATTGAGTAGTTATTGTCATTTCATTGTAATCAGATTTACTTGAGTTTAGTATGCAAGACAGTTGTTTGTCTTAATGCCTTGTTGATGTAGCTTCATAATAGAATATGGAATTGTATGCCAACTATTTGTAATAATGCCTATGCATTTTCAGTCAATATAAGTAGTCTAAAAGCTGCAAGAAAAGGAGTTTGAAAGTGTATGACAAATTGCCTAGTTGCCGTAGCTGCATATTAGTTTGCATACCAAGTGTTTGCTAAAATTCCTATTAGCTGTAGGTGTCAATTTCATGCATTTTCAGTCACTCACTTTCATTGGAAAAGCCAAAAAGATATTTGCATTGCATCTCCATTTCATATCAATCACTTGAGTAGCTTCATTAGAGTTCATATCAGTTTATGTAATCTTCATTTGCTATCAAAAACACAAACAAACAAGTATACAGCAGTTGTGGAGTTTGATTGACAAGTGTTTGACAAAATGGTCGAGTGTTGAAAGAAGAAAAATAAGTCAGAAATTGCAAGGGACATTACAGTGCTATCAGAGCTTTGATCTTGCCAGCCTGTGAGGGTATTTTTGTTTCAGATCTAAATCATGGATTTAATGGGTGATAGAGAGTTTGGTCAGAAACTTTTTATGTCAGGAGACAAACTTGGTCACTTGTCTCTAACAAAAGATGCTCTTCTCAGCTCATTGGAGGAAGTAGTGAATTGCTTGCATTTGGTGGATCAGCCACCTTCTTAGATAATTCAAGCAGGTATGATTCTGATATTGATCTCTTTGGAGGAAGATAGGTTATTGAGACACAAAGATAAGGATGTAAGACTTGTTGTGGCCCATTGCCTAAGTGAAATAATGAGAATTGCAACTCCTAAAGTTCCTTTTGACAATGACAAAATGAGGCAGGTTATGCAGTTGATGATTGAAAGCTTTCAAGGGATACGTGACATCAAAAGCCCTACTTTCAATTCGAGGGTTAAGATTCTAGAAACGATGGCAAAGGCATGGTCATGTGTTCTCATGTTTGACCATGGTGGTCTTATCCTCTAGCTATTCAATTGCTTCATATCAGGAATCAGGAATTGTCACTTAGACAGTGTGAAGACAAGTATGTTCACTATCTTGTCCGTGATCCTTGATGAGGATGAGGATGTTTGCAAACAGCTACAATCTGAATTGTTAATCATTTGGAGAAAAGAGCAGCATGTTTCAACTACAACATATGATCTCACAAAAAAGTTGGTTGAGCAAAAAATTGAGAAGTTCAAGGAATTCTTGAATGCACAAGAGTTAATCTCATTTGGTCTAACCGTTCCATCTTTTCTACTTGAGGAAAGTAGGCCTTCATCTAGTGGAGCAGCTGAGTTGAAGAATGAGATCATAGAACAACCTGAGCCCACTTGCATTGAGACACTTGACAAGGGCATTGATGATGATTTTACAAGTGGAATTAGTGCTGACCTAATTCCAAATCAAAATGAATGTATGTGGGACTTGGCGAAAGAAGATAGTTGGGTGACTCAAGCACTTCATGAACAATCAGATGCTTATTCATGTGAAGGTGAAGCTAATCATACACCCCATAGACCGCACAATTGGAGGAACTAGTTGAAGGTGAATGAGGATGAGATTGTGGAAGCCTTATCTCATCGAGACAAAATGCACAAGCTGATTGAAAATCACCTTTGGACGGTTCAGTTGGAGAGAAGACAAAAGAGAGATGAAACAGAGTCTTCTCATTATAGCTTGCAGGAAGTCGAAGAAGGTATGGGAACAATGAAGATAAATTATTTACACCTTCTTTCAGATCGTGATCACCTTCTCAGCCTCGTTGAGATCTATTCAGATGCTTTGATGAGGAAAGAAGAGGAAGTTGATGAGTTCTCTCACGAGCTGCGGGTCACCAGTGATTCCTTAAGGATGACTCAGATGGCTCTTTAGGAATCAGAGATCCATGTTGATGAGCTCTGCTTGGAGCTGAGCTTGGCTAGATGTTCATCATGTTCGGCAGAGACTTAGTTACCTATGGCAGCCAAGACACTTGTTGAGGATAGTAGCGTGATTTCTCCTCACATTCACATTCAGGAGACAAGTGTAGTGCCTTGTGTGTTGGATAGGCATGAGGAGACAGTTGGTGAGGGGTGCATCATTCTTGATCTTGAAAGGTATATGATTGAGTTGCCGATTGGTTTCAATCTATGGATTGGAGATAGGCATGTTGGCAACAGTATTCTAGCACCACCCTCTTGGGTTTTACCTCCTACTTCCTTGGTTGATGATTGTCCTACTTCGTCAGGATACACTTTGAGGGCAGCAGCTGTTAGCATGGATAGGAGGAGTTGGGATGGTCACTTTGGGGTTAGGAGATGGAGTGATGATGAGTTCTTATCATCCACGAGTAGAGATACCTTTCACTCCATCATAGACTTAATTCATAGGTTACAGGGTGTTGTTTTGATTTATACCAGCAACTTGTCTGAGGTTGGCATATGCTTCTATGCACCTTTGTTGGGCATCTTTCAAATCTGCAGG
Source organism: Sequoiadendron giganteum (assembly GCA_007115665.2). NCBI lineage: Eukaryota > Viridiplantae > Streptophyta > Pinopsida > Cupressales > Cupressaceae > Sequoiadendron > Sequoiadendron giganteum. The sequence goes on along the minus strand of CM021103.1, from coordinate 632,661,672 downwards.
AGACCATTCAATGTGGACTAGATTGTTGATGATATAGATACATCATTCTTGGCTGCAGGTTCAGGCATCATTGTAGATTTGAGCTCCAGGCTCTATATTGGTAGTTTTGAGATTGGCATTGGTCAATCTTATCAGAAGATGACTTATTTGCATGCTGGACATTGGTGTTGTTCCAAGATCTTTTCAGGAGAATGATGGCATTCAAGTTGAAATTCTTTCTACTCCTGAAAGTAAGTCTGCACACTTGCAGTTGCTTTCTGATAGAGGCTTTGTTGATGACGTTTAATTGGGTAATGATGATGTTGTTGCAAGACCGACTCATCCTATTGTGAGTTGTGAGTCTTCTTCTGATGATGGCAATATTGGATGGGGTACATGTGACTACTCTAGTATTCCATTAGCGCAAGCAAGAGAGTTTCACCTCGATTGCATTATGAGGTGTGCTCATCAGTTTTCATTCAGCCCACATACACAGGATTTGATTATGCTGAGAGATGGGTTGAATAAGAAGAGTTCAGATTCACTCTGGTATGATATGTTTCTGATTTCAGGTGATGAGTCCAAGTTTGGTAAGTCTCTCACTTCGTACTCTCCAACTAGTTGCTTACAGATGCGGGAGTTTGAGATTTGGGTCAATTGGACTCTAGGGGTTATTAGAGTGGTGCAGCGGAAGTTAGTTGGTGTTGAGTTTAGAGGACTTCCAGTTAGTTCATGGGATCCAGATGGAGTTTGTTTATGGAAAATATGGATGCCCGAGGTTCATCGCCACAGTTCTTGGTTGGTAGAGTTGTTTTTCAAAGAGATCATCAGATTGCATGGGCTACTGAGATTCTTAGGTGGTGACAGAGGCAGTGAGTTCCTAAGTGCCTTGTTGCAGGAGCTATTCAGATGGACAGGTTCTGACTTGGCTTTTGGGGAGTTGATGAGGGTGCAACCCGAGACACAAAAAATCACACAGAAAAACTAACAAATCTTATTATTTTCAAAGTATGAAATTCCTACATGCAGAGGATCTCAAATCCTCCAGTTTTTGCAATACATGCAAATTACAGAAAGAAACTACAGAAATTCCCCTATTCGCAGCATGCGATCTTCTTTCCCCAAAAAACTCCTAAAAGAAACAGTAACTCGCCCATAAATAGCCCGTTTCTTTGTTTGGAGCCAAAAACGGGATTCAAATTATGCACCAACTTTCGGAAGCCCTAACTCAAGATCTAACCGTCAGATCTTCAATGATAATACCTTTTCAGAAAGCTCTCGCGAAGATCTCTTGCCGGAAAGTGGGGCCTAAAGGCTAACCACTTTCGTATTCCGCCAATTTTTCAGGCCCATCCGGAGCCTCTAAGTACCTCAAAATTAGCTCCGAAGATTTCATAAGGCAAAAAGCAGAAATTGAAACTTGAATAACTTTTGAACCGGAAATGCTCTTGATCTGATTCTTTCACCAAAGTGTTTATTATTATGTCCTGAAGCTTCCCTTAAATTTTTGTCTCCTCACGCCTTCAAATTCATACCTGCTAAAAATAGCAGTTGAGCAGAAAAAGCAGAAAAGCAGTTCTGAAAGTTGGGAATTCTTCTTCGACGAAAAGGGTATCCAGAAATGCAAAAACATCTACAAAAAAAATCTAAATGAAAGTAAATATATTTTTTGGGTGATGCAGGATTGCCCTTACACCACTGGATGCTCCTGCATCAGGAGTATAGAACTCCTAAGGCTAAGTATTGGATTCAGGGGAACTAGGATAGTGTGCAGGCACTCCAGGACAGTTGGCAGGTGCCACAAAATCTGCAAGTGGCATATGCTGATTGGCATAGGGTCAAGCACACTTATGAGATTGGAGACTTGGTTTACCTTCGATTACAAATTTACAGACAGTCTTTTTTGAGGAAGAGCAGTGTGAGGAAACTCAAGTCTCAATTCTATGGACCCTACAGGATCATCAGGTGTGTTGGGGAGGTAACCTATGAGTTGGAGCTACTAGTGAGCAGTAAGACAGAGTATTTCATGCTTCGTACCTCAAGAAGGCACTAGGACAGCAAGTTCCTTCTTCCACGAAGTTGCCACTGATTGATGAGGAGGGACGTTTGGTCCTAATTCTTAAGGAGATTTTTGATACCCAGGAGAGGAGATTGAGGAATAGGGTGGTTAAGCAGTATTTGGTGAGATGCAGAGGATGCCATGTGGGAGGGAGAACGTATTCTACAACATTCCACTATGCAAGGGAGGACTGTAATGTCCCCTTTTCGATAGCCACCTTGAGGGTTGTTTAGCCTTTATTTATTTCGGAAGGCTAAACAGGAGAAATAAAAGAGGTATTATTAAATTAATTATTTATAAAGTTATTTCAATAAAGTAAAATTAAAAGATGACATTATATTTAATTAATTTAATAAAGTGACTTAAAATAAAATATTATACCATAAAGTCACTTAAGGGAATAAAATAATATTATTTCTAGAAGCTTCTTGAAAAGTCAATGAGAAATCTATATAAGGAGTTGTTGTCTTAGCATTTGGGCATGCTTGATTTGGATTTATTTTCTCATTACCAGTTTGGTAAGGAAGCTTGAATGCTTTGCTTGCTTGAGGGTTTGAAGACTCTAGAGTACCAGGTTCGATTGTGAAAAATCAACCCTAGCTGGAATTGTTGAGAAATCCATCCACAGTTTCTATAGGTGCTTTATTAGAGAGATTTGACAGGTGCAATAGCTGATGTATTATTGCCCTAGCTGAATAGTTGTAATAGCTGGTTTATTATCACATCATCATTGCAGCAGCTGAGGTATTGTTGCAACCATTATTTCATTAAAAGAATTGTAGTAGCTGATGTATTGTTGCATTCATTGTTGGTAATTCAATTATCCAAATTTAATGGTCATAAGACCAAATTTGTAGAACAAAAGAGAAATTCGATTTGGAGAAATATCTGTTGGTATTGATAATCATTTCAGTGTGGAAAGGGTTGAATTCTACAGATGTTAAGTACAGATTGTTGGTAATTATCTTTTCAGTTTGGAGATCGAAACTCATTGAGGAGAATAGTCGCCATTCTGATGCTAGAATCTGGCTTTGGAAATCATATGTATGCAGGACGATTTGGATGGTTGCTGTTGAGTTCCAAATCGTAGCATCATTACAACAAAATCGCAGCTTGAAGGCAATTGGTTTTTGGAGAATAAAATCAAGATTACTTGGCAAGGAATCGCTGCATATCTGAAGTGCTTATTGCAGCCATTGGAAGGCACAAAATCAATAAAAATCGTGGCACTTTATGAAAGGAAACTCGCAGCAATATATTTCAGTTTGGGAGGCGCTATCATTGGAAAGGAAAAATTGTGGTATATTCTACATTGGAGGCGCTGCACATTGGAAAAGATAATCACCATCCAAGCATTGGAAATAATAATCACTGCCATCTTCTTATTCCAGGTTCTTAAGTTTGCATTTATATTTCAGTTGTAATCGCTGCTAGCAGCATTGTCATTGCAGTGTAATCATTGAGTAGTTATTGTCATTTCATTGTAATCAGATTTACTTGAGTTTAGTATGCAAGACAACTATTTGTCTTAATGCCTTGTTGTTGTAGCTTCATAATAGAATATGGAGTTGTATGCCAACTATTTGTAATAATGCCTATGCATTTTCAGTCAATATAAGTAGTCTAAAAGCTGCAAGAAAAGGAGTTTGAAAGTGTATGACAAATTGCCTAGTTGCTGTAGCTGCATATTAGTTTGCATACCAAGTGTTTGCTAAAATTCCTATTAGCTGTAGGTGTCAATTTCATGCATTTTCAGTCACTTTCATTGGAAAAGCCAAAAAGATATTTGCATTGCATCTCCATTTCATATCAGTCACTTGAGTAGCTTCATTAGAGTTCATATCAGTTTATGTAATCTTTATTTGCTATCAAAAACGCAAACAAACCAAGTATGCAGCAGTTGTGGAGTTTGATTGACAAGTGTTTGACAAAATGGCCGAGTGCTGAAAGAAGAAAAATAAGTCAGAAATTGCAAGGGACATTACAAAGGACAAGAAGCATTCTTCAAATCAAACCAAAAAGTTCCCTTCTCGGATGGATGATGACCTTTGTTAAGAGCTCCGAAGGAAGAAATTATGTTACACTTGTAGAGAACCGTGGAGCAAGGATCATAAGTGCTTCAAAAGAGGCCATTCCCATCACATGGAGGCATATTCTGACTATGGATCAGAATCTGATATGTCAGAACAGCAGTCTGATTGTGCGGACAGCGAAGAAGAAAGAGCTCCAAAAGAGTTGGATAAGGACCAAGGGAGTGGGGGTGTATTTGCCCAACTCTCTAGTTTCAGAAAAATGAGTCTTTCAGAGTCCGTGGAGTGCTCGGAGGGCAGCGAATCATTGCTCTAATTGACACTGGAGTAACACATAATTTCATTGACGAAGGGGTTGTTGCAAAGAGAGGCCTCAAAACAGAAGAGTTTGAAATTTTTAAGGTAATGATGGCCGATGGTTTTACTATCTCTTGCAATTGAAAGATCTCCAATTTGTCTATGCAGTTGGGTAACTATGAAGTCAAGGATGACTACTATGTTGTTGGCATTGGAGATACTGATGTAGTGTTTGGCATTCAATGGTTGTGATCTCTCCAAGAGATCATGTTGAATCTGCAAACCATGGAGTTGAAGTTTTCATCAGATGGGAAGAAAATGGTGTCGAAAGGGATGTCAAATGGAGGCCCTCGTATTGTGTCTTTCAAGAGGATGGAAAGGCTGATTCGTCATGATCAAGTTGAATGGGGAGCAGAGTGCTTAATCTTGCCATCTGATCCTGTAGAAGATAAGAGACACTACCATCCAGATATTCGGTCTTTGATCACCAAGAAGAGTAAGGTGTTTGGTTGTATACCACTTGAGAGACCTCCTGAAAGGAGGAATAAGCATGTCATAGAACTCGAAGAAGGAGCCAAACCAGTTATTACTACTCCATACTGGTACCCAAAGAAGTAGAAAGATGAGATAGAGAAGGCTATTAAGGAACTCTTAGACATGGGTCACATTCGCCCAAGCAAGAGTCCTTTTGCTTCTACAATAGTTTTGGTCAAGAAGAAGGATGGCACCATGCGCATGTGCGTAGATTATCGGGCCTTGAATCAGAAGACAGTCAAAAACCAGTATCCCATTCCCAAGATTGATGAGCTACACGGAGCTGTCTACTTTTCCAAGATTGATCTCAGATCCGGCTACCATCAGATCAAGATGAGGGAATCAGATATTGAGAAGACTACTTTCAGATGTCACTTTGGGCATTTCAAGATTCTAGTCATGCCCTTTAGGTTGACTAATGCACCTACTACTTTTCAATTCTGTATGAACAGGATATTTCAGAAACAGTTGAAGAAGTTTGTGCTTATCTTCTTCGATGACATCCTCATCTTCAGTAAGTCATGGGAAGAGCATCTCAAGCACTTGGAGGAAGTGCTTAGCATCTTGGAATCAGACTCATTGTTTGCTAAGGAGTCCAAATGTGAATTTGGAATGACGGAGCTGCTTTACCTTGGGCACATGATCAACTCTAAGGGAGTTAGTGTTGACCCAGAGAAGATTAAGGCTATCTTGGATTGGCCTCCTCTAGAGAACCTATCACAGTTGAAGGGTTTTTTGGGACTTTGTGGTTTTTACAGGAGGTTTGTGAAGGGATATTCTCAAATGGATGCCCCCCTTAAAAATCTCACCAAAAGGGGGGAATTTGCATGGTTAGAAAAAAACACAAGTGGTATTTGATAGATTCAAGGAGCTCATGTCCTATGTTGGCCATACTTGACTTCTCCAAACCATTTGAGTTGCAGTGTGATGCTTCAGGGGAAGGAGTTGGAGATGTCCTAATGCAAGAAAAACATCCTATTGTCTTCAAGAGCAGTAAACTAAGGGGTGTTGAGAGCACTTAATCTATGACAAGGAGATGCTTGCAATCATGCATGTGTTGGTCAAGTTTAGACAGTATTTGGTTGGGAGCAATTCATGGTGAAGACTGATCATAACTATCTTACACGTTTCATGCATTAGAAAGATTTGAATGAGAGGCAACAGAAGTGGGTGAGTAAGCTCCAAGCTTACGATTTTGACATCAAGTATGTCAAAGGGAAGAACAACATTGTGGCTGATGCCTTGTCAAGGAGGCCACACTTGAGCTCTTTGGTTGAGATTACTGCTGATTGGAAAGAAAAAATTATTGCAGAGTACACCAAAAATCAGTTTGCTACCAACTTAGTTTATGGCACTTTGCATGATGAAAGGTGGTACAAATTGGTTGATGATTTGATACAATATAAGGGTAGGATCTTCTTGGTACTTGAATCTAAGCTTAAGATAAAGATTTTTCAGTCATTTCATGACATTCCCTTGGCTGGTCATCAAGAGTATTTCAAGACTTTAGGCAGATTCGTGAGAGGTTTTCATAGAAGGGGCTCAAGGATGAGGTCCTTTGCTACATTAAGGAGTGTCCAATTTGCAACAGAACAAAAATGAGCACACTTTACCAACTAGTTTGTTGCAGCCCTTACCTATTCCCGATCAAAAATGGGAAAATATCTCAATTGATGTCATCACTGGGTTGCCAAAGGTGCAAGGGAGAGATTGCATATATGTTGTTATGGACAGATTGATAAAGTTTGCTCATTTCTTCGCCATTACCAGCTCATTTACAACAGCTTAGGTTGCTGATTTGTTCTTCAGAGAGGTGTTCAAACTGCATGGATTGCCAAAAAACATTGTGAGTGATAGGTACAACAAGTTCCTAAGTACTTTTTGGCAGGAGGTTTTCAGATTGAGTGGTACAGTGCTCACTCCAAGCACTAGTTATCACCCACAAACAGATGGGCAGATGGAGATTGTGAAGTGGTTGGAGGGCTATCTCAGGAATTATGTTTCAAGGCAGCAAAAGAATTGAGGGAGATGGCTTCATTTGGGAGAGTATTGTTATAACTCTTCCTACCACATGTCTATCAAAATATCTCCTTTCATGGCTTTGTATGGATATGAGGCTCCTAGCTTCATAGATTTGATGTTTGGTGATAGTAGAGCCCCTCAAGTGAGGGATATGTTGCAGTAGAGTCAGGACTTTTTGAGATCGTTGAAGGATAACCTTCACCATGCACAGAATCAACAGAAGTTGCATGCTAATCAGCAACAAGTTGAGCTCACATTTGAGGTTGGTGACATGGTCTACATGAGACTCCAGCTTTACAGACAGTCTACTTTCAAGAAGAGTGGAGCGGAGAAACTCAAACCACGTTTCTATGGGCCTTTTAAGATCATCAGGAGAGTTGGGGAAGTGGCTTATGAGTTAGAGCTACCACCAAGTAGCAAGGTGCATAATGTCTTCCAAGTGTCACACCTCAAGAAGGTGCTTGGGCACAATGTTGTAGCTTCATCAGATTTGCCTCTGTTGGATGAGGAGGGACAGTTGGTTTTGGCTAAAGAGGCAATCATTGATTTTAGGGAGCGCTCTTTGAGGAGGAGGTCTTTTAAAGAGTATTTGGTGAAGTGGAAGAATTTACCGGTTGAGGATGCTACTTGGGAGGATGAGCAGATTCTGCAGCATCCAAACTTGAGATTGCTTGAGGACAAGCAATCTTGGGGAGGGTGGACTATAATGTCCCCTTCTCAACAATAGTTTCATCTGATGACCGTTAGCCTATCTTGGAGACCCGTAGGCTAGTCGGAGGCAAAATTTGGGTTCCTTGTTTTCTAGGAGGTTCCTTCTAAGTTTTCAGGGGGTTGTTTGTAGGAGTTTGGCAATTTGTCTTCTGGATCTTTCTGGGTTTTTAGAGGGCTTTAAAAGAGTGTGACATGCATTTTCATCCAAGGATATTTTTGGACTTACTATTTTTAGTAAGTCACAACAGTTGCTCGGTTTGTGCTCAAACAAAGTTTGGAGTCACTATTTTTAGCAGTATGTTATTTTTAGTGAGTGTTATTTTTGGCAATGCAGTTTGGCAACAGTACAACACTCAGTGTCTATTTATGGCAGGGTAGTATTTGCAGTGGTTTCTCCAGCTTTCTTGGAGCTTATTTTGGAAAGTGGTAACTTAAGTATATATTTATATTGTGCTTTTTTGGCCCCCAACACCTAGACATATAACTTAAGTTGTTTTAAACTTGTGTTCCTTCATGTGGTCATCCAAATTGGAAATATATTTGCAATTCATAAAGTTTACTTTGCTAAAGTGGAGTTGGGTGCCCAAAGTCAAGTCAACATTGCAAATTAAAATGAATATTTTATTCTTCCTTCTTGGGCATCCCTTTTCGAGGGAAAAGAGGATTTGAACTTTTGGGTTTGAAAACCTATATATACAGGGTCTTGCCTCTTCATTTGGCATCCATTTTTCATATCATAACGAAGTGCTGCCAAATTTTATTCAGACTCTAGCTTCGGGGTTGGAATACCTCCTAGCCTTATTTAGTTTTGGGCTTGCAAAATAGCTCCTAGCTGGATTGTTGGTGCTCCTTCATTTAAAAGGGTGCAACAAAGCTTCAATGGTGATGGCTTCATTTGATGTTTTTTGATTTTGGTGTGGTAGTGAGTTAGCTTCCAGTTCGCTCCTTTTGGGTGTGTTTTTTTTTCAGTTTTCAAGTTGCTGGTTTGAGTGTGGCTGAAGTACGTTTTGACTTGCACAAATTTGAAGAGGCGAGAGTTTGTTATGGGTATTGATCCTATGCCTTACTCATACTTGGGCGCCCTCTAGCTCAAGTTTCTGTGATTTTTGGTGGAGTTTGGGATTTTTAAGACAAGGTCATTCTTCCCAAGGAGGTCATACCATTCTTGTGTGTGCATTGGGATCCGTGCTCAAGGATTGGAGACTGTTTTAGAGTGTCTGTCTGTTTGGATTGGGATGCCTAGCTTGTGTGCTTCATTTGCAACAAGTTTTAGGCAAATCGGAGTTGTGGTTGTTGAAATATGAGCATTTTGGTGATTTTCAGGCTTGTTGATCAGAAAATCAGAACGCTGCCATTTTATATCAGACCTGGTATTTTCAGTATTTTGCCTTATTTTCTTGATGCTTGTCTTTGTATCTATCATGGAGATGTTTGTCTAACACTTGGGTCTACACCAAAAAGTCTCTAGAAAATATCAAAGCTACACAAAGTTGAAGTAATAGGAAAGCCATCACCATTGAAGCTCACTATGCAACCTCTGAATGAAGAAGCATCCACCGTTCAGCTAGGAGTTATCTTGCAAACTCGAAACTGAAGAAGAACTAAGAGGTGTACCAACCTCGAAGCAAGAGTCTGAAATAATTTCAGCAACAATTTGTTATCATCAAATAGCATAGTCAAAATGAGAGGAGGAGAGGCATATTTATAAGCTCCAAATCTAAAAATTCAAAAGTCCTTTTCCCTCCAAGATGGGATGCCAAAATGAGGAATATTATATTATTTATTAAAACCCCTTTATCTTGTCAACTATGGCATCCACTTTACCCTTGGCATAAAAATCAATTAAATTTTGCAAAGTCTCCAAAAGGGCGTCTGACTCATGAGTCCACCTTTTAAAACAACTTAAGTTATAAAGCCTAGGCGTGGCGGCCAAAAAGCAACATTAGAAAATAATATAACTTAAGTTATTAAACTTTCCTTTCCTGAACTCCAAGAACGTTGGAGAAGCCATTCTCAAGACTGAACTGCCTCACTGCTAGAAATAGAAGCCAAGCGTTGAACTACTGCCAAACCACATTGCCAGAAATAGCACTTACTAAAAATAGCATACTACTAAAAATAGTGACTCTAGTACCCAAACCAAATTTTTTGCTTCATTAAGGCATTTTGCTTAAAATGGTCTAAACCTTGTTAAAATGATGTCAAAACATAGTTTTTGGGCAAATCAAGTATGGACTTTGAATCAATATGATGTCAGGAAGATACTGGCAAAATTTGAAAAAATTGAAAATTAGGGTTTCTGGACCCCTATTTTTAGGTTAAAAAACCCTAAAAATTGAAACTTGTCAGAATTGACTAAAAATTGTTTTGATTGGTTTATTTTGCTTCATGATCACAATGGTGAAGTCAGATTCAATTAAAACTTAGTTAAGCTTGGTGGGTAGTATTCGTTTTTTCAAGTGAAAAGTTAGGATCTCCGAGGTCAACAATGGCAAATGGCCTAGTGCCAGGTGTCAAAATCTAAGCTTAACTGTCATGCCCATAAATTTTCGCTAGAAAATTGCAACTTTTTTTTTTGTTAGATGCACTAGCTCTAACACAATACCATTATTAATTCTAATATTATTTTTAACAAGATTAATTGTACTATATATATATGTGTATATAAACTTTACGTCATACTATAAACTTGTATATATATATATAATAGTTATGTACAATATTATTAAATCCAAAAATTGACTTCTTCAAAGTGTAATATTAATATTACCATTTTGTATAGCTGAAAATGTGTGATAATAATATGATTATTTTACATAGTTATATATGTGGAATGTTATTGCTTAGTCAATAAATCAATAATGATAATGACATCATTCGATTAATCATTTATGCCAAGATAATAGTAAATTATCATTTAATTTAAGTAACACTTGATAGTAATGTTACTATTTATTTAAAAACTTCAATAATATTAATGATATGCATATATATTGTTAATTTACCTTTTTCACATCCTTAGTAATTTTCTTTCTCTACTTAATCTATTTAATCCTATGTATTTGTTTTAGGGTTATAATTTACCGTTTTACCTTGTTAGTAAATTTATTTATCTAGTTATTTGTACATGCATTTATTTCACGGTTACAATTTACCTTCTTCTTTTTTTTTTTTAAATACCATAATAAATCTTTAATAATACTATTATTGTTTATACCAAACGTATTGATATTATTCAATCCTTGGTTACACAATAACGTATTGTCATTTAGCCATCAACTAGCTCTTGGAAGTATTCTTAATTTATTTTTACCTTTTTTGAGATTTTATTTATATTATTAAAATATTAATTTGGATTAGCGAGGGATAGTATTATGTTAGGTTGGGTAGATGTAATTTCAGTAATTTTAAATGAGACTAAAAATTAAAATTGTTACTTTGGGTGAATCATGTTTTGGTATATATTAAATGTTGATGAATCGTCAATAAAATAATTGTCATTTAAGGATTCAATGGTCCAGGAAAAATAAAACGCTTTGGTGAAGTTTCTATGGCAAGATATGTCTGAAATGATGCTTCGTCTCGGAGGGGATTTTCGTCGGGGTGAAAATGCTGAAAAAATGACTTAACACTGGAGTGAAAAGGGCACCTTTTAGCCAGGGGCGCCATCTTTTTGAAGCAGCAGATGAAGTTTTTTTATCAAATGACACCTAGGATGTTTGTCTCAGACTTGATCTAGTTTCGCAACGCACCCATCAGCGGGTGAATCAAATTTGTTGAGCTGTCAGTATCAGGAGTCAAACATAGAGTTTTAGTCATGGTCAGAATTGTCCAGAAATGGCAAAAGCGCCCCCAGAGGCCAAGGGCGCCCAAAGTTTTGGAGCCTTTAACTCAGTTGTTTTGGTCATCTCAGATGCTCATGCTATCCGTGTTGGTTCCAGCTTTCCGTTGCATACCTCAGCCGAGTCAGAAGACTTGTCAGCAGCCTGTAGCCAGAGGTTTAGTGGTTTATAGCCAGTTTGGAAAATGGCTAAGTCTAGGAGGAAAAACGCCCCTGGAGGCCAGGGGCACCCATGTTTTTAAGCTGTCAGACGATATTTTTATGAGATGTGCTCTCTTGGAGCTCTTGTTCAAAATCCAACCAGCTCCACAGTGAGCCTGTCAACTTGTTCTGAAGTTTTATCGGACACCGGGAAATGTGAAGTGAAGTTAGGTCAAAATCACTTTGAAAATGATGAAAAATACATTGAAAATTTTCTAAGTCTGAGGTCAAAAGCGCTCCTAAAGGCCAAGCGCACCCTGCATTTTGAGGCCTTAGATGGATGAATTTGGGTTTTCCACCTCAAAGAGACTTTTGTCAGATTTGATCTTGCTCTTCAACAAAACTGTCAGCCAATCAATCCAACATGTCAATCAATCAGAATCAGTGATCAAACATGAGCTTCGGCGAGGTTTTCAAATCCAAATTTTCGAGAAATTGGTTGTCTGGAAAGAGACACCTAAAGTCAAAAGTTGACTTTTTGAACTCAAGAGAAGTGGCGCCCTTTAAAGGTGGAGTTAGTTAACTGAAAATAGCTCTTCAGGTTAACTCTTTTCAGACTTTGTTTTTAGTTTGCATACAGATTTCATTGAATCTATTTCAAGTATAGGCAAATTTCTACAGAAGCAGTGACAAAAAACAAACAAAAAACTTCTATCTTTTGTCTTAATTTCTTCTATTCTCGTCTTAGGTATTCTTCGCATGTCAAAGAAAACGGCAAAATTTTCAGAAATAGAGCATTTGGGTTCATGTATTTCAGCATCAACGGCAATACCCATGTCTTAGAATATTTCGTGAAAATTGCCCCGTTGCCTTTATTCTAAAGCACTATGTTTTTTTCCGGAATTCTCTTTGCATGTGGGCCTAAAACACATTTTTTCCAAAATCCATCGATTTGGGTTGTCTTAGAATTCAGTTTTGCACAAAACCCATATTCCATATTTTCTTGGAAAAAATTGCCCCCAGTGGCCCTACAGCTCCTTCAAATCTCGACTGAAAACCTTTTACGTGCGAGCCTAAATCTCACTTTTTTCGCAAATTTGTTGATCTAAGTTAACTTAGAATTCGACTATGCACAAAACCCATATCTCATTATTTTTCCGAAAAATTTCACCTCAACTTGCTATTTTTAGCCCATCTCAAAGCTTTTTCAACCTTTTCTGAAAGTTGTCCAAACATACCCAACTTTATAGTCAATAATCTAGTTTTTCATAATGCAGTTCAACCCCATAGATTACAAGGCCAAATAGGTCTTTGTTCATGATTTTCTGAAAACTACCGATACAGACTTGGGTCATGTTTATCCCATCGTCAATCTGAACACATTTGAAGGTATCAACAACACCACAATTAGAAACCTTGAGCGTTCCAAGTTGCTTGCAGCGGCGTTCATTCCCATCACAGTCTTCGATCTCGAGTTTGTAATCGCTTGCATTAAGCATTATGACTCGTCTACCAAACAAATTAGGTCAGTCGATGGGAGGATCGTTTGTAGCCTCAAACCGAGGGATGTGGAGAAGTGTTTTTCTATCCCTCCGTGCTCAGATAATTTTGTTGTATCCATTCCAGATTGCGAGAAGATTTGGGAGGATAAGGACAGATCACAGAAGAAAGTTGCTCAACGATGGTTGAAGATTCAGCAAACTAACATGCCGAAGAAGGTTGGGCGTGGTGAGTTCAAGGACGAGATTGCCGTCTTAATAACATTGCTTAATCAGGTATCAAGTCAGGAAGAAGGTCATATTTTTCGACCATGGATGTTCTACCTCATCTCTCAGGTTATCGACAAGAAAGAAACTTTTGACTGGGTGATGTTTATCAGCAAGTGTCTTCACCAACAAATTACAGAGTTCCTTAAGATGCACGAATTTCATATGGTGACTTTTCTGGTTTACTTGGTTGCATTTCAAGGCAACTTTAGACCATTAAAGACCAATGGAGTTCTTGGTGTTCAGCGAGTTCATGAATTTTACTCTCAGTTGGAGTTTTTGAAAGCTGAACAAGACTTTAAGGCGGTGAATGACCATTTTCTTATGAAGACAGTCAGGGATCTAGATAATGAGATGCATGTTAGAATTTCTCCAAAGCCGAAATCAACAATGGAGAGTTGGGCAGATTGGTTCATCCAATTCCCTACTTTCACATTGTTGGCGTAAGAACTAACACCTCTGGAGTGTGAGTTTGTACGTACAGCTATGCACACTATGCAATGAGTGCTCTTCAAATTAGGAGGGGAAGCTCCCTCGTTGTGCTGAAATGCATGAAATAGAAAACTAAACTAATGTCCTATCTTTTTGTTCTCAGCTGGTAGAGGCACAAGGTTAAGAAAACCTAGAACGTTGCAGCTAAGTATTTTCTGGTTTCGCAGATCATCTAACTACAACTAAGCTAACTTCTTTAAATCTATCCAGTTTCCTCAAGAAACAGAGCATGAGGAAATGGAGCAGGAATGTATTATACGATAAACTTCAGGTGCGGGCTCACAACATGAAGGCAAGGGAGGCGCAACTATTTGCTAATCCGGGAAGAAGTTTATTAAAACAAACAAATAAACGGTAAACCTGGTACAGCTTCACAACATGAAGGCAAGGTAGGCGCAACTATCTGCTTGGCTGAATGAGTCTACTATCACACACATCAAACGATAAGCTTTAAGTACAGTTTTGCAACATGAAGGCAAGGTAGGCGCAACTATTTGCTCTTCTGAATAGGCTCATGATAAACAAAACACAAGGTAAGCAACTGGGACAGTATATTGTATAGACGCAATACGCATGCAATAACGATCAAACCAGCAACCCCATTTAACTAAGATCGAATAAACACCATGACAATAACATGAAGGCAAGGTAGGTGCAACAATTTATTATAACAGCAATCACTCTTTGAACAGATACAATAATAGCAATACTACAGGCAAGGTAGGCGCAGCATGTATGCTATCAAGCAAAGGTTAAATTACAAATGAGCTTAAAGCTCTTATTTATAGACTTCAAAGTGTAGGCAACCCTAAAATCACCTTGAGTCAACTAAAGTCTTGCAATGCATGCAAGATCTTATTCCTAAACCCTAATTGAATGAAACTATACAGTTAACTGGGAAACTATCATCAGTTAACTGAAACATCTAATCTAAATGGACAAGGTGCAACATGCACGTCCTTATTGAAAGCAAGTCAACTGGAATGCTATCATCAGTTGACTGAAAGATCTAATCTAAACTCCAAGTGCATGTAGATGTTTCCAAGAAAGACATTCCATGCAATGTGTAACAATAAGTTAACACGGAAAGAGGCCTCGAGTTTAATAGATGTTTCCAAGAAAGACATTCCATGCAATGTGTAACAATAAGTTAACTCGGAAAGAGGCCTCGAGTTTAACTCTTGTGTCTAATGTCTATCTTGGAAAAAGGTGGGACGCCTTTAACTGAAGTCTACTGGCCCTGATCTTGAGAAATTAACCCATCTACGAGGTCGTTGACTGCATCTCCATCTGGGGAACTGAAGCTCTGGCAAAGAATCCTATGTCTGTGCAGCATGTCTTCTCCATTAGTCATCTGACGCTGGAACTCACCCTTTCTCCTGATTGCCTCATCAAACAATGTTGACATAGCTGTAAGCTGATTCATCTTACAGCCAACGGTCTCACCACTAAAAATACCGTGAATAAGTGCTTGGAGCTCTAACTAGATGTCAGCAAGCTCACATAGTCACCACCCACACGCTGATATACACATGGTAATTGAGACATAAAGTCTCTTATATAGCGGAGTGCACTAGTAACATGCTCTCTGCTCTCAGCCACCTCAGATGCTATCTTTCCTTCTATCTCTGCCTTGAAGATCAACTGTGTTCTCCAAACGTAGACCTCTTCTTTATCTTCTGCCTCTGTGACTGAATCAAATGACATTCCCAGGTTGGCAATCAGAATCTCATCCCTGGGTCTACTAATGGCCAAATCACATTCCTCATCTTGAAGTCGTAGACGAAGCTCACGTGCATTATACCGCAATTGATACAATTATGTAAGTACAAGGCGGCCTCTAGCAACAAACTCCTCTTCCCATTCCTCCAATCGCTTACCATATGCAACCAAGAGATCAATCTGACCTTGCTCTGCTGGTGGTTCTAACATATGTGGAAGCGTGGTGACAACATCCCCTGTCCTGTGTACAAGGCTAGAAATGTACTGGCGAAGCTGCTGTATTTCAGCCTTGAGAGCTGATTTATCTTCACCATCTTTCACCATCCTATCCTTGGCGCTATCTGTAGCAACCTATAGGAGATCAATATCTGTCTGACGAGTACTCTTACCGAAATGAACTGTGATAACTTCAAAGTCTTGAGCTTCCATCTCGTCTAGACTCTTATCTTCTGGAGGTGCAGCAGTCTCAACAATGAATTCCTTATCTGCACTTCTCCCAATATGTATCTGTTTCTTGATCCTCTTTTCAGGCACATCTTGATGGTCATGATCGAAATCTGAATGATCAAGTATGTAAGATGGTTGTCTCCTTTTTCTTCCCAGTTGACTCTCAAGCCAAGATGAATCCCGACTAATCCCACTGGAATGATCTGTACTAGTCGCAGGAGGATCTGATGAATGTGAATGTGTAAAAGAATCGCTGCGAGGAGGTGAATCCATGTCCAAATCAATGTGAATTGGAATGGGAGGCTGCTCTAATGGTGTCGGTGACGGCATACGGGGCTGAACCTCAAGCTGTGGAGAAGTCTGAATAACTTCTCTGACTGGCTCTACATGTGGAATCGCAATAGATGCTTTTCCCTTCGAATTACTAGGCGCTGGATTCTTTTTAGGAGGATTACTCCTCTTCTTCTGCTTAGGTTTTGAAGAAGAAGGCAATACAAGTCCTTCTGGTGGCGGCTCTGCTCTAGGCATGAATGCCTTTCTCAACCTTCTGCTTTCTAAATAAAGCGTACTATTTTGGATGACCCTGCTCGACCTCTCCTTTACTGATGTGAATTCTTTGGCATACCAGTTCACTAACGGCAGTGGTTGTCCATCAACCTGCTCTTTGTAAAATTGAGGAAGTGTATCCCCCTCATCCTCTGTCAATCCTTCCACATCTTCTGCCAAGAAAACAGAAACCTGCGAAAGAGAGAACCTGCTATAGCTACATCTGCGAACCTCGAAATCATCCTCACAATTCACCCAGTAATCTTCCATCGTAGGTTTGTGATAAGAGAGATTACCTAGGCGAGCTGCGTAATGACCCCAAGGATCATATATGCGTGTATCCACTAGGTACTTGAGTTTGCAATTTTCTAACTCTTGACCTGCGGTCTTAGCATCAATTGCCGTCTTACACCAATACATCCCGAATTGCAAAGGAAACTCGGCAGCTGGTTTACGCTTGATGCGCAAACGTTTGTGAACTTCATATAGCTGCCTCAGGAACTCCATGAATATTGTTTTATCCGAAGGATAACGTGGTAACATAGCTGGTTTTCCTGTGTATCCATAGACACGGATATAGGTGTATGTAGGGAACTGAATGTACCAATCTGCCCAATTCTTCATTGCTGCTCTGGCAACTGTCGAGATGCGAATATGCAACTCTCGGTCCAAGTTTCTCACTGTATAAGTCAAGAAAGCCTCTTGTACACGTTTAAAATGACTTTCAGCCTTCGTGAACTCAAGCTGGTCATAGTAACAATAGACTTTTTGTACACTGAGTATGCCCACCATATTCAAACCGTTAAACTGATTCTGATAAGCAATCAAGTACACCAGGTAAGAACACATATGAAATTGATGCGCAGCTAGGAAACCGGTGATTTGCTCGTGAATAGCATCGCTGATGAAGGATGCCCAGTCATAATGCTCTTGTCCAGAGATGATTCTACCAATGATATAATACATCCACGGGTGAAATTTGTTTGCATCTGCATGACCTGAGACACGATTAAGCAGTGTAATCAAAATATTGTATTCATCCTTACACTCGCCACGACCCAAGTTGTTTGGCAACTTGCTCTTCTTTTGTTTCAGCCACCTCTCTATCATCTTGTTCTGACACTTATCCAGTCCAGCATTGAATGCCTGCTCGCTCTGACTCATGGAAATGACCATCCCATCCGAATGTTGAGGAATATCCAGACTTCGCTCGATATCAAGGGGTTTGAGACTGCATATGACACGTCCATCTATTGACCGTATCTCTCGTGTAGCGGAATTGTAATGCTTGATGCAAGATATTACAAACTCCACGCAATGCACCGAAATAGGTATGGAAGCGGCCTCAAGTAACCCGGATTGCTGAATATTCTTGATAACTGAATCCCTGATTTTGAGTGGATCCAAAACTACCTCCAACAACACCTTATGTAGATTTGTATCAACTGTTCCGATGAAGTCGTGGGTTAAGACCGATTTGGTCTTGAATTCGAGCTGAGTGAACTGCATTCTGAAAAACTTGCCTGTTGACTGTGCACACGGCTATATTCTGACAACTTTTCTGGAAAGCCAAAAATAGCCTGCTGAGGCTAAAAATAGCTTGTCGGATGAGAATTTTTACGAAAAAAAATTTGAGATATGGGTTTTGTCCAGAAAATGATTCTAAGACAACCCAGAACGTCAGAAATGCAAAAATTTACCCTTTACTCAGCCATGCAAAAGAATTTCGGTTGAGAAAATTAAAGCTTCAAGAACAGATGTTCTGGAACAAATTTTCCCAAAAAATTTTGGCACATGGGTTTTGCTAAGAAAGCTCTTCTGAATCAACCCAGATATTTTGTTTTGCCAAAATCTGCCAACACTTCAAACATGCAAGAGAATTTAAGACAAGAAGATGGAAGAAATATAGAAGAGAAAAAGACTTTTTATTATTTTGATTGTTTTATTTTTGTCTCCTTCTTTCAAAATCGCCACTTTGCCTTGAATCTGATGCTGAATCTGAACTTGTACCTGCAAAAGAATATTTTATCACCTTCAAACTTGATCCTTTGATGAAAATTCGCCAATCTCTTTGAAGAAATTCGAACTTTCAAAGCTGTGTGAATGATGAAAGGCGCCATGCTTGTTTAAATAAACAATTCGTACCATCATGCATGCATAATGCAACCCTAATTTAGAAAAAAGAATTCGATTGGCTTCTCTCTAGTTGAACTGCCACTGTCTCTGAGTCTTTAGACTAAAAATAATATCTTAATTTTAAAACATGCAAAAAACTAAAAATGGCGCCAATATCTATCTTTGAAGAAATTCGTCACTTTTCAATGCTCTGCATGCAAAATATTTTTTTTTCATTTTTGCCAAAAATAGCATCTTGCTGTGCTCAACACACTTCCCTGATTCTAAAAAGTCAAATTTTGATCTTTTAGGCTTCCATTTGCAAGAGTTATGAGATTTTTGAGAATCTCCTATTTTGTAGCTGACTGCAAAGTTACAACTGACCCTGTTCAACTCTGATTTCCGGATGATTGAATGATCCTGCGACCGTGCTGAGATATCCACCGCGAAGCTTGCATGACAAGGATGAAATGTCTGCTGGGAGCAACAACTGCTAAAATCATCATCTGATACCTTAGAAAATTAGGCGCCTCTGATTAAATTGATGTTTTGACTCCAGACTTAGCCATTTCTCTATTTTTGCCTTCTGATGCTTCAAACTGCCGCTGACGATGAATAATGAACCCCACTGACTGAATAATGGATTCATTGCATGACTAGAAGTATTCTGCATCCAATGACTGTATGTGAGGGATTTGAAAATTGTATTAAGAACCCCAAAAGAATGAGCGCCCCTATTCTGTGATAGCTCAAACACCATTTTGACAAAAGTGTGATTTTCATCTGAACACCATACTTTGACCCTTGATACCGGGAACTGGAATGTTCCGATACGCGTGCCGCCTGTCTTGCTGTATAGTTTGGTCAACTTGCAAGAGATGTTCTTGGAGACGACGAAGCCAGAAAATTGCTTTTGAGGCCTCTAAAAGAAAATCGCCTTTTTCAAAGAAAATTGTATTCTTACACTTAGTCATTTTTTTGAATTGTCTTCAATCAGCTCTTCTTCACAGCATTATCATCTTGACCTCGCACGTACGAGCATTCGCCAAATCCCAGAGGCTGTCGGCTAGACTCGTTGGATAGCTTGAGTAATTGCACACAAGTCTTGTGAAGATTGTAATTACAAATAACCCCGTCTGGCAGGCCTAAAGGAGAATCGCCCCTAGCCTACAGCTGTACAGCTTTGTGTAGCTATGCTTCACCATCTTTTGTTTTACGTGCTCAGTAGGACCTCTGTCACAGTTACTCAGAACATCGGATCATCTTCTGAACGGATACACTGCAAAACTAAACTGAGCTGGAAGAGATCTCAAGAAGACCTCAATTACAAATTCATCCATCAAACAGGTCTTATTCAGGATCGCCCCTGGGCTACAGGGGAGTGGATTTGCATTCTGAAAAACTTCTTCTAACATGTATCCTGCCTGCAATTTCCACTTCTAACGCTGATAACCGGATTTCTGTACTGGATACGCTTTCGCTTGATAGCTCGTTGAAAAGCTAAACTAATTCTGCAAAGACTGAAACCATCAAAACACACATGCATCTAGATCTGGGCCTTCAAAAAGAAAATCGCCCTTGAGCTAGAAGGGAGCGGATCTGCATTTCTAGACTACCTCCTTGTGAGAAAACACTCTTCGCAACTTCTGCTTCTGTCTTCGTTTGCCGGAGTTCTGCAACTCGGATGATCCTGCTTCATGGCTAATCGGAAAGCTGACTGAAAACTGAACATAATGAATGTATCCTTCATCCAAAACACTCAAATCTTGACCTTCAAATGGAAGGGCGCCCCTGGGCTACAGGGGAGCGGATTTGTTTTGAATTCATTGATTTTCACCATTTTATGCTTTGCAAACGCTGTATCCATCACTGCGGTTGACCATGTCGAAGCGTTGTGACTGCTGAGGTGTGTGGATGACTATACTTCATCATTTTCACATGTACGGACACTATAAAGTTGATTTGCACGTTGATTGCGCAAGTGTCTACTACGTTACATAGTGAAAAGTTCCCAGACTTAGAATATTTTAGCACTTTTTGCCAATCTGAAAATCCCCTCCATCAAAAAGCATTATTTCCAACATCTTTTATCGTAGAGCGTTCCTCTTTGAGTTTCAGGCTTAGATATTGATACCTGGTACTGGCCGACTGCCATTGATGACCCCGAAGATCCTAACTTTTCTCCTGAAAAAGTGAAAACTACCCACCAGCCTTAAACTGACTTTTAACTGAAACTAACTTCACCACTGTGATTGTGTTGTGAAATAAGCCAATCAAAATTAATTTCAGCCAATTTTGACAAGTTCCTATTTTTTAGGGTTTCAAGCTAAAAATAGATTTCAGAAACCCTAATTTTCAAATTTTTCAAATTTTGCCAGTATCTTCCTGGCATCACACTAACTAAAAGCCCATACTTTATTTGCCCAAAAACTGAGTTTTGACCCCACTTTTACAAGGTTTAGACCATTTTAAGCAAAATGCCTTAATGAAGAAAAAATTTCGGTTTGGGTACAACACACATATATCCGAGTGTATGGTTACACCGGAGAGCCTCTGATGTTACCAAGGTACCCATCAGACAGAGTCTTTTTCATGGAGTTCATGAGACAAGCACATGAGGTTCACACTTTTCTTCACAATCGACATAAGTCAGCTTTCACCTTTCCATTCGGATTGGGTATTTACAAGTAAGATAGCTGCTGATTGCAAGTTAATGATGAACGAGCTTGAGAAACTCCGGCTACAGTGTTTTCCTCAGAGGCATACTTATGACCCTTTGGGTTATTATTCAGCACGGCTAGAGCGAAGCAATTCACATAGGGCAACGCTTGAGGACTTCAGGGTCAACTACGAGGATGAGTTCGAGGTGCAACGTCATTACTGCAGGTTCACTCTCCCACAAATTGTTGATTTCCTGTCAAAAGATGTGGAGGGTTTGTCTGATGATGACGGAGAGGTGCTTCTCAACTCATTCATTAGAGACCAAGTCGCTCGCCAGCCGCTTCGCCAACCTGATTGGCACGACAAGGAGAATACTTCGATCAAGGAATTGTCTAAATCAGTTATTAAGACAAGCATGTACTTCTTGGAGAGCAAGCGGAAGCGAAGGGTAGTTCTAGCCACAGAGCCGCCGGCAAAGATTTTTTCACTACCTTCTACTTCTAGGGCGAAGCCTCAAGTTAAAACTATCTTGAAGCTGCCTGAACGAGTCAAGGGTGGTGGAAATTCGAAGGGAAAAGCATCACAAAGCGGAAGCAGGTTGAAAAAGCAACTGAAGTCCCAGTGGAAACAGCGGTACAGGCTGAGGCCGATTCATCTCCAGGTCCACCGTTTTCTCCACGATCATCTCCTATCGACATTGATTCAAAGCCTAAGTCTCCAGTTCATGAGACTTTCATGTCAATTGATTCGTCAGTGGTTGACACATCAAGAGCAGCTTCTCCTCGAGAAGGTGGCATTGATCATTCGACTTGGCTCGAGAGGTCGTTGGGAAGAGAGAGGCGTAGGCCTTCTTATCAGCTTGACTTGTCTGAGTTTGGCGATCCTTATCAGGATAGGTCAAGCAAGAGAGTGAAGAAACAGGTGAACATTGAGAAGACTCCTGAAGCAAAGATCATCATTGAAGTTGCTACACCTCCAGAAGACAAGAACCTAGATGAAGTTGATGTTGGTGACTTTACCTTCGTCAAAGCGAATCTAGGCAGGAGTACTCGACATATGGACGTGAGCCTGTTCAAGGTCGTCGCGAGTAATCTGGAGGAGCGTGTCATGAAGGACAGAGAAGATAAGGCAGCCCTCAAGGCTGAGATCAAGCAACTTCGACAGTATATCTTGGGTCTACTTCATGGAAGCGCAGGACAAGCACCTTTACTCCCACAGCTTCGAGAAACAGCCATAGATCAGCAGAGACTTGGCCATTTGGTCAATCGAGGAAAGCTTTTGGACACCTAAATTGAGGAT
The DNA here is from genome assembly GCA_007115665.2 of Sequoiadendron giganteum. NCBI lineage: Eukaryota > Viridiplantae > Streptophyta > Pinopsida > Cupressales > Cupressaceae > Sequoiadendron > Sequoiadendron giganteum. Next base: position 632,639,010 of record CM021103.1, on the reverse strand, counting down.
TCCATTGTTGTCGGTCAACACCTTCTCATAGAGTTCTATCAATTGAGAGTTGACGCACATAGTCTTCGTCAGAGGATTCAGGAGCTTGAGATTTTCATAGCAAAGCATAGGCCGAAGGACTTGATTCTCATCTCTCAGCTAGAAGTTGCTTATGATGCCATTGAAGCAGAAGAAGATAAAAAGAAGGTTTTCACTTGGAGAGAATTGCATCTTTGCAAAGTGGAAACGTATGACAGAATCTCTGCTAAGATGGCCACACTTCAAGAGAAGGTTGTTTCAGATCTCCGACTTATTAGCGAGTTCATCACTTAGATCTCATGTCATTATCGGCGTGAGGATGGTACATGCGCAGAGTTAGAGGCAGTTCAAGTTGAGTTCGAAGAGTTGGTTCATGATAACCTAAGTGGAGATCCTGAGGCGTCCAAGTTGGAGGAGTTCTCAATGATGACTGCCAATTTCAAAAAGGCAACTACAGAGGTCAGAGACAGTCAGAGGGTGATCCAGGATGGAGACAAGGAGTTGGACAGGCAGTTCATCATCGTGGGCAACGTCAGAGTGCCAGATGATGATACAATCGACAGATTCCTGAACGAAATGATAAACAAAGAGGGCTCGTAATAGACGCCTGTTGACGTGTGTTTTATGACAACACCAACACAGAATAAAATGTCCAACGGTCACTCTATTCTCTCTTGATCAAAGTGTTCCGCATGCTAAGATTGCGTGAAAGTTCATGCGTTTAACTCCAAGGTTCCTTTTATTGTGAATAGATTCAGTTGGTTGATGTGAATATGTTGGGTATTCCAAGGGGACTTACGTAATTGTTCGATTTCGTCAAGCAGATGAAAGATTGACTGTGATGCCCTGATATCTAAACTAACCGGGAAAATACTGAATTTAAAGGGATGAGGGGGTAGGAAGTCTACAATCTATTTCTAAGGGTGGAATGCGAGGACAAACTTTGACAATCTTCAAACCAAACTTTGTTTCGTCTCCCCTTCGGACAACTCTGACAAAGTTGGTGCAATTTTCAAAGGATGGATAAGATGTTCAAATTGTGATTCAACATGCGCACTTTGTCACAACGATGCAAGTGAACACACGAATCACAACCGAAGTTAGGTACTGATATTCCAGTTGACCACGCAGGGCAGACTTACCATCAACAAGTCCGCTAGTGTTATGGATAAAGGAAGATTTGTCCAAACCAAATGCCACACTCCACAATTAACAACTATTTGCATAAAATAAAGTCTACTTTACTCTAATCTACTTGAATTGGAAAGACGAAAAAAGTCTCGTCAACTACCCATAATGCAAGATAGACTCACCAATCAATGAAAATCCTTATATTATGAGTCTTACACAACAACCTTTTACAAAAACCTTCAAGGGGAAAGTTTTTCTTTCCTTTCCAAACTAAGCTAACTCCTAGCTCTACTCTCTAAACTTCTATCTAGCTCTGAACTGCCTCTGACTCTATCTCTGATTCTAATGTCTCATTTTTTTACAAATGAGGGGGGATACCCCTTTTATATTGAGCCCAGTCCAGTGGACGGCTTAGATTCAAATACAATGGAAGGCCCAAATCGAGCCACCTAAGCCCTGATTAGGGTTCTAGCCCTAAAAACCGCCACTGAGAGGAGTGGGGCAATGAATGCGCTAGAGATTCTCCACTCCTCGTCATGAACCACTATCTATCATCAATGCACATCATCTCCTTCCAGAAGATCATCATCTAGAAGGGCGTTTACTTTCTCCTTATCGCTGGTTGCAAACCTGATGACCCTGGCCAGCACTGCCTCAACTTCCTGATCCAAAATGGGAGGGATGTGATCCAACTAAAACTCTAACACTGTAACTGTTTGCCCATGTCGGGCACAAGATTTCTTCCAGGCAACAAAGGTGTCCTGGGTGTTCTGAATAATGCTGGAGAATGTAGAAGTGTTCTCAAAATCATCCTGGGTGAAGGTCTTCACATTAGAAAAGAATGGTGTTAATCTATTCTTCAAACCATCTGCAGTCACCTCTTCTGAAGTCAACCTCCTAGCAAAGATTGCCTCCAACGTATTGAGGACCCCATCAAAAATATTTGTCATGGCCTTTCTGACCCTGACAGAATCCGTCTGTGATGCATCGTAGAACCCTCGACCTGTGACCACTGAAGAGTACCATTCGGCGAAGTCATATCTATCCCCCTCCTGAATCACACCTCCCTCAACCAAAATCTGTAGAGGTATGCTCATCAAGGCCCCTAAACGGAGAACAACTCTCGTCTGATAGATACGAGCCTCACCCCAAGCATGGTTAACTGCATCCATCCTTGCCATAATATCGGAGGCTTGTCGATAGGCATGTGCAAGGTCCTCCACAAACTTCTATGTTTCAGCATGAACGTTGGCAACCCACTTGTTTGCCTGTTGTGCCATTCTTTTCAAATCTTCTAAGCCACTGATTGACTCCCTGGAGAATTCAGCTGGAAGCTCAATCGCTGGATTTTCTTGCCCACAAGGACGGGACAATTGTTGCACATAACCAATCAGTGTTTTGTGCTCTACCTTCAATTTCTTATACTTGCCCTCAACATAGGACAATCTATCCTTGAGTGCTCGATATGAATTATCGCACTCCTCAACCACTTGTGCTCCACTAGGGCGGCCAAGTTCCATAGTTGTAATCACATAGTTTTCTGGAACGGCCTCATCCCGATCACACTCCACCCTAGGCACTGCCACATGCAAAGTTCGAGAGTCATCCTCATCTATTGAGATCCTAGAGAACTTCTCGGCCTTCTTCTTTGTTGGAGGTGCACTGATCCTTTGCAACAACTCCTCCATCTCAGCTGCAGGATCGGTCTCATCCACGAGATCATGTCTCATCTTGTCCCTTAGCCATTCTGGCACCTCCTGCCGCATATCTGATATAACAAAAGGCTGCTCAACCTTGGCCTCTATCTCATGAACTTCCTCCCTGCCTTCATTCTGACGAGGGTCATCATCATCGATTGGCTCAGTATCTCCTGAGCTATGGGCATCTTGATCCGAAGTAGCATCGTCCTCGAGAGCTGCATCAATCTCCTGCTGAAACTGAGTATCAATGGTCGTCCCCTCATATGTTTCCTACTGATTCTCTGCGAAGTGGCTGACTTGCCACTTGCACTGCCTGCTCTGCATTTAATCTTTCTCTTTGATCCGCAAATAGAGACACTTCCTGTAAACTCGGAGAATGTGCCCGTGATGGTGTATGTGCGGATTCCTCAACTCTGAGAGGCTCAGGTCGAACTGGCTCTTTTCCTCTTGGCTCTGGAGTTTGATCAACCTGCCTTCTCTATCTAGCTGCTGGCAATCTGTGATCTCCCATCAAATTGTATGTGAGGGGAATTGATCTTCCCTTAAGTTGGTTGACATGCCTCTCTACCCAACTCCGTGTGAATGTTAAGAATGGGATACAAAGTGTATCCAAGTCAGTGATCTCCAAATCTGACCAATCCGGGAGTGGTAGAGGCGTATCCCTCACTGTTTCGTAATCAGCCTGTACAACATTTATATCTTCTTCGATTTGAACTGGTACTCGGACAATCTCGCACTCCTTGATCATCACCAACGGTATCCGAGAAAACATTCTCCTCCTAATCTCGATCTCATCCACTGCACTTGCCCAAAAGTCTTCAATCTGTGCCTTGTGCCTGAACTCTTCGGACAATATCCATCTAATGTTCCTGTGGGGATCGTAGTGCTGCCTGCTGGTATGGTAGGAAAGGTGGAAGAATTGGAGCTCGTTCTTTGCCTCCCTTGCTGCTTGTAGTGATGGGTAGATTTCGTCAGAATTCCCCATGGTAATTGGGAATGCAAGTCCACTTTTCTTCTTCTTCTTTTGAATCTTATCATAGGCAATAAGTTGCCTAGATATCTCCAGCATCACTATTTTGTTCGTGGGATACCGGGGCAATCTATAAGGATAAGAGGAAAATTCTTGTAGCCTTATGTAGGTAAACTTCGGAAATTGGATAAACCAACACCCGAACTTCTCAATCAGCTCCTGTGCTTCTTTAGATATTTTGTGGTGGGTCCTTTGCTGTAAGGTCCTCGTTATGTGCATGGTGAAGGCGTCATTGACCCTCTTGTAGTTGGTGGTGCTTGTCAAATGCAACTACAGACAAGCCTCATGTATCTTAAACTGATGGGAACCACACCCGATTGGTTCCTTATATGAAATTCCCCTATACTTCGTCATTCGGGCTAGTATGTAGACAATGTAAGAGCTCATGTAAAACGTTTTTGTTCTCCTCAAACCACGGAGCTGCTTATGTATGTTGTCACTGATCATCAGTGCCCAGTCCACGTAATCTTTGCCTTCCAACACCAAGTTGACATAATAAAACATCCAAGGTTCAAAGATGAACGCTTGGGGGCATCCTCCAACTCTGCTCAGCATCATGATCAAATCACAAAACTCTTGCCTCAAATCCTCTGAGATTATCTGTTTGGGCAATTTTGTGCGAGTTGGCTTGGATTTGTTCATCCACCTAGTATTTATCAAATCAGCACATCGGTCAAATGTGGATGAGTACATCTCTTCAGCCCTTTCCCTTGTTTTATAAATCCTCTTCTCATGGACTGGTATTTTGAATGCTTCTCCAATTGCCTCTGGTGTAAGGTTGGCCAAAATCTTGCCATCTGGCGAAGTGATCGTCCTCTGCTCTGTGTTGTAATGGTTGGCGCATTCCATGATTAGCTCTGGACACCGGATAGCTGGCGGAAAACCAGCAACTGCATAGAGTCCGCTCCTAACAATATTATGTGAAGTAATTGATGGGTAATGGCCTCCAGTCCCCATTATTCTTCTCCTGAATGTCTCCAAGTTGAACGAGCCCAAGTTTGTGTCGCTCAGTTTGCCCAATCTTGAAGAAAATTTTGATTCCGGCAGGAAGGACTTGCTCAATTTCTTAATCACCGCCTGTCTTGATGTGTTTGCTCTTGTAGATTCAGCGTGGTTCCCTCTGCCTGTAGCTCTTCTACTTGATTCGGCCATTCTGTAAAAAGGCAAGAGAGTCATTCGAAAACAAGATTTTATAAAATAAAATATCACTTTTGAGGGTGTCAGCAGATTTTTAAATAAAAAAGGTTGCAACACTTTGCCACTTTCAGCTGCAAACCTCAATTGCGCCTGTTTACTTTAATGTTTTAGAAGTTTCTCTGGTTGCAGCAACACAATGTCAAATACTGGGAAATGTTTGCAGCAATTTAGAAGTCTCAGTACTTGAAACTCCTCTCTTCAAGTTCGCACTTCAGCCACTTAACTCTTCACTTAGCAAAGTCACGCCTTCAGCAACTGCTAACTTTCAGTAATTCGTACTTCTCAGCAATCTAGACCTCTCAACTCAGATTCGAACCTTTCAGCAGTTTAGGACTTCTTTCTCAAATCGTACCTCTCAGCATTCAACAAGTTGGGACTTGGGAGTTTGCACTTCAACAGCTTCAATCTTTAAACTTTGCAAAGCCACGCCTCTGTCAATTCAATCTCTTGCACACTCGCACCTCTCAGCAACTTCAAGCTTCTTCACAAATTCGACTTCCTCAGCAACTTGAGAATTTTCTATCTCTACAAACTCGCACTTTTCAGCCTTAGAAGATGTCTTGCATCCAGCAACTTGTGAGAAGAATGAAAAGAGCCTGAAACATTATAGCCAGGTCGAAATCCAGTAGAGGCTATACTTAGCACATTTTCGAATTCCATTTTCCCCCCTTTGGCCAGTTGCAACACTTGTCATTCGGAGCATCGGAATCTTGGACTTCTAGAACTTCGAAATTTCATCATCCCTGCACAGGCCTGCTTCATCATATTTGCTTCTTTAAAATATTAAATCAATCGCCTCTTTGAACAATTTTAATTTATCTGGCTAAGTCATTTTTTTGTTCCGGCAAAATTACTCCATTCATCCAGTTCGCTCCTCAAGCAAAAACACATTTCGTGAAGACACATTCTCCACATTTGCCTTAGAGAAATTTCTTGAATTTGCCTTAGGAAATTATCAAAATAGGCACCGGGCAAAATTCTCTGTCAAAATGACATGAGCGAGGTGTGGAGTAAGTTTAAATCATCTGTGAATTGCAAACGTTCAATACCCAGAAGAAAACTCTCTTCAAAACTCGTCGTTTTCATGTGTATCCGGACGAAGGGGTACATTTAATTTTTATTATTTTAAAATAATAAAATGGCTAAGGTTCATTCATATTCACTCTGGATGTCTTCCACACCTGCAATCCTCAATTTTCTCTGCCTTGGCACCTTCTGTGATTTTCCTAAAAAACATCTTTACTGACTCTGGGCGCACTTCACACTTGTTCTTGAAAATCTCCAACTTCATCTTTGCCTTAGGCGTATTTCTCACCCTTAGAAAATAATTAAAATTTTAAATCACCCATGTGGGGCGCATTTGAGGGTGTGAGCTTCCACTTTATCCATTTTATCTCTCCACGCCTTAGCAATTTTTGCCTTGGGAAAAATTCCTAGAAAAAAAAAATCATTTTTAAATTACCCATGAAGGGCGCATTTCATCTCATGCATCAATCTTTGCCTTTATCCCTTAGGCACTTTCAGGCCTAGAAGCTTACACCTTATCTCTTTTATCTCACAAGCAAGGGTGCATTTTGCACATACCACTTCCATTCCTAGGCACATTTGAGGGGTGGTGAAGGAACTTCCACGCCCTTGTGACTTCTCACCTCCCTTGGGCGCGTTTTGCATGGTGAACTTCCATATGAGGGCGCATTTCATGTGCCAAGAGGGAAACTCCCTTTACCTTAGCGCATTTTCCCCTTTACCCCCACGTTTTTACCTTATGTGGCCACCTTGGGCGCATTTGCCATGGGTAGGAGGAATTTCCCACGCCTTCATGACCTTTCATCTCCCTTGGGCGCATTTTGGCATGGCCTCTTCCATTCTTGAGCGCATTTAGCCTAGTCATCTTCCAAGTGAGGGCACATATGGGGTAGCATGAAGGAATTTCCATGCCTTAGCATTTTTTTTGCTATGCCTTCACTCTATGTGGGCGCATTTGACCCATGCTCAGGGAATTCTTGGGCGCATTTTGCCTAGTGTGAAGGAATTTTCACACTTAGAGAATTTTCTTATCAATTTTCTCCCATGATTTGGGCGCATTTAGCCTATGAAGGAAGAATTTTCAATATTTAGAGATTTTTCAACCTCTTCACCTCTCCTGGGCGCATTTCATCTGCCTTCATGCCTGTTTTTATTCGTGAGTTTCCAATGCCCTAGCCACGCCTTGGCCTTTCTATTTTTAGCAAATTCGAAGAAATTAGGGTTTCCTATGCATCTCTTCTGTTCTGAGCTGGAGCAGGCAAGGTTGTGCTTCTACTGAGTTTGTCGCCTTGTTTATACCCTCTATCCACACTGGTATGCTATTTTTAGCCATTTGCTATTTTTAGCAAACCCTAAAATTGATCAATCTTTGTAGCTTCGTTTGTCCTGAAATTTGCTCCAATTGTCCTTGATGTTGTGAGTGACCTGTTCACACCTGCCTCTGGCACAGACGTGCTATTTATAGCCATGAGGTGACTTACTAAAATTGTAAGTATTCAGATCGTGCTCAAATTTTGCCAGTAGGCAGCCTAAAAGATGTTGATCCCGGTGGCGTGCTTCGCTTTGACAACTCTGCCTTCCATTCCATCTATTTTTAGGTATAGCATTGGGAACCCTAATCCTGACTTGCATGTGCTCTGGACTGTTTCCACTTGGCTTGATTTTTGTTGCCTGTCATTCTGCTTGCTGAACTAAAGTGTTGGGTAGTTGTTGGATTGAAACTGCTATTTATAGTAAGTGTCCGAAAAGCAGTCTATCTGATGTCGGATGAGTTTGCATGTCACAGTACCCGTGGGATCTCAAAAAACCCAAAAAACTGATCAACATGCAGGCACTGGCTAAAAATAGTAAGTCCCTGAAAATTGATCCATTCTGCTTGCATGTCACACCACTGCGAAGCTCTCGCAAAACCCATGAGGAATATCCGGACATGCGCTGAAAAACTCTGCATGCAAACCCTAAAAATAGCCTCTAAAGGTTGTACCGTTGAAAGTCCTCATCTCGATTTGCATGCTATACCATTGCGAAGGTCTTGAAAAACCCAGATCGATCCTCCAATCATGCATTGGAAAATCATATGTTTAAACCCTGAAAATAGCCTCTAAAGGCTGAACTGCTAAAAATAGCCAGTTGTCTGAATTTGTTCAAATTTCATGTGTAGGCACCCTGAAGTTGCCTAGATGTGCTAAAGTAGTTAGAATCCCGAAATCCTAAGGAAAAGGCCTCCATATTAGGTACTTACTAAAAATAGTAAGTTGTCAGATTTCGGTAAGATTTCAATGGGATCCTGCCTTGAGCCTTCTGACTGTACTGTTGCACTCAGATTTTACCTTGATAACTCCATTTGACCTCAAACAAGCCTGAAGGATAGAAACCCTAATTTCACAGACTTAGTTAACATTTCAACCTAGGTCAAATGACAGGACCTCCCCGGAAGGACAAAAGATCAGAGACAGAGAGAACCAAAGCCAAAAGACCAGAATGGAGCAAAAATTAGGGGGTCCCCATCTTGGATGGGATGATGTGTGAAAAGGTCACAACAACGCCCAGTTGGATCTTGCAGTTGTTTGCGAGGATGAGTCAGAAGCAGCGGTTGACTCAACGTCATTTCTTGAGTTTACATTGTTGATATCAGGCATGCCTATCTCATTCTTGGAGATATCTTCGCAGGAGAATGGACTTTTAGTTAGGATTAGTTAACTGATGGTAGTTATCAATCAACTCTCTTTCAATAAGGACGTGCATGTTGCACATGTCCAATTAGTCTTGTTTGTATCGGTTAACTGATGGTAGCTTTCCAGTTAACTGTATAGTTTCATTTGATTTAGACTTAGAGAATAAAATATCGCATGCTTGCGAGACTGTAGTTGACTCAAGGTGATTTTAGGGTTCCCTACACCTTTGATGTCTATAAATAAGAGCATTCAACTCATTTGTAAATAACTTTTGAATGCGATAGCAATATATGCTGAGCCCACCTTGCTTGTAATATTGTTATTTTGTATTTGTTCATGAGTGATTACTCTATTAATGAATAGTTGTGCTACCTTGCCTTCATGTTATTACTATGGTGTTTATTCGAATCTTAGTTAAATGGGGTTGCTAGTTTGATCGTTTATTGTATGCATGTCTCGTTTATGCAATTTATTGTCCTAGTTGCTTAACTTTTGTTATGTTAATAATAAGCCTATTCAGATGAGCAAATTGTTGAGCCACCTTGCCCTCATGTTGCAAATTCGTACTTAAAGCTTATCGTTTGATGTGTGTGTTAATAAACTTTTTCCCAGCCAAGCAAATAGTTGTGCCACCTTGCCTTCACGTTGTGAATTTGTATCTAAAGTTTATCATGTAATCACATTCCTGCTTCTTTTCCTCATGCTCTGTTTTCTTGAGGAGATTGGATAGTTTAAAGCTTTTAGTTTTTAGTTGTAGTTAAGACCTGCGAAACCAGAGAAAATCCTTAGCTGCAACATCCTTGGTTTTCTTAACCTTGTGGCTCTTCCAGCTAAGTCAAAAAGATAGGATTTAGATCATTTACTTTTAGAATGCATATCAGCAAAAGAGGGAGCTTCCCCTCCTAATTTGAAGAGCAGTCATTGCGTACTGTGCATAGTTGTTTGTATCAACTCACACTCCAGAGGTGCTAATTGTTACACCAACACACCATTTGAGCACATTCCGGTAGCCGTCGTAACTTACTAAAAATAGTAAGTCCAGAAATAGTCACTGAAGAAAATGCATGTGACACCCCTCTAAAGCTCTTTGAAAATGCAGAAAGACCCAAAAAATGTTAGTTTTTATGATCAAATATAATAAACAGATTTTAATTCAAAAAATCAAACTCACAAACACAACAAATACCCTGGGAAAACCCTCCAACCTAAGGGAGAAAAACCCAACCAATATATCTCTTATATATTAATTGAATAAGAGCAGAAATCTGCTTACAACTCAGGCACAACACAATGCCTAATTTGATACAATGAGTATTCGCACCTCTCCTAGATGCATATACATAAGAATATGTTACTCCTTGAAATCGATCTGCTGCTTCAGGATGAGAAATTGTTGTAGGTGCGAACTTCTTCAGATCTACCAATTATGATAATAACGAACTTGAATGAATGGAGATGAGATACAATCGATGAGTACATATACAATGTGAAGGGGGAGACGTGACTCTCCAGAAACAACATGTCGGCCTCATCCAAGAGGCATGACTTTTACAAACAAGAAGTCGGCCTCCATAAGGAATCGTGCCTCTAAGATAATCGTGCCATTTCACATTAAATAAATATTAATCATCATTTATCAAATGACATGTCTCTTTATAAAATTGCTTCCATCAATTAAATAGCCAATAGGCTATAATTTAATTGATTTCTTCATGTGATTTGGCTAGAAGATAATTCCGACACTGCATGAACATCAACAAAAAACATACTAGCAAACTCCTGCAACCATCCCTTGAAAACTCAAAAAGATACCTCCTAGAAAATAGGAAACCCTAAAAATGTCTCCGAATAGCCCACAGGACTCTAGAAAAGGGCTATTGGCCACTGAAAAGCATAGGGCTAAAAAGGGGACATTACAATCCTCCAGTAGGTTTGTTACTTCAGTTTTAGAATGCCCCCCCCCACAAAATGAATGTCGTGTACAAGCGATAATGCATCCATTTAACAAAAAAATTGACAATTTTGAATTTTTTTAAACATACTTGTAAAAAACTTATTTTAAAGAAAATAATACAACTTGACTCAACGACATTTTGAAACACTAAACCACTAACAATTTAACTTAAATCTAAAAACTATAGTTGACCACTCAATCGAAAGACGTCGACTATAAAAACCAAACTAAATAATATGAAATTACTATTTTAAATGACTCAACTCATAGATCTTGAACAAAGAGTGGATAAGAGTCGAAACTTCCTTTGTGCAGAGGGGTTTGAAGGAGTTGGTTCGGTGGGCAAAGAAGAGATGGAGCTTTCCCCACCTTACTACTTTTCCTAATATAATTTGCAACTACCAACAGGGCTATCACAGCCGCACTAAGCATTCCCAAGCACTTTCTTCTTCCTAAACCAAATGGAATCAGTTCAAATTTTTGTCCTTTTACATCAATCTCTACGTCACCCTTCAAGAACCTCTCCAAATCAAATTCCATGGGATGATCCCACATGGCCAGATCCCTGTGTAATTCCCACACATTCACTATTAGTTGAAACATTTCTTTTACAATTGCCTCCAAGTATTTCAGTTTGTGTAGATCTGCTTCATCAATTACTTTGTCCCATCCAATATGAATATCGAGCTCTTGCTGCACTTTTCTCAAAATGTCGAGGTTTTGCAACAGCAATACCAATGCCTACTCCATCGTAGCAACAAATGGGTCTTTACTAGCAGTTACCATTGCAATGGTTGTGGCCTTGACCATGATATCATTATCATCAGATTCGATTTCCTTGTTATTTGTAGCAGCGATGAGCATGTCAATAAGGTCTTGTACTTGTGAAGCATCAATCTCGTGCTTCTCACGATTGTATTTCACCATAGTTTGCATAAACACATCTCTTCGCTTCTGCACTTCTTTAATACTTGGTTCCACATTGTGCCAGTCAAGCCATATGAGAAATGATAGGTAATCGCCACGTTGAAACCTCCCAAAAGAAAGATAGTATCGTCCATCATGTCTTTGAAGTGTTGCGCTTCTTTGGAGGCCTCAAAATAAAATCTTTCTCACTACGATATTGAACATCAATTCTCCAATCATGGAGCTCATATTTACTTTGTTCTTGCCCTTTCGCTCTAAAACCATGTAGAGAAAATAGGAGCTGATTAAGTACACAAATAATATTATCTTTTCTCACTATCCATTCAATAATGTATTACATATATATAGGATTTCCATATCCTATTTTATAGGAAACTCCCCAAATAACTTTCCTAAATATATTGAGTTTTTTTAACAACTCGATACAAACACATTCATACCATTAACCTATTTAACAAACTATAACAAACCTAATTATTTTATGCTTCCTATGATGCACACAAAGCATCCATGAAGGACAACTGCCCACTCCCATCACTCAATGAGGTGTTGTAGACTGTAAATAGGTCTCAAATGATGCCATTTTTAGGAAATTATTCTGGGTACAATCAAGTCATTTGTAGATCAGAAACACAAAATCAAGACTGCATATACTACCAAGTGGGGAATTTTCACATATGAAAGAATGTCATTTGGACTAATTAATGCTAGTGCAACATTTCAACATGCCATGGAAAAGAGGCAAAGGAAGTTGGAGGAGAAGAGGCACAAAGGGAAGAACAAGCTAAAGAAAATCCGAGAGGCAAAGAAAAACAATGAGGACAACGACCTTGAGGTGTGGAATCAAAAGTTGAACCAAATTTCAGATGAGTGGAACACTCTTATGAGCCTCCACAATATAAAGGTCACCTAGATTGCTTTTGTTTTTTGGTCTCAGTTTTTGCTATGCTTTGTTGTTAGCTTCGTCTTTGCTACGTAGGTGCAATTTTATTTTATTTTGTTTTATCTCTATTTATTGATGTTTAATAAATCTTGGGTGTGGGACCCTTTTCCCACCTTATCTTATCAATACATGTCATGGACATAGCCTTCAAGGACCTCACTGGTAAGTGCATTATCATATATATGGATGACCTTACAGTATATTCAAAGAATTGAAGGATCACATAAAAGACTTAAAAGAAAGTTCTACAAAGGTGAGGAAAACATGAGATATCCTTAAATCCCAAAAAGTGCATTTTCGAAGACATGTAGAGGAAACTCTCGGGTCATGTCATTTCTGTAAAGGTATTTCTATTGATCCTAAGAGGATTAAAACCATTCTAAAGATCCCCCTTCCTACAAACAAAATGGAATTGAAGTCATTTTTTTGAAAGAAAAAAATTGTAAGAAAATTTGTCTCTAGATCAATTGAGATTGTCAAACCATTGAACACCATGCTCAAAAAGAATGCTAAGATTGACTAGACTGCGAAGCCAAAGCTACTTTTCAAGAAATCAAAGAAGCTATACCTACCATGCTTGTCTTGATTTTCCCTAACTCCACAACCCTTTTGTGTTTACTTGTTTGCCTCAAAGCATTGATGTGTAGGGGTACTCACATAGAGAGGACGAACCAATGATGAGAGGTTGAATGCTTCATGAGCTCACCCCTTCAAAATGCGGAGACTAGGTACTCCATGATTGACAAACAAGCATTTGCTCTAATCAAGGCTGTAAAAAATTCACGCACTAGATTGCATCATAAACTATTTGCCATAGTACCCAATCTAACAGGAAAATCTATGCTCATCTAAAATGAACTCAGGGAACACAAAGGCAAATGGATGACCATGCTATAGGAATTTGACTTGGAAATTCAGCCAATAAGGATAGTTAGAGGACAATACCTGAGTCAAATAATAGCTGAAATGGATCCCCAAATGACATGCCAATAGTATAATCAATAATGTATAAGACATTACCACAAATTATTGGCATCCGAACTTGATTTTCTATTTGTTGAATCACAAATGTCCAAATCACATGAATCCATCTCAAAGAAGAGTCCTGCGTCTAAAGAGTACGAAGTTCGTGATAAAGGCAAGCACTTTGTACTAGAAAAAACATGAAGAAATTACCTAAGATGCTTGAACAAACATGAGGCTACTAAAGTACTGACTAATTTTTTGGTAAATTCAGAACATTGCATGGTTCAAAAAACACCACAGATGTTGATGCTCATTCTAGAATGCCATACTTGCCAAGTCACAATCCACTAGGAAAGAACTTCCTCTATCCCATTGCAGCCCATGATCGAAGCACATTCGTTTTGCACAATGGGGACTCAACTTCATTGCCAAAGTTAATTTGAATTCCTCAACTCACCAAAAGTTTATCCTAACTATTACTAATTATTGTACAAAGATGGATTGAAGTTCAAGCACTAAAGAATTGTACCACAAACACAATCATCAAGCTCCTCAAAATGAACGTTATAACAAGGCTTGGGATGGCATACTCTCCAGTATGTGGTAATGATTCTGCATTCTCATCTTTGTAATTCACATGCCTAAAGGTAATTCTAAACCTTCTTCTAATTATTAACCTTAGGGCAATAGTGTTTCTAAATCTACTAGCAAAAACTTGTCGGAAGTGATCAAGAAAAATTTGGACAAGAATCCCAAAGATTGGCATAATATTTTAAAATTCGCACTATGCGAGGATAGAACCAAAAATAAGATTTCATTATGAACCTCACCATACCACTTAGTTTATGGATGAGACCCAATTTTTCCAACCAATTTGAAAATCCCCACACTAGAATTCTTGAGAATCATAAAAAGGTAGATGATAAGGTAGAGGCTAGTTTGTTGAATTTGCTAAACTTAGAAGAAAAAAAAGACCACGCCTTTTGAGTTTTCAACACTTTAGCAAGCACCAAGAAATTTTAAAAGGTGATTCAACAAGAGCGAGAAGGTAAAAGCCTTTAGGATTTCTAATTTAGTCCTACTTTGGGGTAAAGGGGAAGGTTGACCATGGTAAGTTCAAAGCCATTTGGTTAGACCTCTTCCAAATATCTAAGATTTTAGGAATGAACACATTCACATCGTAGACCTTGATAGGTGACAATGTTCCATTACCCATGAGTGGATAATTTATTTCGATTTGTCTTTGAGTCTGTTTTATTTATTTTGTTGTTAGTGTGTGTTTAGTTTAGGTTGCTTGTTTTTAGTTTAGGCTTGATTTTGTTGTTTAAAAACATCCTATGGTGTGCTGGCCTATTTTTGGTGCTGAGTTTTGTTATTGTTGTGACTGATTCCATTCCACCCTTATATTTATGTGCTGCTGCTCAATGTGCCCATCCCAAAAAAAATGGCAATTTAGATTTTAAGGTAAAAACTCCATTTCTTCCTAACTTCCTATTTTAAAAGTTTTGTGTGACCTTGTATACAGAGAAAGAGGATCGATTGTGTATTTTCCAAACCATCATAAGATGCCGAACGCAAGGTTAGGTGCAAAAATCAAGAGCAAATTTCAGTCACATAAAAACTCCTTGGATATAGCTTCCAAGCTCAATTGGGCATTCTGCATGAATTGTAATGTGGAAGCTGGATGTTACCAATCTAGAATGATGTCACCATTTCATACCCAAACACAGTTGTTACAATAGATTGTTCCTTAATTCCAAGAATCTTAAACCAAATCATCATTATCGGATCATTAAAAAAGTAGAAGAAAACAGCATACTATTTACTCAACACTAGGTGGTACTCCGCGTGTCGGTCCATTGGCAGGTTTTAGTTTAACCCTCAGCTCGGTCATGAGGTCGAAACGTAAGAATACAAAATTCGAACAATATATAAGATAAATAATATATAAGGTAAATAGAGTAAAAAAAAAAAAAAAAAACCTCCTGCGGGGAACTGCAATTGGTACGGAGACATTCACCAAAAACAAAATGAAGCACAAGAAGTGATACAACAGATCGTAACTGCTTCGTATCATATTTAAAATGCACGTTGAAACAGAAAGCCGTTTAGACTTGACCCATGTAGAAAACACAGTTAAAAAACACTTGCAGAAACCAACCATTTCTGCATTAAATGTACCGTGAATTTTCTAAAATTGCTTGAAAAAGAAGTGGAAAGAGAGTGATGAAAATTCTCTAACCTGTCCGCTTCAGAGTATGGTATAGCACGGGCTTCGGCTATTTCCTTATATCTTCTCTGTCTCCGTTCCATGGATCTATTTTGTTTTCCCATGATGTCTTAGGCTCAAGCTTCTATTCAAAATTGAGCCAGTGGATTCTATTAACAGACTTTTAAACGGAACATTTTGCTTTTCTGTATAGTTATAGGGCTCTAAAGAGCTGTGGGAAAGAACCACTGATTTATTTTAATATTAAAAATTCTATAAATGATTCGATTTTATTTTTTAATTATCCAAACTGCGGCCCCAAGTCAATATCCTTGGGGAATTGAAATTTTTCATATATTATTTAATTATGTGAAAATTTATTGGGATTAAGTGAGTTCTATTTATTTAATTTTTATTAATTTTTATTTTAGAAGTGGTAATTAATAAGGATTATTTTTTTGTTTAATTAGTATTTATTATATTTAGGTATGTTATTATGATTTTGACAAATTAAAGTAAAAAAATTATCAAAAAAAATAAATTATGATTTATATTTTTAAATTTTAAAAGATGTTAATTATATTATTATTATGAATATTGTTAAAAATTAAGGTTGTGATCTACATTTTAATATTAACTATTTGTATGAAGTTTAAGATTGATATAAAGAATAAATCAAAATAATTAAAGATAAATCTAGTTAATTTGTGAAATATGTTGGATTTATAATAAAAATATAAATGTATGAAGTTTAAGATTGATATAAAGAATAAATCAAAACAATTAAAGGTAAATCTAGTTAATTTGTAAAATATGTTGGATTTATAATAAAAATATAAATAAATGTAAAAGTGTCATGACATTCAATAGAAATAAGAGAGGGCAAATAAAATTTGTATTTTTGTTAAGAATGAGATTATATATCTGTATAAATTAGTGGGCTTTAAACTAAAATTGTGTATCTCATAGACCAATTCTAGAGATGAACTATGTGGCATTAGGGATATAATATAATATATGAATCTTATGTAGTGTTCAAACTAATGGGAACCAAGCATATTGCAATTATAAAATTTATAAATCAATTGTAATATTGATCATGTTCCGAAAAAATGTCCATGTATCAATTGGTCCAATTCTCCAAAATAATTATTAATCTAGGAAATGAAGTGTTACAAAGTTGTAAGTGTTGACGATTTCACTTGATTGGTTCGTAAAGCATTCACCATGTTAGTACCTTGATGTTGTCTTTGTTGCAAGTATGAATGTGTTTGGTGGTGTAGAAATCTAAATTTGACCACTTCCTCATGGCCAAAATCGTCTACTCTATTCATCTATTTCATTAATAGTGATTAAATAATTTATTTAATCATTATTTCATTTTCTACCTAAGGTTCCTAAAGTATGTAATTGAATAATTAAATACTTTACCTTACACCTTTTCTTCTCTAAATTAAATAAATAGGACAATTTATTTAATTTAGTCATTTCATCTTTTTGATTAAAATCAATTTTTAATTCATCATTTTCTCTCTCCTTGTCACATTCTCCATAATCTTTTTTTAATCTGGATTAAATTAATTAATCTATGATTAGGATGTGCACCACTTAATCAAGATTAGTGCCACATCCTCCATAATCTCTCACTTGCTTCTAATCTCTCATTAATTATCCTAATCTTGTGTTTGCACAACCTTAATCAAGGTCATTAGCCACATTTAGCATACCTTTTTTAGTCAACCTTTCCACTTGCCTTTCTTGGCCTTAACTCCATTTCCCATGTGAATTTTTAATTCACATTTATTCACCCAAGGCTCCTCTCTTCCCCATGTGAATTTTTAATTCACTTTTATTCCTCCAAGAAATCTTCTCTTCTCCATGCAAGTTCTAGAACCTTTGACTTGTCACATCAAGTCACATGTGAGTGAATCCTACCTTTTTAAGGACCTTGTTTTATTCAAGGTACTTTTCACATTTCCTTTTGGAACCTTGTCTTATCCACAAGATTCTTCAATCATGTGAATTTTTAATTCACTTTTATTCACCTAAGATTCTCCTCTTCCCCATGTGATCATTGAGAGGTCACATCATCCTTTTTCCAAGGTACTTGTCCTTCCTCCACATCATGTACCTCTCTTCCACCTCATTTCCACATCATCTCACCCTAAGCCATCTCACATTCCACATGTCAAGATGTGAGGGCTTGTGAGTCCTCAACTCACCATAGCCCTCCATTTTGACCTTGTTGGCTTAATCTCAATCGTTGAATTCTCTAGAGAATTCAAATTGTTCTATAAATACCCCCTCCTTTCTCTCATTTGAACAATCAATCTTTTGCTATCAAAACTCTTGCAAATTCTCCATTTGAGCTTCTCTTGCCTTTACCATAATATTTTGAGTTCACCATTACCATGTCTTCACTCATCTTGCATATCACTTTGCATATTTGATTTAACTTGTCATCCAAAGAGCACACAAAAAATCCAAAGATTAAGGGCCAACCAAAGAAGAAGCAACACAAAAGAGGTATAATCACTTATCCATTTGTTATCTTACTTCTTTGCAATTTCTTTCTTTAGGCTAATCTTGAGGTGTACTCTTTATGTTATTCCTTTTAATGCATTATTAGTTAATTTTGCATCTTAGAATAGAGTAGAACATTTTAGTGATCACAGATGGTGTTGTCATTAATGTTGTCATTGATGTCAACACAGTTCAAGTTGTTGTAGAGAAAGGAATCAAGTGATTGTAAGTGGTACATGTATGGTTGAGATACTGTAGAGATGTTGAGAGTACATGGAGCTATTTTTATGGTGTTGCAGGTGTGTTGGTATCAAGTGCTTTTGAGAAAATTAATAAACAATGAAGACAGAGTTGTGTGTGTGTTTTGAATGTTCTCTAGTAATGTGCTCTGCATTTCTTCTATATTGATCCTATGCATGTGCAGATCTATAGTATTGTTTATGGGATTCATTGGATAATATTTGATTTATAGATTCTAGGTTGATGGAGAGTGAAAGTTGTGTTCACCGGTGTGTGAACCAATTTGGCAGAACTATTTGTCTATGGATTGGGAGAGATGTCTCTGCTTTGGAGTCCTCTTGTGATGTGTCTCAGATCTTACAGATCTTGAAGATGGTTGATAATGATGTTATTTGTGTTCTGACAAATGCACTTGTGGTTTGGTGCTCTGGAAGGCTTGTTTCAGAGCTACTGTGTGTGTATGCACGGTCTGGTTGGACTGTTGAAGATTGTTGTAATGGTTGTGGATGTATCTGAAGGTTTCTAAGAGGTGTTCCAATATCTGGTGAAGCATGTTGTGTGATCCATGTGTGATCATCTTATTATGGATGCACTTACTTCAAAGTTCATTGGTGTTTTCATTAGGTTTGGATGGTCTGGTGTCTACACATTACATAAAGAATAAGCATCGATTAAGGAAGTGTGTGATTGATCCAAGATGTTGTTTGAGTCTTGATAAATTATGTATTTGGTCCACTCTCATTCTTATCCACCATGGGAATGTTGATTCTTCGACCTAATTTGAATTTGTGAAATAAAGAATGTGTAGCCGACCTTGGAGAAAGTTTCTAAGGTTGAAGACAATATAAATGAAAGTCAAGATGTTGTGAATTGTATGTGAACAAGCATGCGAAACAAATGTGAAGAGTAGAGTGTGTGAAAGTGTGAATCAAGGTAGTAGTACTTCAATGTGTTAGATTCTTGAAAGTAGTGAGTTGATGGTGTTTGTGATTCTTTGATCAAAGTTGTGAATGTGTGAAACTTGTTGTGGTGGATTTTTTATTGTCTTTCTTTCTCTGTAGGCAGTGAGCGTCCTTTTGGACAGTGAGCCTCCTTTTGGATAGTGAGTCCTATCTATAGGCAGTGAGCCTTTGTATCCAGTTTTTGTATTACTATTATATTGTGAGTTAATCCTCGTTGTGGTTTTTCCCTCATTAGATTTTCCACATAAATCTAGTGTCTCTGGTATTTCCTTTATGATATCTACATTTCATGTCTATACTTAATAACAAATTAAAGTGAATGTGGAATTGATTAAGATCATAAGTGAAAGTAATTTGATACAGCTGATTCACCCCCCTCTCATTTGTCTTGTGCATTTCAACAATTGGTATTAGAGCTTTGGTTCCTTGAAGAAGAGCTTAACCGCTTGAGGTAGATCAGATGGCGCACAAGTTGCAAATCTCTCTATTTGATGGAGCTGACTACAATGATTGGAAGGTGCAGACGAGAGGTTACCTGATCTCTCTTGGTTTCAAGACTTAGAAAGTTTTTGAGACAAAATATGTTTAACCGGCTAGTGGTCCTTCTTCTACAGATGAAATTTTTGCCTATGAGGAGAATTAAAAGCAAGGTATGCTATCTTTAGTGCCTTATCTAAGACTGAGTGGACAAAAGTTATTTCCTTAGGCACTACTTATGAAGTATGGGAAAATTTGAAAGATATCTATGAAGGAAATGATAGAGTCAAATTATCAAAGAAGCTAATAGCAAAGCGCAGATATGAGAACTTGAAAATGGAAGAAGGTGAAGACATTGCAAGCTACTTTCAGAGAGTTGATATTACAGAAAATGAAGTCAAAAATCAAGGTGGTAATATGGCAGATGAATATGTAATATAAAAGATCTTAATGACCCTACCAAAGAATGACAGTGACAAGGTCTTTGCTATTGAAGAAATATATGATCCAAAGAAATTCACTAAAGAATAGTTATTTAGCACCTTGACTGCATTTGAGATGAGGATGTTTGGAAGAGAAAAGGAGAAAACTAAAATAACCTTCAAAGCAACTAAGATAGAAGATGATCCAGATAGTGATGGTTCAAAAGAGTTGGAAACAAACTTTACAAGGAAGTTGAAGAAAGGTACCGATAAGTACAAAGGTATGTTACCTTTTAAATGTTTCAGTTGTGGAAATATTGGTCACTATGTTTCAAGATGTCCAAATAGAGTTGTGCACAAGAAGAACAAAGATAATAATAGAGACAAAGAAAGATAGAAAGTTCAAGAAATTGTATTATATTAGAGAAGATGTTGGAATTCCTGATGATGAGTCTGGTTTTGAGGATGATAAAAGTGAATGCTTGTTTCTAGCCTTGGAAAATAAATCTGTATCTACCAACCATGGAGGATGTGCAAGGGAATTTGGTCTAGAGAGAAAGAAGGATGAGATGGAAGGTACTCTAGTTACTGCCTTTCATGCTACACAAGATGAAGACTATTGGGTAATTGATAATGGATGTTCAAATCATATGACTGGAGATAAAAGTAAGTTCACTAAACTAGAAAAGTATGATGGAGGATTAGTCATGTTTGGAGATGATTCTGGTGCAAAGATTGTTGGAAAATGAACAATTAGTGTCTGATAGAAAACACAGTATTGATGATGTCTATTATGTTAAGGGCCTAAGGAATAATCTTTTGAGTGTTGGACAAATGTGTAGCAAAGGATTTAAGCTTGTGCTTTAGGATAACACCTGTGAGATCAGAAAAGGATCCAGAACTGTGGTGGTTGCAGGAAGAACTTATGGAAACATCTATCGGCTTAAGAGTGGTGATGGTCAATGCTTTGTTTCTCAAATTAATGAAAGTTGGCAATGGCACCGGAGGATGGGACATGTAAACTTTGACAATCAGTTCAAGATAAGTTGTTAGGGATCTGCCTAGAATCACAAAGCCTACCAATGTTGTTTCCAAAAGTTGTCAATTAGGAAAACAAACAAGATGCATTTTTAAAGAAAAAGAACAATCATCTAATGGAATGTTGGAATTGATTCATATAGACCTTTGTGTTCCCACAAGAATAGGAAGTCTTAATGGTGACAGGTATTTTATGATTTTGATTAATGATTACTCCAAAATGACATGGGTTACTTTTCTTAGGGAGAAAGCTCAAGCTCTAGATAGATTCAAAGTGTTCAAGGAAAGGGTAGAGAATGAAGTGAATCTAAGAATCAAATGTTTAAGGTCTAATAGAGGTGGAGAATTCACTTCTGGTGATTTTAATGCATTTTGTGAAGAGCATGGTATAAAGAGATATTTTTCTACTCCTAGAACTCCTCAGTAGAATGGAGTTGTGGAAAGGAAGAACCAAACTATTCAAGAGGCTGCAAGGACTATGATGAAAGAGGAAAATGTTCCTAATGTATATTGGAGAGAAGCAATCCACAATGTTGTTTATATTCTTGACAGAGTTCAGATCAGAGGTAACAACACAAAGACCCCTTGTGAACTATGGATTGGTAAGATTCCTACTGTTAAGTACTTTAAGGTATTTAGAAGTAGATGTTACATTAAAAGAGATGGTAATCTTGGAAATTTTGATGCAAGATGTCATGAAGGTATTTTCCTTATATATTCAACTAACATCAAAGCATATAAATGCTTCAATAAAAGACTAAGGAAGATAGTTGAAAGTGAAAATGTAAAATTTGATGAAGATATGCACAAACTAGTTGAAATGAGTGAAGTTGAACCAAATGATCTTATCTATAGACAAGTACAAGAAGAGGATAAGGAATAAAAATAACAAAGTGAAGAAGAAGAGACTTCAGAACTTGCTCCTAAGACTCCTAAGTATGTACAAAAGAACCATATGAAAGAATAGATAATTGGAGACAAAAGTGAAGGTGTAAAGACAAGAAGTAAAGTGGTAGTAGCTGAGGTAAATTTGTGTTTACTTTCTAAGATAGAACCTATAACAGTGAGCGAAGCATGCAAAAATGAGAATTGGGTTAGAACAATGAAAGAAGAATTGCGGCAGATAGAGAAGAATCAGACATGGGAACTGGTTCCTAGACTGGTAAACAAGAATGTAATTGGTACAAAATGGGTGTTCAAGAATAAGCTAAATGAAGATGGTGAATTATTAAGAAATAAAGCAAGGATTGTATGCAAAGGTTATTCATAGGTTGAAGGAATAGACTTTGAGGAGACATTTGCCCCGATGGCAAGAATGGAGGCCATTCAGATGTTTTTGGCATTTTTTTCTCACAAAGATTTCAAGGTATACCAAATGGATGTTAAGTCTACATTCCAGAATGGAGACTTGGAAGAAGAGGTGTACATGGAACAAATGGAAGGATTTCAGTTATCAAATAAACTAAACATGGTCTACAAGTTGAAAAAGGCACTATATGGACTTAAATAGGCTCCCAAAGCATGGTATGCAAGGTTGGACAGATATTTGACACAACAAGGATTCAGCAAAGGCTCCACATACAACAATCTTTATTTCAAAGTTGAAATAAACAAAATATTGATAGTTGTGGTGTATGTTGATGATATTATCTTTGGAGGAAATGAGGGTATGTGCAAGAAATTTACAGAGGAGATGCAAAAAGATTTTGAGATGTCTATGATCAGTGAGTTGAATTTCTTTCTTAGACTCTGGACAAGTGAATCAAACTGATAAGGGCATATTCATTTCAAAATATAAGTATGTTAAAGAATTTTTGAAGAATTTTGGAATGAATGATTCCAAACCGGTCTGTACCCCTATGGTGATCGGATGAAAACTGAGTAAGGATGATAATCTCCTAAATTAGATCAAAGCATGTACAAATATATGATTGGTGGACTGTTATATCTTACTGCTACTAGACTGGATATCATGCATGTAGTATGTTTGGTTGCTATATTTCAAGAAGAACCTAAGGAAACACATGTTACAACTATGAAGAGGATATTCAGATATCTAAAAGGCACTTTAGATTATGGTCTATGGTATCCTAAGGATACTGATTTCACTTTGAATGCCTACACTGATGCAGATTGCGCTAGTTCTGTAGATGACCAAAAGAGTACAAGTGGTGGTGCATTCTTTCTTAGAGGAAGATTGCTTTCATAGTTAAGAAAGAAATAGGATTCAATTTCTTTGTCCACTGCAGAAGTTGAGTATATTGCAACAACATCTTGTTGTACACAGGTACTTTGGATGAAGCAAACATTGAAGGATATAGGTGTGATGTGTGATGAGCCTATCCCTATGTTTTTTGATAATACAATTGCAATAAAAATTTAAAAGAATCTACTAATATACTCTAGGATAAAACATATATCTATCAAATATCATTTCTTGAGGGAGAAGGTGTTGGAAAATGAAGTCAGGCTTGAATATGTATCTACTAAGGACCATATTGTAGATATATTTACTAAGGCTCTTCTGAAGGATACTTTTGAGTATCTTAGGGAGAAGTTAAGGGTTACTACCCCTCCTTCCTCGAACTAGGTGCACATGGAGGTGCATCAGTTCAGTGGATCTACAGATTCTTCATTTGTCTAAACTGATGATTGAGGTATACTCCTCAGGGGGAGTAGAGAGTATCATTGTTGCAGTATGAGATGTGGATGCACTCCTAAGGGGGGGTGATCAGAGTTTTATATGGCATAAGCTTCATGCAAAACTTTCCTTTGCCATTGATGTCAAAGGGGGAGAGAGAGTCATGTGAAAAAGCTAAAAGGGAGAGAATCTTGCAAGGAGAAGAAAGTGCAGAAACATTGTGTAGATTGTCTAATTTGAAAAATAAAGGAAAGAAGAAGCAAGAGAGTGTGTATGTTGTCATTGATGGTTTTTCACATCATGTGTTGCAATCAATGACAAAGGGGGAGATTGTTTCAAGTATGAATGTGTTTGGTGGTGTTGTCATTGATGTCAACATAGTTCAGGTTGTTGTAGAGAAATGAATCAAGTGATTGTAGATGATACATGTATGATTGAGATATTGTAGATATGTTGAGAGTACATGAAGCTATCTTTATGGTGTTGTAGGTGTGTTGATATCAAGTACTTTTGAGAAAATTAATAAATAATGAAGATAGAGTTGTGTGTGTGTTTTGAATGTGCTCTGGATTTATTTTGTGTTGATCCTATGCCTGTGCGGATCTGTAGTATTGGTTATGGGCTTCATTGGATAATATATCCTGAGTTATAGCTTCTAGGTTGATGGAGAGTGAAAGTTGTGTGAACCGGTTTGGTAGATTTGTTTAACTGTGGACTAGGAGAGATGTCTTTGTTCTACTGTCCTCTGGTGGTGTGTCTCAGATCTTACATTTTTGGAAGATGTTTGATAATGATGTTATCTGTATTTTGGAAAATGCACTCATGGTTTGGTGCTTTGGAAGGCTTGTTCCGGAGCTACTGTGTGTGTCTACATGGTCTGGTTGAACTGTTGAAGAGTGTTATGTGTATGAAGATTGTTGCAATGGCTACAAATGTATATGAAGGTTTCTAAGAGGTTTTCCAATATCTGGTGAAGCGTGTTGCATGATCTGTTGATGGGTGTTTTTGCACTTTCTTGAAATGTAATTTCTTCAACTAGGTTTCAAAAATCACCCCAAGGTCTCTCGGGTGTCAAGTCATAACAATGCTTGGAATAGTTCAATTGGTTGATGTGATTTGCTAGTAATAACAAGGTGGCCTTTATGGTTCACTAAGTTTGGAAGGAATTGGACCTACAAATGGAGTTTCATGTAATTCTGGAAATGAGTTGCAATTGCTGCAGGTTCAAAACAACAGCTAAAACTCCATGCTCAACATCAGATTTGGCTTTACAATGATGATGGAACCTTGCTTAAACTTCTAGTCTCAAAGAAAAATCAAAAGAGAAAAGGGATATAAGAGTTCCTAGACTTGCAACTAATGATGAATAGTAATAATGGAGGACGCTACAGTGGACAACCTTCTTAAAACTAAGTTCCACTTAACCAAAATGACATATAGTCTCATGAAACTAGTGTTATCTTCTAAGGTCTATAGATTTCAGCTATCCATTCACCATGAAGCATGAATAATAGATGAATTTTAAGTGCAACAATAAGTTAATGTTCAGACTAGCTTTGCACTGCTATTCATCATCAACAAACAAGAAAAAGCATGAACAAGAAAGGCATCAACACCATAACATTCTTCACTATCAATGTGGAACATGAACTAAACTACTAAAATCAACTTGAGAAGATGAATCATGCAACATGTGAGAAACACAAGAATCCACCAAAACAATGAAATTCTATTAAAATTTCTACAACATGTCTTTATACAACAACTCAACTCTCTCTTTGAAAATGAGAGGAGACCCCTATTTATAGTTTTCAAAAAGTGAAATGAATGGACAGGATTTACTTTCATTGTGTGGGAAAGATTCATTTTACACTAGGGTTTCACCTACCCCCAAAATATATCATTATAAAATACATCTTTTGTCTTTTCTCTATTTTGTCCTCTAGTGGCTCTTACACTATAGCAGTTTTTTCTTCTAGTGTCTGCCTTCCTTTTCTAGCTACACTATTAGAAAATCATCACCTATCATTACTTTCCCTGCACCTTTATGAAGAGTGGCACATTCCATAAATTTTCCAATCAGAGCCTGGAGCTTATCCCATTCCATGATGTCAGATTGAAGGATTTGAAAGGACAATTTCTTGAACCTTCTAGTGATTTTCTCCCAATGTTTATTGCATCTAGGTGTGCCCTTGACTACCTTCTCAAACTGTGTGAACACTCTTGCAACAAATTCCATGAAATCTGACGTAAGTGCATCTATTGCCCCCCCACTCCATCTTCTTGTGGAAGTATGGTTTAATTTTCTTTGGGTCCAACTCCATGGTGGGCATATCATAGTTTGTCATCATCTTAAGATAGTCTTCACTATTTTTTCTATACTCTACAACCCATTCAAGGTCTAATTCAACCTCATTTAGTACCCTTTCAAGGACCTCCCTTCTATGATCTAGGCTCATTTTCCAAGTTTCTACCAGCCACTGATCATCTTTGACGAGCTTTAGCTCCTTTTTCCCACGTCTTATCTGACATCTTGAGAATAGATTCGAGCTTAGGATAGGTAATCATATAGAGCTCGGTGAACTTGTGACATGTCTTCTCTGTAGCCTCCAACTACTTTTGTAGAACTTGAAATTTATTGAAAATTCAAGCAGCGTGATGGATGCCCATGTCTCCATTATACATTACCCATTGGAACCAATCCACTGTGGCCTTGGTCCAACTCTTCATTTTCTCCATCCGGTTGATCTTTTCTTGGGAGAGAAGAGAGGTTGTGGATGATGTGGTTGGATCCTCTTCTCCCAAGGATGTCCATTTAAGCGGTGAGATTTTCCACTTATGCCTTTATCTCCTCTTTGGAAGATTGGTCCTTGTTCATTTATTGCATGATCATTGCCACTGACCCTTGGAGCTCATAAATAATTTTTTCTCTGGTAGTCAGGCCTAGGTTGATAGTGGAGATTTTGTAACTAACACCAACCTCTTTGTTTGTCACTAGGGTGGCAATTTGGACCATTCTTGATGCAGAGGCATCAACTATGATATGGGAGCAGACTCTTGGATTATTCTCCTTCTTTGTCTTTGTTTGTTCTCTAGCTAATACTGCCTCAAGTATGGCCTTTGGATCAATAACCGTCGAGGTTTTCTTTTGTAGCTTCTTCTCAAACCAATCAGGCACTTGGGCTTCTCGTTTAGGTGATTCATGATCACCTTCCTCCTCTTGTTGAGGCTATTTCTCTT
Organism: Sequoiadendron giganteum; assembly: GCA_007115665.2. Classification (NCBI taxonomy): domain Eukaryota; kingdom Viridiplantae; phylum Streptophyta; class Pinopsida; order Cupressales; family Cupressaceae; genus Sequoiadendron; species Sequoiadendron giganteum. The sequence continues at coordinate 632,611,691 of CM021103.1, read as the reverse complement.
CATGGCCTGAGGCTTCTTGGTCTATTTTCTCCTCTTCATCAAAGTCCTCAATCTATATAGCCTTTTCCTTTTCCATCTCAATGGAGGCTATATTTTCTTTAGTAACATCTTCCTGAGGCCTTTTCTCTTCTCCCTCGAGCTCGTGGTGTTCAGGCTCAAGGCTCTTCTTTGGTGCATCTTCTAGTTTTTCTTCTTTTTCTGCTTCTTTCTCTCCTTCTCCCCTTTTGGAAGACACTTCTTCTTCTTGGATGGGGCCCTTATCTTGGCCAATCAGTGGAGGTTCATTGAGTATCTCCATGTTTATTCAAGTATCTACCTTTTCTTTGAAGGGATGCTCCTCAAATTCAACCTCTTCACCTATATCCTTAAGTTGTTGGGACAACTCCTCTTCCAGTTCCTGATCTAAGGTTTCTATTATGTATTTTACGCTGAGGGCCTCAACATCTTCCTTTGAATATTGTGACCCTTCTTCATCGGTGACCACCTTATCCAAGTTTATAGTTAACCCACCTTCTGGATGCTCAAAGTAAGGATCTTCAGGTTCTTCAATCTTTCCTTTTCCAACCTCCCTCTGAATTTTCTCCATTTCTTTAGATATTTTCATGGTGGTCTCCATCTTTGGTGGCTTGGTAGGTGGAAAAGGAACAAGCAAACTAGCAACAATCTGGGCCATCAGGGCCTAAATAGTAGGATTCATAATTACCCCCAAAATATCAGAAGGTACACCCTGCATATACTTTGTAAAAGCCTTTGATAATGTGAGAAGATGCATAGTAGAAATGGTTGCAGGCATCGGGGTAGAGAGAATGGGAAGTGGAGGAGGTAGTGAGGAGGATGACAGTGGGGATGTTGTGGCCGAGGAGGATTCTAGCACCATCATTAGATTTGTTGGTGGGGTGGAAGAGAGGTGGACCGAGATGTCCATAGTGGGTGGATATGAAACAAGTAGTGCTTGAGATGTAGGAGGTGGAGGAGTGGCAATGGTAGTAGTAGTGACAGGTGTAGAGGTGACCAGTGGTGATCGTGGCCGCTTAATTTATTCCTCCCTCATGTTGGGGATCCTCCTCAATTGTAGGCATCTTAATTGTGAATCCCCTCATTTTCTTTGATTTCTTTGAGGATTCACCCTCTGTGGCCTTCCATGTGTATACCTTATGTTTGGGATGGCGTTCAGGTGCATCCTTCCTTTTCCTTGATCTCATTGTTGGAGGGGACTTGGGTGTTTCCTTCATAGGAGGTAGCAGTTGCTCCATTGTCATTTTTTCTCTCGAGCTCATCCTCGAGCTCGCCATATGTTAGTGTCACACCTTATACTTTAATTTGAGCAACTTGGGCATCAACCCACCACTTGGTTCTATTTGCAATTGGTTGTGTTATTGTGTTGAGGTCGTTGACCTCTTCTTCATTCCAATCTATTAATGGTTGTGACAAATTGGCCACGACATCAAACCTTTCATTAATAAGTGTATCATCCTCCTCAACAACTTGGTCGGGCACAGGGAACAAGCTTATTGACTTCACAAATTGTGCTACCATCCACATGTAGCGTCTCAGTCGTACCTCTTTATCATCCTGATAGTTGGCCCAAAAGTCCTCAATATGTGGTCGATGGGCATATTGCTCTCCCACCTATTTATTTAGCTTCTCATACGGATCAATTCTCGCTCAGGCGGTGTGGAGGTCCAAATTGCACTCCACTATCTCCTTTTTCTGAATACTTTACGAATTGGGTGGCGAGATAGGAATACATTCTTTGTCTGAAGGTTAGGGGATATGGGATCCCCGCTTCGTGTTTATCGCTCAAAAAGGTGTGAGCATTTTGCAATTGCCGAGAGACCTCCAATAGGATCATCTGGTCATTGGGGTACCGTGGCAGCTTATAAGGCCTCTCTGAGAAACCTTCTGCTCTAATGTATGTAAACTTAGGGAACTATATAAACAAGTACCCAAATTGTTGAACAAATTCTCTAGTGTTGTGCGAGACTCTTCTTTCAAAGTGTTGGTGTAAATAAAGTCTTGTACCTAGTTAATTCATTACTAGGGGACTTACTTACACATGTTAAGTTTACTTAGGTCATAGGAAGGAATCTTTCTAGAAGGTGTTAGTTGTCATTAGTTGTTATCTTATCTTTTGACTTGTAACACATGTGAACCTAGGTAAGTGTGATTAGTTGTCTCATATCATAAGATTAAGACACTTGTCATAATCCTATGACATCTTGTATCTCATCTTGGCTATATAACCAAGGGGTCTCTCATTTGTAAACATCACATCACAATCATATCATTGAATCATATTGATAAGAATACAGTTTATTCTTGTCACATTCATATTCTCTCTTCTTGTTCTTTCCATTTGGTCTCAAGATATTGGCAGCCATAGCCAATTCTAACATGGTATCAGAGCGGGTTGGGTGCCATTGGAGAGTCTTTTTTGAAGAGAGATACCAGATTTTGGGAGGTTCCATTTTTGGCTCTTTATTGCAGGTTCATATTGGAGCTTGTTGGTACAAATCTAAGCTCACCATTGCATCTGAAAGGTTCGAGAAAGTCAATTTTGCCTTTTGTTTCATCCAAATCGAACATATGAGGCCAAACCTATGAGGATTTGAAGCTGAAGAGTGGTTGCCAGATCCAAAAGGTAGCTGCATTTTTGGAGCATTTTGGGTCAAATCCGACCCTGCCATCGTGTCCAGAAGGGCCAAAAACCCTAAGATCAACTACCAATTCGTCCAAATCGGAGTAGTTGTCCGGTGAAGCAAAAAAAATTGCCCAAAGAACCGTACAGCCCCCCGAGAGTACGCCATTATGACAGTGGTACGAAATTTTCAAAAATAAATTATTTTATTTTCGGCTGAAATATTTTGAATTTTTTTTTAGAAAAATTTAAATTGTGTGGATTAAATCTTTTGTAAAAGTCTTTGTTTAAAAAAAAAACCAATCAAAAATCGGTGAAAAGTTTATTTCAAAAAGTAGGGTCATACCTTGCAAAGTCCACAAAACTGCAGGGTATTGACACCCTAAGGAGGAGCCATGTGGTTGGTTTTCATTGGCCCGCCCTACACCACGTGGACCCCACCAACTCTACCAGCAGATATAAATCTGCGACCGACAAAAATCAATAAACCGGTGAAATTCAATTAAAATTGGTCGATCAACATACAATTTTAATCAACAGCATCCACCAAAGATTCTAACAGGAATCTAGAAGATTCCCTCATAAGATCGGTTGGCCATAGTTTGAATATTCTAGTGCCGACAAAGATTCCACCAAAGATTCTTGCTGAAGATAATTTTTCCGACCAGCTAGAGAATATTCCATTAGGAGGAGCATATTCATTTTTTACGGCCACAGGCCCATCAAATTTAAGCCCATGATCCAGTGACATCAGTGCCACATCATCATTTTCTATAAATATTTTTCCCCCCTCATAGATGAGCTTTTTGATTTTGCAATCCGACTTTGAAGCTTGATAACTTAGTCATTTTGGCTCCTTTTTGTGAGCATTTATTTTTGATTTGGGCTAATTTTTCATGCTCTACATAGTGGTGCAATAGTTTTGGTCCCCGGTTTTTCAAAAAATTTCAGATTCTCATAGGAGTTGCTACTTCATCCTCATTTTGGGAACTTTGGGAGCTCATATCTTGCTCCTACAGTAACATTTTTGGGTGCAATTTTTTTTGAAAGTGCATTATTTTTTGTGTAATTTTGAGTGGTATGGTCAGATTGATCTCATTTTCTACCAAAAAATGTACTTGAACTTGTGGCCTATTTTTGGCAATTTGAATGTACCGATATCGAAGTCCACTTTGTTGTTTTGGAAAGTGGCAACTGCAAATGCACTAAGTATAAAGTGCCAAATCAAATATTGCTTGGGAGGTTTTCTTGATTGAGTGATTTGGGGGGGTAATGTTATAGTGGTTGATTGTATTCTTTTGCTTGGTTTGTGTTCTTGCAATTTAGAAATCTCAAATTGGACTCCTAACTCCACATTATTATGCTACATGGAGAAAATTGGTATGGAACTATCTCATGATGAAAGGTCTAATAGGTCATCTACAAGACACCATTCAACAACCTATTGATGCTAAAGAATTGGCAAAATGGGAGATTGATCCTGAGAAAACACTTGGATGCATATGTTCATTAGTCTCATTTGATTTACAATTTCATATTGAATCATGTAAAACACCTAAAGAGGCATGGGAGAATTTTTAAAAATTGTATGGTAAAACAAATAAGATTAGGGGATATCAGATTGATAATGATTTGATGAATCTTGATCCTAAAAGTTTTGACCACATCCAAGACTACATCTCCAAAATTAAGCAACTAAGAACATAATTGGAAGAATGCAACATTGATAAAGAAGATTTATAGTTGATTATGAATGTGTTATCCAAGCTTGATCATGATTATTCAGTGTTTGTTTATGGCTTTCATACCCATCGACTTTCTATGGGAGCATCATATGTTGATCCTAAGTTTGATGACTTTGCAAATCTCATAATCCAAGAGGAAGCTAGGTTAATGAACATGGGTCTAATCAAGTCTTCCAAGTCACAAGCATTGGTGGCTAGAGAGTCTAAGGTACAAAAATAATAAGGGAATCTTGATAAGAAGCAAAAGAAGAAAAAGAACAAGCCACCTAAAGAATCAAAATCTTCAAAAGGAGAACCATCTAAGAAGGAGAGGCCTTTTTGTGCATATTGCAAGAAGGATGGACATGAAGAACACTATTGTTATAAGAAGGATATTGATGAGTTGAAAAATATTCTCAAAAGGAATCACATTGATTTTCCTTCTAGAATGTTTGAATCTTCTTCTCCTTCTACTTCAAAACATTCTAAGAAGGACAAAGGTCAAGAATCTACACCAGGAAATAAAGGACAAGCTCTTTGTGCTTTTTCGGGTCCAAGATCAGGGAGATGGCTTCTAGATTCAGGAGCATCTCATCATATGGCATCTTCACAACCTATCTACTCTTCATTTCAACCTTGTACTATGTCTCCCATCTTGATGGGAAACAATACATACATGAGTGTAATTGGGAAGGGATCTATTAGTTTTGGGGACAACACTTTTCAGGATGTTTTGTGTGTTCCTCATTTGACAAAAAATCTTCTTTCCATATATCAGATTACTATTGCAAGGTGTCGCCCTTGGTCTCCTCGGCATGGGCTAGCACAACGCTCAGGCTTTGTGACATGTTTTAACCACCTCCTATGGATCTTGGATCTTGTATAAGTCCATCAGTTGTATCAGGAATTAACAAGTCGATCTTTTGGTGCAACAACAACCGTATTTGCAACAATTGGAATCAGAGTCGAGGTCACAGGTGTAGACACCTAAAAATGACTTAGGCCTACAAGCGACATTTTATCACCTTTTTCCCTAGCATAATTATGACATTTTAATTATGTTTCTAACCCACATTCAACTATTAATTAAATAATTCATAATTATTTAATTAATTCATAATTATTTAATTAATTCATAATCTCTCATTCTTCATGATTATTAAATAAATAAATCTTATTTATTTATTTTAATATGTCACTAATTGTCAAAGTCTTCTAATAATTAAATAAAGTCATCAATTTATTTAATTAATCCTTATCATTAAAGTCATCTTGGTTATTTAATTAATATATTTTAAATATATTGATTCAATTTCTAAATCCTCTCTTAATTAAATAAATTCATTTATTTATTTAATTAAGTAATTGTCTCTTAATTAAAATTAAAATAATTATTATTAATTATTTAATTGCCTTATGTGACACTTCTATATTTTTTAATAAAGAAAATCATTTAAAAATATCTTCACATAGTTAACTGATTCTTCATTTAGTAATTGATTTCAAAAATCAATTACTTATTATCTCACAAAATCTCTATTTTGAATTAATTTAATTCAAAATGGAATTATTCCTCTACAAATCAAATAATTTCTAAAATTACTGATTTTCTAAAGTCTTATCCTCTTGTCTTTTGATTTTTACTAATTTCATTTCAACTGTCACATTCAATCTTGATTTAATTCATTTAATTAAATCTTATTCACACATATGGGTATTTTGCCCTAACCCTAAATGAGAGTTGCCTTATTGAATCTTGACCTTTGATTCTAGGGCATTCTTCAAATCTCTCATCTCGTCTGTCCATTCAAGATTGCATTTTCTATAAAATGACAATCTTGATCTCATTTTCAGGGTCAATCGATCTTATCCATGATCATTTAATATAAACTTTTATTATAGGCATTCTAGAGATCATAGACTTTATTTACTATTTGCATATTAGAAATTGCTTTCTAGTGTGCATAGTTTGATATTTTAAAATCCTTCAAAAGCATTGTTAAGGCTAGGCATTAGAGAAGTTTGCTCATAAAGAAATCTGAGGGCATTCCATCATTTGCAGCAAGGCTTGAGAAGGTGCAATGGAAGCAATCATGAATAGAGAATATTGGTGAGATCATTCCATTTCACTTTATTTTCCTTTTTATATTCTTATGTGTTTCATTGCTTGATATTAAACTAACTTGCAGGTATAGCTAATTGTTTGAATCTTATCTTGCAGGATTTTTTAGATCATTACAACAGGTTCGAATCCCTTGCTTGTATTGGGGGGGTTGTTGCAAGGTGTCACCCTTGGTCTCCTCGGCGTGGGCCTGCACGATGCTCGGGCTTCATGACATGGTTTAACCACCTTCTGTGTATCTTGGATCTTGTATAAATCCAGTGGTTGTATCGGGCATTAACAGGTCGATCTTTTGGTGCAACAAAAACTGTCTTTGCAACAATTACACATGATGGAGATGGGAGAACTATGGAGTTCACGCCTAATTCAGTTATCATTTGAGACTTGGAGATTAGAGATAATATTGCTATTGGGGTGGTTGATCATTCATCTCGGTTGTATACCTTTGTAGATTTTTATTCTGATGGTGACATTGTTCCTTTGGTTGTTAATCATATGAACCATGATTTAGAGGAGACATTTGGATTCTTGAACTTGGGAGTTCTCACATCAAATTCAATTCTCGAGCCATGCATTCTATCTCCTCCACCTACTATTGCAGTTGATGATGCTTGTGTTTCCATAGTTTGGGTTCCTTGTGATTCAGTGTTGCAGGACATACATAGTCTTCCAAATATGGCTACTTTGGATGACTTCTTGATAGGTATTTCAGAATTATTTGTGGAGTCTCATATTGTAGATTTGGGAGACATTATCGATGACATTCATCTTCTCTTTGATGGAGAAGACCCTTCTTCAATTGTTGTGAGGGAACACCTTGGCCCTCTTGTTCATTCTTCATAAATTGACATGGCTATGGATACTTTTGGACAACATTTGGAGGAGGCTTCTTTGTCTACAAAGGGGATATCATTGTCTTTGGATTGTGTTCTACATTCATCTCTACTATATTTTGTATTGTCTTCTTTAGCAGTGTGGCCTAGAATACCTGTTTGGAGTGTCTCAGCTTTTGGCATTGACATGGAGACACTTGAGCATGCTTCAGAGACATCATCCATCATCTATCTTCCTGACATCCTGCATACATTCTTGGTTTTGTTTCTTCCTAAGGGGATGAACGTTGTTCGGTGAGATTGGATCATCTTGAACATTTAATGTCGAACTTCTACCATCATTGCAGAAGACTCAACATTGAGGGGGGGATGCCTTGTCTCTCTTCTAATTCTCTCTTATGGGAGGGTATTTTTCCTCACATGGGGTTTTGGCCTTCTCATTCTTCATTGAGAGCATTTCTATTTTTTATCTTTTATCTCTCTTTTGGGGAGGAGTTTTATCCCATCGGGTTTTCTCCTTTTCTCTGTTTGTGAGAGATTTCATTTCATTTGCATATGTACATGGGTAACTAGCATGGTCTGGTAGATGAGACCCATTCTTGCATCTTTGTGTCATTTGCATAATAATCTGCTACTCCCTAAGTTGCACTTAATGGGGGTTTTGGTGTAAATAAAGTCTTGTACCTAGTTAATTCATTACTAAGGGACTTATTTACACATGTTAAGTTTACTTAGGTCATAGGAAGGAATATTTATAGGTGTTAGTTGTCATTAGTTGTTATCTTCTCTTTTGACTTGTAACACATGTGAACCTAGGTAAGTGTGATTAGTTGTCTCATGTCATATGATTAAGACACTTGTCATAATCCTATGACATCTTGTATCTCACCTTGGCTATATAACCAAGGGGTCTCTCATTTGTAAACATCACATTACAATCATATCATTAAATCATATTGATAAGAATGTAGTTTATTTTTGTCACATTCATATTTTCTCGTCTTGTGCTTTCCATTTGGTCTCAAGACCTTAGCAGCCATAGCCAATTCTAACACAAAGTCTCTCCCAAGAAGTCTAATAATATTCCCAATGAAGGCATCATTCACCCTCTGATAATATTTCTTGAAGTTTTTTTACTATAGCTGAGGGTATCTGTCATATACTTTAAGTTCCCTCCTTGGATCCAGATTATGCACAACAGAGAGAATGGCTCAGCTAGTAGATATACCAGGTAGGAGGTCATGTAAAAATGGGATGTTTTCTTTACTGCCATCAACTGGCTATGAACATTATTGTTGATGATCTTCGCCCAGTGGAACTTTTTCTTACCATAGATGATATCTTCGATGAAGTAGAACATCCACTCTTGGAAGAAGGAAACAGTAGGGAGGCCCATTACCTTGCTGAGCAGAGTAACCAAGTCATGGTAATCTTCATGGAAGTCACTTCTGAATAATTATTGTGGCACTTTAACAACACTTCCCCTCTTATCTTTCAACCAATGTTGGTTGATCAAATTCTTGCATCCCAAGGGGTCCACCTTCCACATATTCTCATTATATCCCTTTTGTGTTTCCTCCATCTTGTCAAATGTGGGGATATGAAATGTTTGGCCTATAGACTTGGCAAACAGATCTTCCAACACTCTGCCATTGTGATTGATGATCTTCTTGCTGCTATGGTAACATTCACTGCATGCCATGACTAATTTCGTAGCCATGAGCGCGGGAGGGAAGTCAGCCACCTTGGCAAGGCCACTCTTTCTGATTTTCAACACGTTCTCAGTCCTAGGATTGACCATTACTCTGAATTCATAGATATCTACATGCCCGAGGTTTGTGTCTAATACAGTGCCCCAATCGAAAGCAAGCTTGGAGGTGTACTCCACACCATGGAATTGGTACCTCATTTGATCTTTTTCTTCTTTCCCTTTGGGTGCTTTTGTAGGCTTTTTTCCCCTTTTCCTTTCTCAATAGACCTCCCTAATGGTCCCGTAGCGGATTCCATAAACCTTTCACAAAAAGGATGCAATAAGCACATTCATATAAAAAATCAAGGGATCATTAGTAAAATCCGACAAAACGAGGGTTAGATTCAACAATTCATCTTCAAAATATCATAGAATCCATTAATATTTATCATCATTCATCATTAGAGGCTTCCTTGATTCAAATTCAAAGATGCGGGTTGAGGGATGTGGGTTGTTGAATATTCAAGATACTGAGGGGGGGGGGTGAATCAGTATCTTCTTAAACTTATTGAACAAACACCATTACTTACTTTAATGCATAAAACAAAGAAAAGCAAGAAAAAAGCATGAAACCACACAACATAAGAACACCAAAATTTTACGTGGAAAAACCATGGTGAGGATTAGCTCACAATATATAGTTATTTCAATACCGGCTACAAAAGAGGCTCACTGGCAGATACAAAAACTCACTGCTTACAAGGACTCACTATCCAAACATGGAGGCTCACTGCCTACAAAAAATATAGAAACAAAATGGCTTACATCCAAAATATGAATTGATGGAATTACACCACAAGTGCAGATTCAGTTCCTTTGATGCTCAAAGTATTTTCTCACATGACAAAAGACTATACTTTACCCTTCTACTCGCACACTTCACATATCAACACATACATACTCGTACACACACCCTATTCATCTACAAACCATCTTGTATATATATCTGATATATCCACATGCATCAATTAGGTCTGCCTAATTATATGCAATACATATTTACAAAAAGATAACTGTCGAATTCATATAAAGTTTCTCTGAAAGTGATTCAACCGTGTGTCATGCAATATTATGTTGGTTGGGACCAAAGCTAGGTCGCACATATATTTGCAATACATGTTAAACTACTAACTGATTATTAGGTCAGCTATGATTAACTTAATAGCGAAATGAAATCACCAAAACTGATGCCAACTCATCATTCAATCATATGAACATTCACGAATATATGCTTACGTTCTTCTAGTGATCATAAGCCTTTTCTCAAAACCTTAAACCACAATGATTACTGGAGAGAATATGCAGACCAAAATACCAAATCAAACACTGGAGGGTGTAAACCTATTTTGCACACCGGTTCAGGGTACTAGACCAATTTGATACCATAAACAACATGGTGACATCAATGAAAACATATAGCCTGATCTTCTCCATACTTCCAACAATCTCCCCCTTTGGCATTGATGGCAGCATGTGCAAAAATTCCAAAACAAAAACTCTCCTCTAATCTCTCCAAATTTCTCCCCAAAATTTCCAAATCCCTCCCCCTTTGACATCAATGGAAAAGGGCACCAAAAAAAATGTAAACATGGTGACATTCAAAATTGCAAAAGATTCCAGTTTTTCCAAAGAACTTCTAGAGTTTTCCAGCCATTCAAAATTTCAAAAACTTTCAAAATTCCTTCTTTGATTATCAATTCAATTTTCCTCATCTTGTTCAGTTTCCCTTTTTCTCTTTCTTTCCAAAAAAAACAAAACAATAGACTTTTGAACATTCAAGATTCAAGTAAGAATGATACTCTTCACCTGAAACACCTTCTTGTATCTTTCTTTGATAACTGGATGCAATTTATTCCATTCAAGTACCGTATAATCCATTCTCGTGCATATGCTTTCCAATAGAGCCAACAGTGTGAAAGAAGATGACCAATCTGTAGATGAGCATTGTCTTTCACAATCTTCTACATCAGTAAGTATTTTGAAAAGATGGTCTAACCGTTCCTCAACAATCTCCTTTAGGAGCCAGAAAGTTTTCACCACATCATCTCTTTGTCTCTGTACATCTCTTTGTCTCTGTACAATGATCAACTCAACTTGCAATTCACCAACTCTCAATATTTGTTTCCCTTCTTTGTCTTCAAAGATATCAAAGTTCTTTCCAATGTTGTTTACCTCAGATTCAATTGCTTTAATTCTACTTCTGAAATTGTCAACCATAGCAAGCCACCAGAGACAATTTTTGTGGATATCCGACATTTCTTTTATGCACTTCTTCGTCTCCATGATAAGTTCAGATAACCTCTACTTAGCTTTAGTACATCTATTTTCAACCAAGGCTTCCAACTTGCATCCTTCCAGACCTTCAAGCAACATTCTCTCTTCAACTACTTCAACTAAATTTTTTGGAAAGGAATAAAAAATAATTGATAAATCAATACCTTTTCGAAGTAGATACTCAACTAGAGCATCATCAATCTTGAGTTTGTCAACTGAAGAGGTTGTATTCCATAACTCACCAATTTTCTTCATCTTCCCTTTAACTAACATAGATCGAATGTCATTTGGATCAGAAGATTCAGATCCAGGCAAAGATTCTTCTTTTTTCTTTTCTTTTGGAATGACAATGATGTTTTTGGTGATAGCTTTTCTTTTCTTCGATTCTGAAGGGGAATCATTAATGACAACTTCCAATTATTTTATTCCAGAGGAAGAACCTTCCTCAAATTGACTAGACATAACCAAATGAGAGCTCATATCTTTCTGCAAAGATAAGAAAAAGGTTTTACATGCACTTACTTTATCTTCCAAGCCTTCCAAATATCTGTATATTTCTCTTGTAACGGGAATCCCAGATTCCCACTTAACACTTTCTTTTCTTGGTAACGAGTCTAGAAAATAGAGTACTAGACATGTAAGTAAGGACCTAAAATGAAAAGGGTATCCTTCTACCAACGAAATTCATATGTTTTCGATAAGATTTTCAAGAATTAATCCACATAGATCAAACTTCTTATTCTCTTTTACCATTTTATGCGCCAGATACACGACAATGGCCGAAGTAGAGCCATCTTAATTTCTGAAATAAATTTTATAGGAAATTCCATACACAACATACCTAACAGAGGAATCAACAATAGTATCAATTATCAATGCTCAAGGATCTTTTTCAACTCCCATCAACTCCTCTACTTCCTTGTATTTTATAGTCTTCTTTCCGGGAAGGTCTCCAATGCTACATAACTCGGTGACAGCCTCGATCTTTTCTTCGTAACGGGATAGGATTTATCCAACACAATGTTGCCGTCCTTGAATTTTCTCAAAAGTAACAAGATAAATTGTCTATTAGTAATCCAAGGGAATTCTCCCCACAAATCCAAACCTAGGGTTTTTATATTTTGTAAGTCGCTCGATTCTAACCCTAATTCCATCTTCTTTATCTTGCAATGATCGAATTCATCCTGCTCGACTCCCTTTAGCTTCGGTGGGATATTTCCACTCGATCCTCTGTTAGAGAATTCCCTTATAGCACTTAACTTCTTTGAATTCAACAAAAAGTTCTTCTATTACCTTCCTTTGTGACTGCGAGAGAGAAACTTCTGCCACTTGCTTTCGAATGTCCACAAAGATCTCTCAGAGATGCTCCAAATTGCTTTAGAATCGCTCCAAGATATTTCCAAGACGCTCTTCAAATTATTCAAATGCTTTAGATGATCAAAATGATTTGTAATATTTGCTTTATACATCATCATTTTCCCTAATTCACATTAATTGCAAAAAGCTAACAAAACTTTCTTCCACTGCACCAAGAAACCCTAATTCACTCTGATAAAGAACATGCTTGCACTTTTTCTTCCGATTTCTTTTGCATCATCTCTGTCTAGTCATTCCTTACAACATATCCATGTGTCAGCATATGACACACCGTATTTATAGGGGGTTTAAGATATTTTCTAATATAGCTCCCCCCAAGACCATGCAAGGTCTAATTCCCAGAGGAATCATCTGCACTAGATGAGGGTATAGACACATCAATAGTTTCTGATTCTTCTTTCTTCTTCCATATCTTTCTCATTTCCTGCTTAACCTCTTCTTTGTCAATATTTTTCACTGGTTCATCATCTTTCACCGGAGTAGACTGCTTTCCCTTTTTACTTCTGCACACCTTTGAAATATGTCTCGGTTTTTTGCAATTGTAGCAAACAACATTTTTCTATCTTGTTTGATTCTTATCAATCCTTGTTCTGCATTGATTTGATTTATGCCCAAACATGTTACAGGTATAATAGTAGCCATCAAAATATTAGTTTATCTTTCCTCTATTGAATCTATTCATCATCACCCAACTAATCATTCTTACCTGAGATTTGCATTCAATAGCTTTATGTCCGATCTTCTTGCATGTATAACATTGTCCAGAGAAGGGACCAAAAAACTGATTGATCCTACTCCTACACTTAGTTGCCCTATGACCAAATTTATTAAATGAAAAGAAAACACCATTGAATGATGGGTACCTTTGAGCATTTGGTTGTCTGATAGGTGGTTTCCTTCCTGGATTTATTTTTTGCTTCCCTTTATCTTGAGTCTTCTGATTATTTACTAGATTTGAGTTCTGCATATTTTCACCAGCTTCATTACCTAAGCCACCTTTGTATTTAGAAGTTTTTTGTCCAACTATCAATTCATCAAGCTTGGTGGAGCTTGTCTTGAAATCATCTTCACAGATTTTTTCTTTCTCTAATTCTGCTTTCAGATTCATCACTTCCTGTTCTAGCCTTGAGAAAACATTAGACTTGCTTTGTATCACTATTTTCAGACACTCGCTAACTCTCTTCTTTTCATCCACTTTCATCTTTAGTCTGGTATTCTCTTCATTTGCGTGTTTCAGTTGCTCACTCACTTCTCTATGTCTCTCTTTGAATTTCTTTAATTGCTCTTTCAATTTTCGGATGCATTCATTTTCTTCATCAAGATTTTCTTTCAGATCTATGTTTTCAATTTCAGCCTTGTCAAGATCTTCAAGGGCAGTCTAGAGCTCTTCTTTATCCATTTGTTCAAACTACAAGATCTCCCTCAAGCTGTTAGACTTCACCAGAGGAACCAAGAGCTCTGATACTAATTATTGAATATTCAACATACTGAGAGGGGCAGGGGGTGAATCAGTATCTTCTTAAACTTATTGGACAAACACCATTACTTACTTTAATGCATAGAATGAAGAAGAGCAAGAACAAAGCATGAAATCACACAACATAAGAACACCAAAATTTTATGTGGAAAACCCAATGAGGGAAAAACCACGGTGAGGATTAGCTCACAATATATAGTTATTTCAATACTGGTTACAAAAGAGGCTCACTGCCAAATACAAAATCTCACTGCTTACAAGAACTCACTGTCCAAACATGGAGGCTCACTACCTACAAAAATTATAGAAATAAAATGGCTTACAACCAGAATATGAACTGATGGAATTACACCACAAGTGCAAATTTAGTTCCTTTGATGCTTAGAGTATTCACTCGCATGACAGTAGACTAAAATTTACCCTTCTACTCACACACTTCGCATATCAACACATACATACTTGCACACACACCCTATTCATCTACAAACTGTCATGTATATATATTTGATATATCCACACACATCAATTAGGTCAGCCTAATTGGATGCAATACATATTTACAAAAAGATAACTGTTGACTTCATATAAGGTTTCTCCGAAAGTGATTCAACCATGTGTCATGCAATATTATGTCGACGAGGACCAAAGCTAGGTCGCACATATATCCATAATATACGTTAAAATATTAACTGATTATTCGGTTGGCCATGATTAATAGCGAAATGAAATCACCAAAAGTGATGCCAACTCATCATCCAATCATATGAACATTTGGGAATACATGCATATGTGCTTCTAGTGATCATAAGACTTTTCTCAAAGCCTTAAATCACAATGATTACCAAAGAGAATATGCAGACCAAAATATCAGATCAAACACCGAAGGGTGTAAACTTGTTATGCACACTGATTCAGGGTACCAGACCAATCTGATACCATAAACAACATGGTGACATCAAGGACAACATATAGATTGATCTTCTCCATGCTTCCTGATGAGCCTAGTTTTTGGTCCACATTTGGGTAGAATCTATAGTTTATTTGTTGAAGTTGATATGGACTTTGATATTAAATGTTGATATATCTATAGAGTTTCTCTCAAACCATAGACATTGGGTTTAATTCCATTTCTGCCAGTTTTAATGGCATTAGCCTATTATGTGGACTATCTATATTAATTTTGCATGTGGTTAATGAATGTTCTTTAAGGTGGTTATATATGTGAAATTATTATGCATAATAATATTGCCATGCAGACATACTTGAGGATACTAAATTGAGAAATGCATTCACCAACTAGTCATGCAGAGGAATCGTTCACAGGTCAACTAAAGGATGACGAAAAGAGATTCCCCATGTCAGCCGCATGTAACTACCTTAGATTGATCTTTCACGATGCTGAGCAATTGCAGGCATTACTACAACATTGAGTCTACATTTGGACATGCATATATGATCGGATTCCTTGTGTGTTTAACCGCCCTTCGATTCTTTTCTCTATTTTTCCTAAATGGCATCCTCTCAGTTAGTGGGAGTTGACTTCCTTGTTTGGTTGATAGCATAAATAAGGTTTAGATCTTCCTTCTTTAGGAGGTTACCGAGTTGATAAATTATTGATGTTGTATGATCTAATAGTATACTAAGCATTTCTAGACATGCTACTCTTTTGTATTTGTATTTCCCAATGAATAAGATTAAGTTCTAAGTTGAGAATTTGAGTTTACATTAGTTTTAGAGGATACTCATCCAAGGGGCCCCACTTGGTGAGTAATTCATCCTTTAGTTAGCTAGGTTAGTTATTAGTTTCTGTTTAGTACTTAGTTAAGAATCTGACAAGTGTTGACTGTTCCTGCAACCACTAGAATTCCATTATGTGACTATTCCTGTAGCCAAAATAGACAGAGCCATTTCTTGTTTGTTGTTCAAATTTTCATTCTTGTCATGCATGTTCATCTTAGTTTAATTGTTGAGTGATGTTCAACATTTACTTTATTCCTTTCCATGCAATTTACTTTCAGTATTGAATCTTTCTTAGTTGTGGAATGAAGATGACTACTTTGAAGTTCCTTGTGCACATACTGTGCTGAACCATTTCAAGTTCACGTCCCTGGATTGATAGTTTAAATGCACCTTCATGATGGTTAAAATGGATATTTAGGTTAGATGTCCAATCTTTGAATCACGACTGTAAATGCTTAGTTATTAAAATCATTGTAGGAGGTCAACATTTTTGGCATTGTTGTCGGGGATGGTGTCAAACTAGGGAGTTCTTTGGAGCCATTGCTAGTTTTTTTTTTTTCCTAGAGTTTGATCTTAGTATTTAGAAGTTATGATCCACTATTCTTTCACAAATTATTTGTGTGAGTTGGTTGATGTTGAGTGATACCACATGCATATAAGAATAATAGATGCTTATGGGAGATTCCTTCCTAATAATCCATAACCATTTCAGCTAGTAGGGCTTCCAAATCTGCCCAGAAATGAAGAAGAAGAAGAGCCACACCCCTTTGCTGATACATTTCCTGAGTTAACCAGTTCTAAAGTTTCCCTTAAGGATCAAAATCCAGTTGAAGTACCCTTTACTTTAGAACTTCATCAAGCAAGCATGGCTGATGTAAATGGAAACATGCCTAACAAGTAGAACCAACCAACTTTTACTTTTCCCATTGCTCATTAGAATGAAGTAGATAACCTCAAAAATATACCTGCTTCAGTCCTTCCTAAGTTCTATGGACTTGTCACATAAGATCCTGATACATTCTTGTTTGAGTTTGATATACTCTGTAGAAGTTATGACTATACCACTGATGCCCACAGACTTAAGCTATTTCCTACCACTTTGAAAGAAGCTACATTGAGATGGTTTATGAGCCTTGGCAGAGATATTATGGAGACTTGGGAGGACATGAAGACAAAGTTCCTTGAGAAATACAAAAAGTATTTCAAGGAAGTGATATGAGAGGAGATGAAATTTTCAGAATGCAACAAAAGGAAGATGAAAGCCTGAAAGATTTCATTTCAAGTTTTCTGCTTTGTTTACAAAAATATCCATACTATACAGTCAAGGAAGACTCATAAAAGCTACTTTTCTTGAGAGGAATTAATGAAAGTTGCACTGATGCCTTGGACCTGATGGTAGGAGGAGATATCACTCAAGTTCCTTAGGAGGATATCAAGAAGATATGCCAAAACTATTCTAGGGTAGCTTTAAAGAAAGGGAGAGATTACCAATCCTCTATGGGTAAGTCATCCACCAGTGGAGTTTAAAGGATGGATATTACTCACTTACTGATAGATTTCAAGAAGGATATCATAAACAATCTAGCTACTCAGCTGGGTACACTTCAGGCCAAGAAGAAACATGAGAAGGTAGAGGCAATGCTAATAGAATATTGCCATTATTGCAGACAAAAGAAGAAGGATTGTAGATGCAAGATGATAGCTAACATTGAAAACAAGTAGATTCCACCTGAGTTCAAACCAATTTAGACTGAGGAAGATCAAGTCTACTTTTTTGCACAAAAAAGTCCATGGGCTCCAAGATAAGGTATGCCACCAGATGCATTATCTTTTGTTGGGCCATATTTTAATTCCTATTCATTTTGTAACTAGTGGAATCCCCCATTCCATCCAACTATGGAGGATATCCACCAAATTCTTGGGGTAACCCTCTAAATGCTTGGACCAATTATCAAAAAAATTCACCTCAGTGGTAGCAATCTCAGAGGAATTGGTAGCAATTTCAAGGACCTTGGCAACCACCTCCAAGAAAATGGCAAGAAACATCCGAATGGAGAGGTGGACAAAAATAGCCAAACCAGACAACCAGTTACATGCAACCACCTTCTCAACCCCAGCAACCTACTATCATGCCTCCCCCCGCTAATCCCAAATCAATTGCACCTAAACCCATTTAGTTACCAGCTCAACCCACACCTAACCCAAATAATAAACCATAGCAGCATCCTGTATACTCTGCTAATCCAAATCAATTCCCTGCATATGCTATGAGTTTAAGTGACATATGTTTGTGTATAGGAACTACTTTTCCAGCTCCTTCCACACCCATAATCATTGAGCTTCCTGTGGAAGAAGAAGAACCTCTAGATGTTCCCATTCAGCCTGGTGCACCTAAAAATGCTAAACCGGTTCTAGCCAAGCAGACGACACAAGAATCAATATTCCCCTAGAGATTGGAAGTTGCCAAACAAAAGGAAGATAAGGAGCATACTGCTTTTGAAATTCTAGACCAACTGAAGTATATATGTGTCTAGATACCCCTATTCCATGCCATAAAACATGTTCTTATATATGACAAAGCAATCAAAGAAGCACACCTCAAGAAGCCAGGCAGGGAAAAGAAAGACCCAACTATAGTTCATGTAGTGGTATAGTTGGTTGACATCATGCTTGGAAAAGTAACTATCCCAAAGTATAATGATCCAAGTAGTCCCGTGGTTGAAGTTATTATAAATGGGATACACATAAAGAATGCTTTGATTGACTTGGGTGCATCAATAAATGTGATGACTAAAGACATCCTACAACAACTAAACATTGTAAGTATGAGATCCACTCCTATTGTCTTGCAACTTGCTGATAGTTCCACTGTTAACCCTGATGACATAGTAGAGGACCTTGTGGTGATTCTAGATTCTTGGGAGTATCCAACCAACTTCATGATTCTTTCTCCTAAAGCTACACTAGGTGGGTATCCTATTATCCTTGGAAGGCCATGGTTAGCAACAACAAACACTTATATTGGAAAGGTAACATGACCATTTCTGATGGTAGGAACACCAAAAATATTATTCTTTATCATCCTGATTAGTCATCCCATGATGAGGATAATCTTGTATGGGCACATATAGGTGAAGAGGCCGAGGAAGTTAACTCTGTGGCACAACTTATGATATTAGGTAGAAGCCCTTTCCTACAGCTTCAAGATGAAAATGAAGTGATATCTAATATAATTCAGAACCATTGTGAGATAGAGGAGGTGCCACCCTCTCATGCATCTAGTTTTTCTGATGCTGTGAAGACACTTCTATCTGCTCTACCTGATCTTCCTATAACCACTATTTCCACAGATAGACTTCCTACAGCCACTCTTCCTGTAGACAAACTTCCTGCAGCAATAGGTGTGCTCCATACAATTCTTCCATATGAACTCAATGTACCATGTATTCATGAAACAACTATGATAGAGTTAACTACACAAGTATAGGTGTCCGAAGGAAAATATTTGAATATTAACAACAAACTGGGAGAAAAACAACAACTGTCATTAGAAAATTTGCTAAAGGCCCACCAAAATGCATTTGCATAGGATTATCATGATATGAAAGGCCTAGAACCCAAGCTTTGCACCCATAGGATATATATCAAAGATGATTGTCAACCGGTCAGACAACCACAAAGAAGAATCAACCCTGCATTGAGAGAAATTGTCAAAACAAAGCTACAAAAGTTGCTAGATACAGGCTTTATCTATCCCATTTCAGACAGCCAGTGGGTGTCTCCATTGGTGATTGTGCCCAAGAAGGGAGGAGAATGGAGAGTTTTTGTTGATTACAGGGAACTCAATATTGCTACTAAGAAAGACCATCTTCCCTTACCTTTTGTAGATCAAGTACTGGACTCAATTGCAAGAAAGCAATACTTCTCTTTCCTAGATGGATTCAATGGCTACAATCAGATCCAAATTGCACCTAAGGACCAAGAGAAAACAACCTTCACATGTCCATGGGGGACATATTCCTATTCAATACTTCCCTTTGGTTTATGCAACACACCTACAATTTTTCAAAGAGAAGTCATCAACATATTTTCAGACATCTCTCTTGACTGCATGTAAATCTATATGGATGACTTTACCACCTATGGTGCTGATTTTGATGAAGCATTGGAGAATCTCAAGAAATTCTAACAAAAATGTGAAGACAAAAATCTCTCTTTAAACAGTGAGAAGTGCTTCATGATGATGCAGGAAGGTGTAGTTCTTGGCCACTACATTTCCCACCAAGGAATTCAGGTAGATCCTACAAAAATTGAGGTAATTACTAATCTGCCTATACCTACAAAACAAAAGGATGTTAGGAGTTTATTGGGACATGTAGGATATTACAAGTGTTTCATCAAAGGCTTCAACAAAACAAAAACATCATTGTATACTCTCCTAACTAAAGATGTTGAATTCCAATGGACAAAAGATTGTGCCAAAGCATTTTCTGACTTGAAGGCAACTTTGACTCATGCTCCTGTACTTAAGGGACCTAATTTGGAAATTACTTTTCACATCCATACTGATGCATTAGACTATGATATAGGAGCAGTCTTAGGACAAAAAGAAGGAGCCATTGAAAATATCATTTATTTTATCAGAAAAAACTTACAAGGAGTTGAATTCAATTATATAGTAACAGAAAAAAAAATGTTGGTAGTGATCTACGCCCTGAACAAATTTAGGCACTACATAACAGGCTACCAAATATTTGTGCACATCAATCATGCAACCATTAGATATCTCATGAATAAACCCTCGATCTCAGGAAGGTTAGCCAAATGGTTATTGCTGATGTAGGAGTTTGACATAACCATTGTGGACAAACCAGGGAAAGCCAATGTTGCAGATTTTCTTTCAAGATGGACCATATTAGAAGACAATCAAGCCATAGATGACTCCTTTCCTGATGAACATATATTCTCCATTAGTGTGCACACACCCTGGTATGTTGATATAGATAATTACCTTGTGACAGGGAGAGTTCCTCCCCATTTCTCTCCAAAAGAGAGAAGAGTGCTCATTGAAAAATCTTTTTCTTTTACATGGATTACTGGATGCTTGTTTTATATTGGACCGGATCATGTTATGAGAAGATATGTGGGGGAAGATGAGACATATGAAATTTTGTATGCATGTCGTGATGAACCTTGTGGAGGGCATTTTTCAGCCAAAAGGACAATAATGAAGATTTTGAACACAAGATACTATTGGCCTACACTCCACAAGGATGCAAAAGATATACTAGGAAATGTGATAGGTGCCAAAGAATGGGTTGGCCAACGAAATCAGATGAGATGTCACTCTACCCCCAAGTAGTAGTCACCCCCTTTGACAAGTGGGGATTGGATTTTGTGGGACCCATTGATCCCCCATCAAATGGTAAGTCTTATATCTTGGTATGCACTGATTATGTAACTAAATGGGTAGAAGTCAAGGCCATGAAGCATGCAAGAGATAACAAGGTTACAAAATTTCTTTACGAATAATTTTTCACACGATATGGAGTCCCAAGAGAAATAGTAACTGATTAAGGAGCTCAATTTACCTCAACACTTGTTACAAGAACAGTCAATGAATATAACATAAGACACAAAAAGTCTACTCCTTATCACCCTCAAGCCAATGGACAAGTTGAGGTGACCAACAGAGAAATTGAATCCATTCTAACCAAAATAGTGGCTATTCATAGAAAGGATTGGGCAAATAGATTATCAGAAGTAGTTAGGGCCTACAGAACCACCTAGAAAACTACTACAGGCTTCACTCTATTTGAGCTACTGTATGGGAAGACAACTATGATGCCCATTGAATTCAAGCAAAAAACTCTTAGAACTATAGTAGACTTAGGGATGAATATTTCTGAGGCACAAAAAGAAAGAATCATGCAACTGAGTGCTTTAGATGAGATGAGGAAGAGAGCCTTGCACCAC
Source organism: Sequoiadendron giganteum (assembly GCA_007115665.2). NCBI lineage: Eukaryota > Viridiplantae > Streptophyta > Pinopsida > Cupressales > Cupressaceae > Sequoiadendron > Sequoiadendron giganteum. Next base: position 632,589,780 of record CM021103.1, on the reverse strand, counting down.
ACCGAAGTCATGCAAAATTAAAGAATCAAATGGCATGACAAATTTATCAAAGAGAAGAAATTTCAGCCAGGTGACTAGGCATTGCTTTATGACTCATGATATCAGGACAATGCATGAAAATTATAGACAAGGTGGCTATGACCATATGAAGTTGTTGAGGTCTTTCCCAATGGAGATGTTCAACTCACCTCCATTGACCTTGTTAGATTCAAGTTACTAGTCAATGGTCATCATCTCAGATTGTATCACAAGCCAGCTTCCAAAAAATAATTCTTGCATCAATTCATCCAACCTGCAACACCGGATCTTCCTACAGCCGAAGGCAATGGACCTATTGTCCCTCCTTCTAGCTAATTAAGGTACGTATTTGTCATAATAAAGACTTCTACTTTTATAGAAGTCCATTTCTTCACCCATCTGCCCATCCGCCCACCCATTACAACCTTTCTCTCTCTTCCATCACTGCATTTCACCTCACATAATTCCACTTCATCATCATTGATTGCTCAATTGATTTTTTAAAAAGGCGAACGGTATTTTCTCCAGGATCTTTGCAACGTATCCTCCACAAATTTAGGTATGTGTGCATTTATTGTTCTCTTAATTATCTTTTTAGTGCATTCATTTAATCGTTGTATGATTAGTATGGACGTTCACATAATTTTAATACCTCCTTATCAAATCACTACTGCCATATCACATTTGTAGACACATGTCCAAATTTAGGTTGGGTGATTTGGAGGATTTTTCGTCAAATTTTGAAATTCTCCATTTTTCTCCAGTTTTGGTATCATTAAAAAGTACTCGAGATCCTAACTCCAACGCAACTTGAATGGAGTCAATCAGAGTCCCGGAGCTCAAGATATTTATGGTCAAACTTTTGGTCAACTCCCAGACCCAGGCTAGAAAAAGGGCAAAAATCAAAGTTGTCAAAACCGATCAAAGTCAGCACCATTGTGAAGTACTCATCACCACAAATCCGAAGGAGTTCGTTTCACATAAAACAAAGTCCGTATGGCGAAGTTATGGAAGGTCAAAGAGTGGGTCAAATTGCTCTGATGATGTCAGTGCCTAGTCAACTCAACGACCAATCAACCCTTGACACATGGCATCAACTCAACCCTCTAAATGGCAATAATATTGTTTTATTAAATAAAAAACAATTAAAAAAAAGGCAAACAAAAAATATATAAAAATATATATATACAAAAAAAATCATTAAATGGGTTTCCCCCATCCTAAGGGGGTGGCCCACATTATGTGGGCACCACCCAAGGTATGGGGGTGACCCACATTAAGTGGGGTGCCACCCATGCTATGGGGGGTGACCCAGATAAAGTGGGGCGCCACCCATGGAATGGGGAAGCGGCCCACTTAATGTGGTAAGCCTCCCTTACCATTGGGAGAAGATAAGAAGGGAAAAAGGGTGGTGGGACCACCACCCACCATCCTCTCAAAATTAGTTTTTTTAAATTGCATTTTCAAAGCCTTAGAATAAGGCTAAATCCCTTTTTCCTAGAGGCCTAAATTATCCCATATTTTTAGAGGCCTACAAATTTTCCTTTACACAGAAATATTAGGAATATTATTCCTAAATTAAGGGGTCAAATAAAACCTTACATAAAATATCCCCTAAATAATAGAGAATAAATCTCTTCGTAACCATTCAAATGGAAAGAGAATTATTTTGAGGGGATATTATCCTTCTAGAAATCATTAAAGGAGGATATTATTGAATTTTTCTCTATCTAAGAGAGATTGGGTAGTTAATTGGTTTTACACCAATTTTGGCATAAAATGTAATATAAAAAGGGGTAGAATGGCGGGTGTGAAGTAAGTGATTTTGGAAGAACTTTGCAAGTGTGAGAGTTGCTTTCCTTGGAGAAATTATTGTATTTCTATGCTTTTGGAGAAGTTTGTTTCCACACACTTTGGAAGTGCATTTGAGAATTTCTTTGTAAACCAAGAGGAGGTTCTGCCGACGAATGTAACCAAATTTCTAGAGGAATAATTGGATCGGTCCACTCATTGGAGAGGGGCCCAGAGATGTAGTCATTTTAAATGATGAACTCCATTATCAATTTCATTTGCACTCTCTTTCTCTCTCTTTCTGTTCTTTCATTACTCTCTTTGTAATTTCTTTGAGTGTTTTAATTAAGCATTTTTAGATTGTAATTGTTAACGTAAGCATTCAAGCATTTGTCATAGATCTGTTAAATCAGATCAAATTTGGTATCAGAGCCGTGTTTGGCTAAGATTGCAGGTTTGAATGCTAATGTGCTCAAAGCTTTAGAAAGGCGAAGGAGAGCTTGAAGAATATAATCCTAAGATCGACAAAATAAGAACCTTGCCAAAGATGGAAGGAACCGAAGCTGGGAAAAGCACTGAGCCTGAGCTTGATGATAAGTCTTTTCAACAAGCCTTCCTTGAGATGAGGGCAATGGTTGGAGAGCTTTATGCAGATAAGAAGAAGCGTGAGCAGAAGAAAGGAAATTCTTCAAAGAAGAAAGATTGTAAAGATTGTAAAGACAAGAAATAATCTGAAGATGGTGAAAAAATTCTAGCTTATCCTCCATCTACCTCGTCTTCTCCTTCTTCCTCTTCTTCCTCCTCTTCTTCTCCCTCCTCTTCTTCTCCCACTAATTATCCATTTAAGAGCAAGTTGAAGCCTGTTATTAAATTGGGTGTAAAATTTGAATTGCCTAAGTACGGTGGTGAGTTAAATGCCGAAAAGTTAGATGATTGGATCCAGCAAGTAGAAGTGTATTGTAGGATTCAAGGCCTAAAAAAAGATGCTTCTATTATGCAGTTAGCCACTCTCCGGTTGGGAGGTACAACTCTCACTTGGTGGGAGAGTAGAACTCGGGAGGAAATTTCTCGTCATGGTAAGGTTAATATGACTTGGATGGAATTTGTTGCTTCCCTTAAATTTTTTTTTATCCTTTAGGTTATATGCAACAATTAAAAATGAATTGGAAAACCTTTAGGCAAGGTAAGGGTCAGTTTGTCCAAGATTACACCCATGAGTTTAGAAAATGAGCTATTGTTTTAAGTGTTCCTTTGTATACTCAGGATACATTACTTAAGTACATAGGTGGCTTGCATTCTTACCTAAGACATACCATTCTAGTGTTGAGTCCTAATAATTTGGATGAAGTATCAGTCCAAGCCACTCATTTAGAGTCAAGGGGTAAGAGCACTTTCAGTGATAATTTATCAAATAAACCATCTAAGTCTGAGGGGAAGTTTAAGGGTAAAGGTAAAGACAAAGATAAAGGCAAAGGGAAAAAGACAACTACAGTTAAGAAGGAGGGTGATAAGCCCACATGCTCCCATTGTAAGAAAGAGGGGCATGATGATTCAAAGTGTTGGAAGTTGCACCCAGAACTAAGGCCGAAAAGATACAGAGGAAGTAAAGGCAAGCAAAAGACTGTTGCAATGATTCAACAGGATCTTGGATCTGACTCCAGAGATGAGACAAAGATTGCAGCTACCGGGATCCAAGGTAAAGTTAAAAGTATAACTCTCTCTGCTGATACAAGTATTTCTAATGCAAGTGCACATAGTGCAAGTACAAGTAAAGTATCCACTCCTCCTAAAGCTGATAAACAACAGAATGAACTATTTCATATTTGAGTTGTATCTAAGCAGACTAAAATTGACACACTATTTGATATGGGTTCTCAAGTCAACTTAATATTTGAAGAGGTGGTAAAGAAAATCCATTTAACTACAACACCTCATCCAAAGCCATATCTGCTTGGATGGGTTTGCAATGATGCTCAACTACAAGTAACGAAACAATGTAAACTAACATTTTCTATCATTGCAAACTTTGTTGATGAGGTAGAAGTAGATGTTATCCCTTTGGATATTTGTGGGCTTGTGTTAGGGAGTCCTTATTTGTATGATTGAAAAGAAATCTTCTATAGGGGGAAGAATAAGTATCATATTTTTAAGGATGGGATAGAATACATTGTATGTGCACACAAAGTTAAGACTAATCTTGCAATAGTCAAAGCTGGTCAAATGAAAACGTTGATCAATTGTAGTAAGAACTTTGTATTAATGCTCATAAAATCTCAAGAGGATGAAAAAGCTGAAGCATTTAAGGGGTGTGATCCAAAGCGTAAAACTGAGATGGTCAAAATAGTTTCTACTTATGAAGACTTATTTCAGGAACCAAAGGGGTTGCCACCTAGGAGAGAGATACAACATGAAATCCATTTACAACAGGATGTGCCTCTTCCAAACATCGGCATGTATCGTTTGTTAGTTTTGCAAAATGAGGAAATCAAAAATCAAGTTCAAGAGTTGGTGGAAAAGGGAGTCATACGTCCTAGTAAATATCCTTGTGGTTCTCCAATTGTGTTGGTTCCAAACAAGGATGGGTCTTGGAGAATGTGCATCGACTATCGAGCCCTGAACAAGATAATGGTAAAGAAAAGGTATCCTCTTCCCCATATTGATGATTTACTTGATCAGTTAAAACATGCAGTTTATTTCTCTAAGTTAGACTTGCGTAGCAGATATCATCAGATAAGAATTGTAGAAGATGACATTTGGAAAACTGCATTTAAGACAAAACAAGGACTATTCGAGTGGTTGGTCATGCCCTTCAGGCTTTGTAATGCATCAGCTACATTTATGAGATTCATGAATGATGTCTTTCGTCCTTTTATTGATGATTTTGTCATAGTGTATTTAGATGATATTCTTGTATTCAGTCGAACTTGGGAAGATCATGTAAGTCATGTAAAATAGTTTTTGATGTATTGAGAAAAGAAAAACTCTTTGTAAAGATGTCTAAATGCGAATTCGCTAAGACATCCTTAGTGTACTTAGGCTATGTCGTAGGAGGTCATCAATTGAAAGTAGACCATGTGAAGGTCGAAGTTATTGTAAAATGGCCTAAGCCAAGTACAGTTACTGAAGTCAAAATTTTCTTAGGTGTAGTCCAATACTGGAGAAAGTTCATTGTAAACTTCTCTTACATTGCATCACCATTGCAATCATTGACCAGTATGAAGACAAATTTTCAGTGGGGAGGTCCACAATAGAAGGCCTTCAACACTTTGAAGGAAAAGTTGAGCACAACACCAGTTTTGGCTTTACTAGATTTACACCAACCGTTTGAAATTGAAACAGATGCAAGTGGATTTTCCATGGGAGCAGTGCTAATGCAAGGAGGTAAGCCAATATGCTATCACTCTGAAACCTTTTCAGGTGCAGTCATTAACTATCCTACTTATGATAAGGAACTTTATGCATTAGTTCAAAGTGTTAAAAAATGGAAACACTACTTAATGGGGAAGGAAACAATAATCCATACCGATCACCAGCCATTGCAATATCTGCATTCACAAACTAAGCTGCAACAAAGTAGGCACTTTAGGTGTATGGGTTTTCTTCAATAGTTTCACTTAGTAATTAAGTACAAGAAAGGTTCCCATAATAAAGTAGCAGACATGCTCTCTAGACCTCCATTTTCCAATGCTTTGATAATCCTTAAAAATAGTTCTATGATGCATGCAAGTTTTGAAGAACAATATGTTACAGATGAAATTTTTAAGGCTATTTATGCAGCTCTAATCCAAGGAAAACAAGTAGAATAAAAGGATTACTATGTGCATGATAACCTCTTGTATCACTTAGGGAAATTATGCATTCTAAAGAATGAACAAGCACATGTAATCAGAGAGGCACACACATCGCTAATTGCAGGACATTTTGGGGTTAGTAAAACTTTGGCACAACTACAAAAATATTGCTACTGGCCTCGAATGTAGGAAATTTTAACAAAATATATTAAGGGATGTGTGATGTGTGCAACTAGCAAACCAAGTAATAGGAAATTGGGGTTGTACACACCTTTACCTGTACCGTCCCATCCATGGGAAAGTGTTTCTATGGGTTTTGTCGGGGGGTTACCTATGTCTAGGAAAGGGCATGAATATTTGTATGTAGTAGTTGATCGGTTTAGCAAGATGTGTATTCTTCTGCCATGTAAAATGCAAGTCACTGCTAAACTAATAGCTCATATGTATTTTCAGTTTGTATGGGTTCACTTTGGGTTACCCACTTCCATTGTATTGGATCGAGATTCTTGATTACTTGGGGAGTTTTGGTCAGTCTTATGGGGACTTATGGATACTAAACTGAAAAAGAGTACAACCTTCCATTCGAAGAATGATGGATAGATAGAGGTAGTCAACATGATAGTTGTGCATCTGCTCAGAGGATATTGCAACAAACATCCTAAGTTGTGGGATGAAAGTCTTCATTATGTACAACATGCTTACAACCATGCAACTCATTCTTCTACAAAGAGGTCTCCTTTGGAGACTTTTTTTGGTTACGTGCCCAAGACACCGATGGATTTTTCTTTTGGAAAGGATGATGTTGAAGATGGATGCCTTGATTCAGTGAAGGCTTTAAAGTTCATGCAGAAAGTCCAAGCAATTCATTGGGTAGTAGAATCACAGTTGGAAAAGAGCCAAGCCAAATACAAGGCTCGACATGATAAACATCACACCGACCACCATTTCCAAGTCGGTGACCACATTTGGTTACATATAAGAAAGGAAAGAATGCAAGGTGAAGGAAGGAAGCTCAAGCCAATCAGATATGGTCCATTCGAGATTTTGGAAAAGATTGACACCAATGCCTTCCGCCTTAATCTTCCTCCATACATGCAGATTTACTTGTTAGTCAACGTTGAGAACTTAAAGTTGTACAAACCTTTGATGATACTAGATGAGGAGGCTGAAGTGCAAGTTCCGTCCATTGACGACCTTTCACCAGAGTACATGTCAGAGTTGCCTGAAGACGTCATCCTCAACAGGAACACCAGGACTTCACGAAGAGGAGTAGTTGAATCCCTCCGAGTCGGGCTAAAGGGGATGCATCCAAGCAAGGAAAAGTGGATAGATATTGTAAAGTGAGAGAACTTTACCCTCACTTTCTTTTTGAGTAACCAGCTTTCGGAGGTCCAAAAGCTCTCCAGTGGGGAGGACTGATCCGAAGGATTTTTTTATCAAACTCCAGTTTTGGTATGATTAAAAAGTGCTCGAGATCTTGACTCCAATGTAACTTGAACGGAGTCAATCAAAGTCCCGGAGCTCAAGATATTTATGGCCAAACTTCTAGTCAACTCCCAGACCCAGGCCGAAAAAAGGGAAAAAATCAAAGTCCTCAAAACCGATCAAAGTCAACACCATTGCGAAGTGCTCATCACCACAAATTCGACAGAGTTCGTTTCATGGAAAATGGAGTCCGTATGGCGAAGTTATGGAAGGTCAAAGAGTGGGTCAAATTGCCCCGATGATGTCAACGCCCAGTTAGCTCAATGACCAATCAGCCCTTGACACATGGAATCACCTCAACCCTCTAAATGGAAATAATATTGTTTTATTAAATAAAAAACAATAAAAAAAAGGAAAAATATATATATATATATATATATATATATATACAAAAAAAATCTTTAAATGGGTTTCCCCCATCCTAGGGGGGTGGCCAACATTATGTGGGCACCACCCATGGTATGGGGGGTGACCCACTTTAAGTGGGGTACCACCCATGCTATGGGGGGTGACCCAGATCAAGTGGGGCACCACCCATGGTATGTGGAATTGACCCACTTAATGTGGCAAGCCTCCCTTACCATTGGGAGAAGATAAGAAGGAAAAGAGGGTGGTGGGACTGTTGGGGATACGGATTCGGTTGTCATCAAGATATGCATATAAGACAATAGTGCCTTAGTGATTTCAATTCAAAATCACATCAAAGACACAACCAACTATTCCATAAAGTGGAAATAGGCACAGTTGATCCCCCATCGATCCTACTGAGGAAAGTAAATGCTTGACAAATAACAGATTCAACACAAGCAAAGATTTAACCATGAAAGACAAAACTATGAACACACAGATATACGTGGGGAAAACCCTTTCGGGTAAAAAAATCCCACACTCCAAAAGATCGAGCCATTGTATTAATTAGCAACAGAAAATAGTTACAATACAATCTCAGGCTCATAGCCTATACATGAGTCACATCTTGTTCAACTAGAGAAAACATGTAGTGGCAACAATCAGAACCTTCATGTGGTTACAATGACATACATCTGTCATACTACATAGATTCCCTTCAGCTCCTCAGAACTAGATAGTCATAGCCAGCCTCTCGACCAACATAGCCCCAAGGCCTCATAGGTTCACATCATTCAGATCCAAGAGACAGAGTGGTCATAGTTGCAATGCCTTAGCATACTGCTCGAACACACTTCATGTATCTCTCTGTCCATTGCTCATCCTGATCTCATCACCTTTTGGTTTACATATATTAATGTATATCTCTGACCGAGCCATACATCGCATTCAATGATCCAACCAATCGCTTACCCTCAGGTTCATGCATCGAATAGCCAGGCACGCATTCAATCAACACAGATTACATCGAGCCACCCATGTAATAAATCCATCACCTTAATTGGGTTCTATTTCCATGGCCTGCAATAACTGTCTTTACCTCTTTGGTCTTCGGTCAATCAGATGTTGCGAACCTACCACGTGTCGCATTCACATTCGTTGATCGCTCTGACAGTATCAGTCCAGCTCGATCAACCGAGCTCCGAGCTCATCCGAGCTCTTACCATGTTATCGCCGAGCTCAACATTACCTGCCGTAGTGAGCTCACCTTGCCATCTACCGTGCTACCACTGCCTTAGCCGATCCACCTCGTGGTATAGCGGTGAGTTCATTCGAGCTCATCGACGACTTCACCAAGCCTAGACTCGCCTTCCCACTGCGCTACCACAGCCCTGTGACATTACCTCGCGGTATGGCGGTAACCGCCCAGCAGACCATCAACAGTCATATCGCACTACTGCAGAGACCGCCAGGTCTCACCATGGTAGAGCGGTAACCGCTCTGGCAGACTGCTAGTGGTCTTACCACAGCCACCGTAGTCACTCCGAGCACCGATCGTGGTAGGGTGGTAACTGCTTCCTTTGCTAGCTCGCCACCACTGCTCTATCCACCGCGTTACCTCACCACAAACAAGAGTACCCCACGGTATGGCAGTAACCACCGGGCCACACCACAGGCGGCTTACTGCGGCCACCATGGTCACTTCGAACACCGACCATGATAGGGCGGTAACTACCAGAGTAGACCGCTAGCCATCTTGTCGCCGTCAACTGCACCACCGCGGCTTAACTGAACACTGCCCGTGGTATAGAGGTAAACACCTTCTGCCACTCAGCCGCTCATTACGTAAATGCGCCACCTCTTAGAGACCTCTGCGGTATAGTGGTAGCACCGCCCAACCACTAGATAAAGTGGCCCATGGTAAAGCGGTAAACTGTACAACCGCGCCACCAAGGAAAGAACAAGCAACGGTATGGCGGTAAAGGCAAAAAATATGAAGAAAACGCCTAAGTCTTCAATAGAAAAGACCAGAAGTTGAGGCAAACTTTCCCAACAATCTCCCACTTGCCGAAGACTTTCAGGCTTCCTCCAAAAAAATCAAATAAGGACCACAACAATGCTCTCACGCTCTGACCAACACCCCTGCAACAACATTCAAAAAATGTCCACCATCTCAGGCTACAGCTCCAAACATCCAGCATAGAAAAGGAACAAGCCAAGGCGTATATGCACCAGTCTCAGGAACGAAAGCAAAATGACCCTTCAGGTGGCAAAGGAAAAACAACAGCAAACAACAAGGCGCCACGTGAACACATAAAGAGAACCATTCTCCAGAACAAGAACACCAATTAGCCAGAACAACAACCAGTGACCTAACTGCCCTCATCTAGTTGACCAAACTCACGCGACTGAAAAAAAAGCACCCACAGCTCGTGCTGAAACATCCAACCACCCATACCTCAAAGGTATGAACATCAGTAAACTCATGCCATCACACAAGCACCATGTGTCAACCAGCCAAAAGACTACACACATCCAGGTACTCCCACTACAAAGGTACTGTCCAAATAAGTGCAAACAAAGCACCATCGGAAATGATCTAGGCATACCAAGTCCACCAAACCCTGCATATTGAAGAAGTAACCATGTAGTTATAAGGGAAACCCACTCTGATCTACACAACTTGCAACCACCTACTGCAAGAAAATTTTTCTCTCAACACCTTCCACCGTTCTTCCAAGGTCCTCCAAATCTGACTAAAGAACGAGGTCACAGGAACCTACGCATCATCACCAAAGTGACAGCACATGACCACAAAAGGCCACCACGGCTCTACAAAGACATCTTACATCTTAAGTCAAGAAAATTCAAGAAGAAAAGACCAGGTTGGAGAGAAACAACAAATTAGAACATACCCTTCTATAAACACTTCAATATGCCAACTGTGGCAAGAATGATCTTCTTCACATCCCAAAGGGAAAACCTTAACAACACCCAACAACACCATGGATGTAAGCATCAAGAAGATCAAACTAACCCATACACCATCTCTTATCAGTCCTCAAAAGAACAAGGAGATACACAATGCTATCCATCTTCCATTATGAATCCTCCAGAATCTTAAAACAACAACTCAAGATTCATACCAATGAAAGATAAAGCATAACACACTTGAAAAGTATAATAGGAAAATAACTTTCATAGGAAAACTGCTGAGCAAACCAAGCAGAAAAGAAAAAATGCTCCTCCAAGATATACAAGTCACTGTGACTTACCCAAGAGCATTCTCCTTCAGGGTTTTTGTTGAATTCACATTCAACCAAGGTGAAGGCTTCTCAGACTTTCAGCTGTAACAACAACATTCACAAAGGAATTTCAGCCTCACCTTATTCTCCATGCATCCATGAGTATAAGTTGCATGTCATCTCATGCTGACTCCAATCTGCAATACAGCAGCAACCATGAAGTTCACCAACATATGACCAATGCACTCAAAACATAGAGAAACCCACCAGACCATTGTCAAAGCTCCAAACCTAGAACAAGAACTTATCATGACACCATGATCTTCACATCCCCATTTGGAGATACCATGCTTCAGGTGAACAAGCTATAGTCTCAAGAGCAAAGCAAAATGCCAAAACTCTAAGAAAGAGTAACCATGACATAAAGCAAACAACTCTAAACCAAAACCAACATCACCTGTTAAGCACCACCAACAACTCAGCCAAAAACTAACAATGTCTTCCATGGCTCCTAGATGTTGCACACCTTCAAATAGTGAACATGTAGATGCAAAAGAACACAACAACTACAACACCAAAGAAGGACACCGGCCACTTCTAAAGCTCTCACTGAACCATGACACTGAGCTTTCCAAGCACCATGATTGACCACACCATCACTGTCAAAAGCTTACAGTAACCAGTGTAACAAGCTCTTCATGACAATGTGACTCTCATGCTAAAGGTCTCCATAAATGACTATTCAGGTACTTAGAATGCCATTCATCTTCTCATCTCAAAATAACCACGCTAATGCACAAGTGACCACAGACAAGGTCAGCTAATATATCTGCAACAACACAAAAGCAATCACATGGATATAGACAATCCACTCCCGAGTTGTCTCACAATAGTCAATAGGTAGCTAATCTATCAGCCACACAACTCGGAGATCCACTTCAAATGACAACCCTGCAAATCTATTATCACACTGGAAAAATGAAAAACTGAGATCTCAAAGAGAACAACCATGTAGACAACCATGACCCAAACACCAGATCAAAAACAAATCTGACTTGCCAAAAATACGTCCACAACACAAGCACCATAGTCTAGGAAGCCCACAAGCACCACCACAAGAATGTTGAAAGTAAAAACATACCAACACTCTCATGCAGAGAAGAAACCCTCCTCAAGTCCAATCGAACTGTAGTTATCTCATCCAATCATACCCCAGAAGATAGGATCTAGAAAAAAGTTGACAGCAGCTCCACAAAACACAAGTTTTCTCTTGATCGTGTAAAACCTGCAAAACCACAGTGTTTATAAAACACCCACACATAACCATATTCATTGCTCATCTGGATGACTTAGGAGTCTGCACACAACCATCATGGTTAACCAGAATAATGAAAGAACATGAAAATGCAACATAGAATTTTTAGGAAAGTCTACACAAAACCTTCAGAGCCAAAGATAGGAATCTGAACCATGCGAGTGCAAGACACAGACACACAGGAACAAAAGGTCCGTTTCAGACCAGTTCCAACGCCACAGTTATGCACAAGCAAATGAGAGAGCCAGGCTATCCAAAAGTTGTAGACCACCAAGGTCACTTCATAGCCTCCATGTAATCAGAGCACCACAGAAACTGCCTTCAGTGCTAAGTCAAAAACACCCAGCACAAGCACAACTCTCCATAGCTGATCAACAACACAAGCAAGTCCATACCACCAGGGAGCCTCTCACACAGACACCCAGTATGAACACCACACTTCACTGCAACTCAGCCATGAACACACCTCACACCCTTTGCACCAGGAACTTTGTTAGCAGCCAGGAGCTTCAGACCATGTTGCCACAACATGACCAACTCCAGTCATCTCCAACGTCTTTTAAACTGTGTGTTGAATCAATGAAACACACACTTCCACTCATCAAAGGATCAATCACCAACCAATTTCTCCAGACTTCCTCAAGATTGCTAGGCTAAGAAGTCACCACAGGAGAAATACCCAAAACTTTAGCAACCGAGAGAAGACTTTGATACCACTGGTTGGTATCATCAAGCCTCGACCTCCTTTAACCAGCTTTGATACCACTTGTTGGGGATACAGATTCAGTTCTGTCATCAAGATATGCATCTAAGATAGTAGTGCCTTAGTGATTTCAATTCAAAATCACATCAAAGACACAACCAACTATACCATAAAGCGGAAACAAGCACAGTTGATCCCCCATTGATCCTATTGAGGAAATTAAATGCTTGACAAATAACAAATTCAACACAAGCAAATATTTAACCATGAAAGACAAAACTATGAACACACAGATATATGTGGGGAAAACCCTTTCGAGTGAAAAAACCCCACACTCCAAAAGATCAAGCCATTGTATTATTCAGCAACAAAAAATAGTTACAATACAATCTCAGGCTCATAGCCTATACAGGAGTCACATCTTGTTCAATTGGAGAATACAGGCAGTGGCAACAATCAAAAAATTCATGTGGTTACAATGAAATACATCTGTCATACTACATAGATTCCCTTTAGCTCCTCAGAACTAGACAGTCACAGCCAGCCTCTTGTCCAACACAACCCCAAGGCCTCACAGGCTCACATCATTCAGATCCAAGAGATAGAGTGTTCATAGTTGCAATGCCTTAGCATACTACTCGAACACACTTCACATCTCTCTCTATCCACTCCTCATCCTGATCCTGTCACCTTTTGGTTTACATATATTAATGTATATCTCTGACCGAGCCATACATTGCATTCAATGATCCAACCAATCATTGACCCTCAGGTTCATGCATCGAACAACCAGGCATGCATCCGATCAACACAGATTGCATCGAGCCACCTAGGCAATAAATCCATCACCCTAATTGGGTTCTATTTCCATGGCCTACAATAGCTATCTTTACCTCTTTGGTCTTCGGTCAATTAGATGCTGCCAACCTACCACGTGTCGCATTCACTTTCACTGATTGCTCTGACAAAATCGGTCCAGCTCGGTCAAGCTTGGTCTAGCTCAGTCAACCGAGCTCCAAGCTCATTCAAGCTCTTACCGTGGTACCACCGAGCTCAACATTACCTACCATGGTATGGCGGTGAGCTCACCCCGCCATCTACCATGCTATCGCTGCCTCAGCCGATCCACCTCACGGTATAGCGGTGAGCTCATCTGAGCTCACCGATGACTTCACTGAGCCCAGACTCGCCTTCCCACCATGCTACTACAACCCTGTGACATTACCTCACGGTATGGGAGTAACCACCCAGCAGACCATCAGTGGTCATACCGCGCTACTGCAGAGACCACCAGATCTCACCGCGGTAGAGCGGTAACCGCTTTGGCAAACCGCCAGTGGTCTTACTGCGACCACCATGGTCACTCTGAGCATCGGCCGCGGTAGGGCGGTAGCCACTTCCTTTGCCAGCTTGCCACCACTGCTCCATCCACCGTGTTACCTCGCCACCAATAGGAGCACCCCACAGTATGGTGGTAACTGCTAGGCCACACTGCAGGTGGCTTATCGCAGCCACCGCAGTCACTTCGAACATCGATCACGGTAGGGTGATAACCGCTAGAGTAGACCGCCAGCCATCCTGTTGCGTCAATCGCATCACCGTGGCTTAACTGAACACCACCCGCGGTATAGTAGTAAACATCTTCTGCCACTCAGCCGCTCACCATGCAACCACATCACCTCTTAGAGACCTCTATGGTATAGTGGTAGCACCGCCCAACCGCCAGACAAAGTGGCCTGCGGTAAAGCGGTAAACCGCACAACTGCATCACCAAGGAAAGAACAAGCAGTGGTATCGTAGTAAAGGCCACAAACATGAAGAAAACGCCTAAGTCTTCAATGGAAAAGACCAGAAAGTTGAGGCAAACTTTCCCAACAGGGACCACCACCCACCATCCTCTCAAAATTGGTTTTTTTAAATTGCTTTTTCAAAGCCTTAGAATAAGGCTAAATCCCTTTTTCCTAGAGGCCTAAATTATCCCATATTTTTAGAGGCCTAGAATATTTTCCTTTACATGGAAATATTAGGAATATTAATCCTAAATTAAGGGGTCAAATAAAACCTTACATAAAATATCCCCTAAATAATAGAGAATAAATCTCTTTGTAACCATTCAAATGGAAAGGGAATTATTTTGAGGGGATATTATCCTTCCGGAAATCATTAAAGGAGGATATTATTGAATTTTTCTCTATGTAAGGGAGATTGGGTAGTTAATTGGTTTTACACCAATTTTGGCATAAAATGTAATATAAAAAGGGGTAGAATGGGGGGTGTGAAGTAAGTGATTTTGGAAGAACTTTGCAAGTGTGAGAGTTGCTTTCCTTGGAGAAATTATTGTATTTCCGTGCTTTTGGAGAAGCTTGTTTCCATGTACTTTGGAAGTGCATTTGAGAATTTCTTTGTAAACCAAGAGGAGGTTCTACTGACGAATGTAACCAAATTTCTGGAGGAATAATTGGATCGGTCCACTCATTGGAGAGGGGCCCAAAGACATAGTCATTTTAAATTATGAACTCTGTTATCAATTTAGTTTGAACTCTCTTTCTCTCTCATTCTGTTCTTTCATTACTCTCTTTGTAATTTCGTTAATTTAATTTCGTTGAGTGTTTTAATTAAGCATTTTTGGATTATAATTGTTAATGTAAGCATTCAAGCATCTGTCATAGATCTGTTAAATTAGATCATTGGGGGGGGGGGAGGAAAGATGTAGGTACATTTCCCACATGTCAGTCCATGACTTGTCTACGTCGGCAAATCTAGCTGAGCCAATTTAAAATTTGAAGTGAAGGATGACTCGCATCTGTGATGTGACACTAAATTGCTACCACCATTTCTTTTCATCATAAATCCTTTTTATTACCCCTTATTTTCCATTATTGACCCCATCATAATCTCAAATTGCAAGTGGTAAAAGATAAAAAAAAATAGAGAAGGAAAATTCAATCAACATTGGTGCAAGATAATTTAGCTAACAAGTGCTGCAGAAAGGAATTTGTTTTCAGCTAGGAATTACAGGAAAGGAATTTTGCAGAGTGACGGTTGATTGTAGACAATGGGAGGAGACTAATTCGAAATGAACCCTCGGTTCATGACGCCTTATTGCAGGATGGATAGTGCCTACTTGAATTTAGAAACTGTGGTTGGTTGGACTACTTCCTAATACTGGACGGTTTTGATGAAGGCATTGCACTAGAGTTCGTCTAGACATTTTCAGAGGGAAAATCCATAGCAAAAGGACTGGAGGTTGTGGCAACTAAGAAAAGAATTATAGAAGTTATAGGGTTACCTACTGACGACGAGCATTATCCTATTTCTAGAGACGCCAGGTCAGCAAGGGCCATATTCACAATACATGGTGACCCTCCAATTAGTATAGACAAGCAGGGTGCCAAAAGAACCTCTTTGCCCGAGCCATGGAAGCAAGCATTCGTCCACATTATTAGGTATATCACTTGTGAAGGTTGATTTTCAAAACTATATTCAATACATTTTAAACTTTTGAGTCACATGAGGCACGAGAGAAGGATGAATGTGCCTAACGTCTTATACAACCTTCTCTCCATCATGGTGGTTGAAACTCAAAAAGGTAGGAACAACTCTATCTCACACCATTTCCTCATTAAATTGTTGGTCGAAGAATATTTGCATGATGTAGCACCCGAGATGACCTGGGAGGAATTCATAAATGTTAATCAATTTAGACCTAAGCAGCTACAATCTAGGGCTTTACCTCTACCACGTAGCTCTAGTAGGAGATTAAGCATGGATGAAGCCACCCCCAGTGCTTCAACCTCTGGTGCTAGCTCTAGTATGAATCATCTTGCAACAAAAGGGACCATAGACATTAGTTCCTCTAAAACAGGGCACTCTGAAAAAGAAAGTTCTTCATCAGATTCTGATGATGATGTTTCATTTGGAACCCTAGTGAGAACTAAGGCACAAAATAAGGAGGCAGAGGCAGGAAAAGGAAAAGCCAAAACATAGCCTATGGAAAGAGAGGTGCCAGGTCCTAAGAAGAGAAAGGATAACACTATTCATCCTACAACCAAAGGAAAATGTGAGAGCCCTCTTAAGAAATCAAACCAATTGTTGATATGCCTTCGTGAAAAAACCCTAAGCATGGAAGGACATCACATAAGAGAACAAAATCCCCAATGGGGCAGTAAAATGTCAAAGAAAAGGATGTATTCGAAGAGGAAACAAAAGTGACCCTGGCGGATCTTACTGCCCTTGTAGAGGAAGTTGAAATTCAAGAGCATGAAGAAAATACGGAGTCCCTACAAGAAGACCAAGAATAAGATCATGAGTTTCTGCAACAACTACAAGAACCAGAACAAGAGGCCATGCAACAAGAAGTAGGAGAAGAAATTGCATCTCCGCAGCCTGAGCCAGTAGGACAACCTAAATCTATGCAAATAGTACTATATGGGGTGCAACCATCGACAAAAATCCTGGTAGGAATTCATAATCCTCCTAATTTTTCAGTGCATACAACAATTTTGAATTTATGGAAAGAGATACAAAGGCGAGAGGAAGAATGGAAAAAGGAAAAGAAAAGATTGAAAAATGAAATTCAAGAGAGGGATGCAATTATTGAAGAAAAGTATGAGGAGATTGCCTCTCTAAAGGAGAGGGTGGGCAACATTACAACCCTGGTGCCACAAATTTTAGAGTGCAGAACCCCTCCAAGAGTTTATGCTCTGCACTTGAAGGAAAAATATCTCTTTTAAGCTGTCAAGACACATCTCAGGTTTGAATCCCTCAATTGAGACTCCCACTGAATTTTTTAATGCTTATAGGATTGCCTCCCCTGAAATGAAGAATTTGTTATATGAGTTTTATTTACATAATTTTTTTGTAACTCAAGACCAAGACTGGAACCCTCTGCTGTATGTTGGAGATATCCAACTGAGAGCATTCATGTCTTGGGTGCAAAATGAGATTAGCTGGGGAGAACAATATAATGCTTATAGGAAGAGGGAATCCAATATCCCTTTGGCCATTAGGGTAGAATCAAGAAACCCCAAGGATATTTACAGAGAATGGAACATAATGATTTTCAAGCCTAGTTATGGTAACATAATTATGTCTTGGATTGAGGCAGTTTACAGTGAATATGAGGTAAAAATGACAATAAAAGAGGACACCATGAAAGAATATCTATCATAGAGATGGAACACTTTAACTGATGAGCTAAAACAGGCTGAACCTCATTCCATCCAAAACTATCATGCAACAATAAAGAGGATTGAAAGGTACATTCAGCTTGGGAGAGCAAAGGGCTGAGAGTGGCTTCCCTTGACTTTTCAGCCACCTATCCTCTTGTGGCCTATCCCAAATTTCAGATTCTACTGCTATGACATTGATGAAGAAAAATAAATATGGAAAAGACTTGACAGATTGGGAGGATTCTACTGGGACCTTGACTCATGCTCAACAGACACTAATATTGGACAGTTATCAGTTGAAAATTTTAGAGCTTTGACCAGGCAGAAAAATAGTTCTTCCCCTACTAGAGGACTAGAAAAATGTTAAGTTGGGGGGAGTGATGAGCCTAGTTTTTGGTCCAAATTTGGGTAGAATCTATAGTTTATTTTCTGAAGTTGATATGAACTTTGATATTAAATGTTTATATTTCTATAAAGTTTCTCTCAAACCATATACATTGGGTTTAATTCCATTTCTGCCAGTTTTAATGACATTAGCCTATTATTTGGACTATCTATATTAATTTTGCATGTGGTTAATGAATGTTCTTTAAGGTGGTTATAGATGTGCAATTATTATGCGTACTAACATTTCCATGTAGACATACTTGAGGATATTAAATTAAGAAATGCAGTCGCCAACTAGTCATGCAGAGGAATCGTTCGAAGGTCAATTGAAGGACGACGACAAGAGATTCCCTATGTCAGCCGCATGTAATTGCCTTATATTGATCTTTCATGATGTTGAGCAGTTATGGGCATTATTGTAGTGTTGAGTCTGGGTTTGGACATGCATGTCTAACTGGATTCCTTGCGTGTGTAACCAGCCTTCCATTCTTCTCTATTTTCCCTAAATGGCGTCCTCTCAGTTAGTGGGAGTTGACTACCTTGTTTAGTTGATAGCATAAATAAGGTTTGGATCTTCCTTCTTCAAGAGGTTGCTGAGTTGTTGAGTGTTATTGATGTTGTATGATCTAATAGTATACTAAGCATTTCCAGACATGCTACTCTTTTGTATTTGCATGTCCCAATGAATAAGATGAAGTTCTAAGTTGAGCATTTGAGTTTACATTAGTTTTAGAGGATACTCATCAAGGGGCCCGACTTGGTGATTAATCCATCCTTTAGTTAGCTAGGTTAGTTATTAGTTTTTGTTTAGTACTTAGTTGAGAATCTAACACTGACTATTCCTACAGCCACAAGAATTCCATTCTATGACTATTCCTGCAGCCAAAGTAGACAAAGTAGTTCCCTATTTGTTGTTCAGATTTTCATTCCTGTCATGCATGTTCATCTTAGTTTAATTGTTGAGTGATGTTCAACATTTACTTTGCAAATTTCCATGCAATTTACTTTCAATATTGAATCTTTCTTAGCTGTAGAATGAAGATGACTACTTTGACGTTCCTAGTGCACATACTATGTTGACCCATTTCAAGTTCACGTCTTTAGATTGACAATTTAAATGCACCTTAATGATGGTTAAAATGGCTATTTAGGTTAGATGTCCAATCTCTGAATCACGACTGCCAAGGCTTAGTTATTAAAATCATTGTAGGAGGCCGACACTTCCAACACGGGTTTCCTTGGGTTGGTAGCCATCAGGAGTATCTAGAAGTAGGACGACGTCGTGGTCACGACAACTCGCAAACAACCACCTGCACCCAAAATTTTGCATTGGAGATTTGGCAATTAGGATATTTACGAAGGCATTTGGCACGTGGGGAAATAATTCTCAAAGTATTTAAGGTCATCTGATTGATCATTTTATGCATGCGGGTTCAAGGAGTGCAGAGGCCGAAGGTCGCATGGACATTTGCAGCTCTACCATTGAGAAATGATAGTCAAGAGGTGGGAACCCGCATGCGGTGTTCTACAATGTAGAACTAGTGGGTGGCCAAGATGGTGTTGACTCAGGGCATTGAAGTTCCATAATCTTGGAGGATGTGGGGCTGGACCGACGGGGAGCCATTAAATGGTAGCCATTCTAGAATAGCGAAGATGGGACGTCGGTCTGCGCATGACGGTCCACACGGGAAGATCTACAAGGGACCCTAGCTTTGATCATTCTTCTTTGAGAAAATTCAAATGACAGAGGGGATCTTGGGCTCCGCAACACGGGCAAAAGAGAAGGAACGACTATTAGCAAGCGACATCAAGGCAACGATAGGCTGCAAGAAAAGATCCGCATGTGATGCCAAACTTAGCTTTATTTCACTGAAAGCTCAGAAAGAATTGGCAAGGGTGGAGTCCACAATGCAAACATACAGGGCTCTGTGGCTGCTTTAGAGCAGCGATGATGGTGAGGTGGTCTGCAAATGGACCCCCACAAGGTTCAGCTCACACAAGGTTTAGCATTTTTTGGCAAGAACCATGAAGTTCGTGGTGTGGGCGGGAGCAAGGACTCCGTCATTATTGAGAGGCATTGATGACTTAGCCAAATATTTTGCTTGAAAATTGTGAGTGGCTGGTGTGGCAGTGGGACTCACGGCGCAGAGCGAAGCCCTAGTTTGAACGCTTAAGGAAATGTCCCTCGTGGCACAACAAGCCGTAGATGACAACCCATAGGAAATGGTCTATGTGAAGGGATTTGAGCACCTTAGCTTTTGACGGAGATAGCCTCAGCGGGTCTTGAGATGTAGGAGGCTGGTAAAGGATGGTCATTTCAAAATAGTGGTAAGATGAGAACCACCCATGAGTAGCAACCTGCAAGGGCGAACCCACCAAGGTGTGGGGTTATGACTTTCGCTTGAGTATCTTCATTGTCATGGGTTCGCTTGGGAGACGGTGATAGGGAGTCTATGGGCCGCAAAGGAGCTGAGGCTCTATGAAGAACAATGGTGGGGAAATCAAGTTCCACATTGCTTTAGGGGCTCAATTTGAAGGTGCTAGTCAATTTTTAAAGGGCTTCTTGAGTGTGGAACATATTGCCATGGTGGCCGAAGGGTACTTTGAAGGGTTTTCTCTTTCTAGATTTGTAATTAATTTCAAAACTCAACATGAAAGGACACTTCATAGGCCAATTGTGATGGAAATACCTAGAAAATGTGAAGAACACCGATGCAAATCATGCTTCAAGCTCCTCAAAGACTCATGTGAGCGCAGGGGTTATGGTCGTCGTTCACTTTGACAATTCTCCAACTGGCATAAAGTGAAAATGATAGGTCAGGTGGACCTATTTATAAGAAAAAAATGCATTTATGACCTGCATTTAATGCACACATAGTGATAGGTGGGGTAGCTGGGAACGAAGTTCAAAAGGCTGATGACGGGAAAGGGAGAGCCCACAAGGCAGAAGGACCCCCAGACATCACCGTTTGATAGGCGGTTGAAAGATGGAGGTGAAGAAGCTTGTAGGACCCGCCATGCGAGTGGATGTACCAGGTTAGCCATTGGTGAAATGACAAAGGGAAGATAGTGCCACGCAAGGGGAAGCCCACAGTTGCGGACCCATAGGGGCTGAAGGACGCCAGAGCAAAACATTAAGGGAAGTCCGAATGGAAATCTCCGCAGGAGATAAGGACTTGGAAATTTTGTGTGGTGAATTTTGGTCAACTCACGGTGATGAATTTTAGGGTCCTTGACCATTTTAAGCTCAAAATTTAGGGGCACACAAAACGAGGCAAAGGAAAAAAGTGACCCGACAAAGGCAAGAAGAGAGGGTCCCCGTTTTGAATGGGGCATGTGTGCTACAAGCACAAAATAATCCACGTGTGATCATCTTGTTATGGATGCACATACTTCAAAGTTCATTGATTTTTTCATTAGGTTTGGCCGACCCGGTGTCTACACGTTACATAAAGAATAAGCATCGATTAAGGAAGTGTGTGATTGATCCAATATGTTGTTTGGGTCTTGATTAAGTATGTATTTGGTCCACTCTCATTCTTATCCACTATGGGAATATTGATTCACTGACCTAATTTGAGTTTGTGAAATAAATAATGTGTAGCCGACCTTGGAGAAAGTTTCTAAGATTGAAGATGGTATAAATGCAAGTCAAGATGTTGTGAATTGTATGCGAACAAGCATGTGAAAAAAATGTGAAGAGTCGAGTGTGCGAAAGTGTGAATCAAGGCAACAATACTTCAATGTGTTAGATTCCTGAAAGTAGTTAGTTGATGGTGTTTATGATTCTTTGATCAAAGATGCGAATGTGTGAAACTTGTTGTGGTGGATTTTCTATTGTCTTTCTTTATCTGTAGGTAGTGAGCCTCCTTCTGGACAATGAGTCCTATCTGTAGGCAGTGAGCCTTTGTATCCAATTTTTGTATTACTATTATATTATGAGTTAATCCTCACCATGGTTTTTCCCTCATTGGGTTTTCCACGTAAATATGGTGTCTCTGGTCTTTTCTTTCTGTTATCTGCATTTCATTTCTATACTTAATAATAGATTAAAGTGAATGTGAAATTGATTAAGATCAGAAGTGAAAGTAATTTTATACAATTGATTCACCCCTCCTCTCAGTTTTCTTGTACATTTCAACAGTCTTCTTGTACTCATGGGACCAAAAAAAATTATTTAATCTTTGGAGTATAATTTATATTTAACTAAAGTGCTCCAAAAATCTTGAAATAGATTGCATGGTGAAAGGGTCATTTTAAATAAACTATGAAATGGTGATAACAATAAATTTTCAATCTTCAACAAAGATTAAGATTGATTGCAAACTAATTATAGATGGGTTGAATTATTTATAAAGGATTTCTTGAGAAAAACAATTTGATCTCACTTATGCAAATTTATTTATCCTTCATACATGTATAAACTAAAGAATTGAAATCTCTCTAAGAGAAGGGCATGTACAAATGTTATTGAAGAAGAAATACTCAGTCTCCACATGCTGGAACAAAATATACAAAAAATAATAGGGTAATAAAAAACCTATCATTAGTAACTAGTACCATGGTCGATGTCACCATCAATAACAATGAAGAATAGGCTAACACTATGAACCACTCAATCATCCATTACATAGTGTCCAAGTAGGTGAATTATCTTGCTTAGAAAGAACATGGGAGGTAGGGTTACTCCATGCCAATGTGACAATATATAACCATATCCTTCCTAAGTGTACAATGATTATACTTGACCCCACACATGTAGTGTAATGTACCCTTTTCTAGAAATAACATTTACTATTTTTAGTAAACCTCATTTTCAAGATAGTCAATCAGGACTTGTGAATACATCAGGTAATTTGAATTTTCAAGATAAATTTATTAATTCATTTTTGGGTGAAAAATTAATATTTATTTTATTTTTATTTTCATGGGTCCAAATGGGGAGTTGGATTTTGGGAAGAGAAATTATGTAGCATATTTGACAAATAATGTTGCAAGATTCCAAATGACACTTGGCAGTTTGCATGGGGCATTGTATGACGAGAGTTAATGACACATGCATGCAAGATTCCCATCTTGGGCATGGGATTTCAAGTGCCCAATGTGGTTCCAAAAATGGATTTGAATATATGACATTTTCTCTCTCAAGTTTTCATTATGAAAGATTATTGATTTCTATAAGGAAGCTAAGGTAGTGAAACAACTTCCTACACTAATCTTGAGAGGAGAATAATGCAAAAAATTTAAAGATCTTTAACAGTTACAAAAACTTAGATAGAAATAAACAAAAATATCATGCATACCACAACACAATGATTTACATGGGGAAAACCCTTTCGGGAGAAAAATCCCACTTCGAAAGCTGTCCAATATATTATTCAACAATTAGAAAGATTACAATATACTTGTAGATAAAGCTTCTAATAGGAGTATCACCACTTGGAGATCCAAAGGCAACACAACCACTATCAAAATATCAAAATACATCACAATACACAACCGTAATACAATGCCCTCATAAAATAAGGTTTCCTTCTAGGGAAATTCAAGCTAATAACATATTGATCATCGGATATGAGACATAATGATGAACAGTTCAGATTTACAATAATAAAATATAAATAAAATTTTCCTTTCAGGGGCGCTACCCCCGAGCCCCTACCAAGGTGTGATTCCCTTGGACCCCAGCTAGGGGAATGATCCCTGTAGATCCGTCATGGGGGGGGGGGGATCCCCCCATGCCCCCTGTCATTGTCGACTGAAACAATACCTTATGTAATTGCAAGGTTGAGCCACATTTTCTCAACAATTTCTTCTACAGGTTGTGGTTTTATTCAGAGGCTAGTAAACCAATAAAGAAAGGATCTCTAAGGCTGGTAAACCAAGGAGATTGAGGCTCAAAGACAGTGGTTCTGAGGGTCTCTAGGTGAAATTTCATCTAGATATTTCCATCGTGCTAAATGCTCTTCAGTTTGGTAATTTGTCTTCAATTTATTTGTAGGATTTGTTCTAGTTTGAGTGTGTTTTGGATTTTAGTTTGGGTGGTTGTTGTATGCAAAAAATATATTTTTATTGGAGGCATTTCTCTCATGTATTTTTCTACCAAACCAGTGGTTATTCATTTTGGTGTGTTGTGTGGTGATAACTCTCAATTTGGAGTGTGTGTTGGAGCTTCCAGATTTTAGATTTGGATCTAGTGTGGTATACTTCTTCCATATTTTGGTTTTCTATTGTATATGTTGCTTTATCATAATATTTAGATTCTCTTGAAGTATTTTATTTATGCATCTTGTTGTATCATATCACTGGTGTGAAGTTTAGTGAAATAGTGAGGAGTTTTCTTTAGTTTCAGTGCATTTTGGCTTTCAGTTAGAGTTTTCCTTACATAAATTGTTGTATATTTTCATGGATATAATATGTTGTATATGACAGAAAATTTAATGTAAATCCATGTCAAGATCCATAATAAATCATTCTATTCAATTACACCTTACCCGATTTCCAATTTAATGCATTTTGGTGCATATTTAATTTCCAGATTGTGTTTCCTTTATGCATATTTGTAGTAGATGCTCAATTTTTGTTATCCAATGTATTAACACAAAATATTTATGCTTGTATCAGTAATAAAGCCTTCCCCATCATTTTTTCATTATTTACTGAAAGTTTGGAGCATTTTCCTTTATATCCAATTTACTTTGTTTCTTAAATTTCCCATTCAAATTTGGAATATTTAATCAAGGGGATATTACAGTGGTATCAAAGCCATGATTTTTCCAGCTTGAGGGTTTGATCATATTTTAAAAAAGGAAAGAGGAGTTTAAAGATGGTTGGTGTTGGTGATCCTATGGAATATTTGGCAAGAGAATTAGCAGTCATAAGAGAAACCTATGCCAGTCAAGATGAAGGATTTAGAAATTCAATCCCATATAGTGATTATGTCACTTTGATGCAAAGGATGTTAGCTGCAAAGGGCTATAAACATCACCCAGGACATAGTAGAATGGAAATCATAAAATCTTCAGATCCAACTTTTGATGGATTAGACAAGATCTCAGCCAAAGCTTGCTTATTTGAGATGCAAGACTCTTACTTTCTTAGTTCCATGGAGGAGCAAGTTTCCATTCAGTATGCAATCTTACATCTCAAAGGAGTTTCTCATAATTAGTGGTACCAAGGTATGAATACCCAAGTCCACATTTAGGTAGATTCTTTTGATGAATTTTGTCAAAGGTTGATTGATAGATTTGAATAAAAGGTTGAAGAGGAGCAGGTAGTTGTAGAAGAATTCATAGAAAGAGATTCTAATGTAGTGAGTGTTTTGAAGAATGATGAATGTGTGAAAATTTTTCAGGATGACCCCTTAGACATGCATGCAATAATAGAGGATAAGGTGGTGCATGAAGAACATGCCAAAATGATAGCCTTGAATCCTAGTTTGGATTCATCTGATGAAGACTCTAAGAGTAATATCTACCTCAATGTCTCTAGTGGAGCATATACTAATGATGGATTCTCTGAGGTTCCTTCCAAAGATGGACATGAAAGAGGAAAAGGTGATGATATTTCCAAATTAATATTTAATGTTCTCTCATATAATTTTATTGATGAGATTTTGGGTGGCTTTTGGGTTGGCTTCCAAAACAAGCCTATCGAGAAAGATGTTGTTGAAGATTCCAATCCTAGGAAGATGGAGAATGACTCTGTTAAAATAGGCAACCACTCATGGGGAGCACATTGACTACTTATATTTTGATCAAAGCAATCAACCCTCTTTCATATGGGATCTAGGTGTGCTAGCATATAAGTGTGATGAGGATCTATCTTGGGATGTATTTCCCTTTCATTCCAATGTTGTTTTTAATTCATCATGCATAGAGGATGGAATTAAGGGAGCTAATGTTGCAAGGTATGCTAATGATATTGATCACAAGTCTAATTTATGTTTGGTTGATGCTAATTTTGAGAAAAGACATATGAGATTTGATTTTGAGCAAAGATATAGCAACTTTGGTTTTGAGAAAAAACATAGAAGCCATGATTATGAGCATAGATACAATAGCTTTGTTGAATTGGATCCTCAACCCGATGCTACACATTTTCATCAAGTTAGTCAAAGGGATGTCTATGAGATTTGGGACAGCCATGGTGAGATTGATGACATGTATGAAGAAGGTTTTTATTCCTACATGCATCATAAAAATAATGTATTAGATCTATAAAAACTTGAAATGCATGAGGGAAGTTGTGAAAGATAATTCTTGGTGTCTATTGAAAATAAAATGATTTTTTTATCTAGATTGGATAATACACACATGCATGTAGAAAAGAATCATTTAAAATTCACCAAGGGATCAAAATGATCTTAGTGTTGGCTATGTTGATTTACAAATAATAAAGAACACCATTGAAGAAATAAAAATAGCTTACTTTCACATGTTACATGATAGAGATATGGCTAACAAGTTTACAGATGATACCCTATTCATGACTAAGCAATTAAGGGAAGAAGTTTGTGAGCTCACCGATAAGCTTAAATCTACAAAGCTTACTTTAGAAAGTGTCCAAGAGTCACTTCTAGAGGAAATTAATAAACTCTATGAGGCTCAATAGTTCAAGGAGCATGACCTGGCACACTCAAATAATACAAGTTTGGACCAGGAAGAGGATGGACCTAATTTCAAGATTGAAGATAATTTTTAGATTGTTGATGATCCTATATTCATGATGGTGCAATCTCTTTCTATTTGATGTTGTCGCAAGATTAGAGTAGAGGGTCAACCTTCAGTTTCAGTACAACTACCTAATTTTTGATCAACTTGCACATAACCTCAAGTCTTGAGTTGCAGATGAGTTGGATGGTCTCTTCTTCCCAATAGTTGAATAGTTCTTCATTGAGAAGGGATGCTATAGATATATTGACCATAAGGAATGATCTTTCTGCTACTTCCATACTCATCTCCCCTATCATTTTAGTTTGGTTATTTCTTCCCTTACAACTTTTTGTTGCTTGGGGAGAACTTTTCATGCATAAATTGTGGTTGACCATCAATAATATTTTGGGAAGTTGGTTGCAAGTAATTTTTTGGACATAGTTCATTCTTTCATTGCTTCCACTTTGGTGAGCAATGGTCACTACATATACTTCATGGAGATGGTATGTATGATACTAGATGATAGCTTAATGATTGCAATGATGTGAGTGTGTTAGTGTGCCTGGAGCTTTCCATTTGACACTTGGAGGTTAAGTGTCGATGTGTTGATTCCAGTTGGAAATAATCAAGGGATTTCCTAGTTGGTATATCTCAAAGTGTGATAGTTATTAATTTTCTTTATATTTTTGGCATTGATTTTGGGTATTATGTTTTATGGATGTCTTATATTTTACCTAGGATAGTGATTGGTAGTGAGTTTTCTAATATGGTCTTCTTTGAGTTACTTTGGTAGGATGCATCCCATAGAAGTGATTCCAGTCTTCTCAAGGATTTCATTATTGGGTTGGATGGAGTTTCCTTTGTGCAGTTCTAGATGAGGGGAGTTCAGTTGGAGCACAATGATTTGTCAGAGGCTTAGTCTCAGCATGGTATTTAGGTAAGATAGTTGCATATAGGGAAACATTTTTATAATACCTTCCATCACATGTACATTGGTATGTCCTTATTTCAGACTCTCTATGATCATCGTGCACTCTCTTTTGTTGATTCATTATTTTCAAAAGGTAGAATCCCTGCAGTAAGTGACCTTGTCTAACAAAGTCGAGAGTTATTGTGTTCATTTAGAGATAAATTACATCTTGCACCAGATCAACAAAAAATGTATGTAGATAGGAAGAGAATGAAGAGAGCTTTTGAAATTGGTGTTTTCTTTAGTTTGGGTGTGCATTCTAGTTTCTAGATTGAAGAATTCCTTGGATTACAGCCATATCACATGAAGAAAAGTAGAGTAGGAAGGTGTAATGGACTTCACAAAGCCATCAGGGAGGAAGGAGAAGTAACACATGAGTCAGATGTGCCACCACCTTACAGGATACACAAAGTCCTTCATGCTCCATGTTCCATTAAAGTTGTGGGATAACACAATATAATTTCTCCTGAGATGCCAACATCAAATGATGAAGTAAAATAGGATGGGAGACCTAAAAAAGCTTGGGTAACAAGAGGAGAGAAGCTAAGCAGTAAAGGTATCATTTTGCACTCAATCAAATGGAAAGATTTTCCCAGTGGAGATGCAACATGGGAAGAGATAGAAGATCACTTTCATACAATTCTTCACTGATTGAGGAAAACAAATATTTGGGAGGGAGGACTAAAAATATCCCAATTAAAAAAAAATTAGCATTTACTATTTTTAGTAAACTCAATTTTCAAAATAGTCAATCAGGACCTATAGATAAATTGGGTAATTTGGATTTTCAAGATAAATTTATTAAAAATCATTTGGGGGACAAATTAATATTATTTTCAATTTTATTTTCATGGGTCCAAATGGGGTGTTGGATTTTAGGGAGAGCAATTATGGAATTCCAATCAACACTTTTCAGTTTACATGGGCTATTGTATGATGGGAGTTAATGACACATGCATGTAAATATTCCAATCATGGGTGTGGGATTTTGGGTGCACAATCTGGTACCAAAAGGGGATTTGAATATATGACATTTTCTCTCTCAAGTTTTTATTAAGCAAGATTATTGACTTCTTCCACAAGTTATGGTTTTCTTTAGAGGCTGGTAAACTAATAAAGAAAGGTTCTACAAGGTTGGTAAATGAAGGATATTAAGGATCAAAGATAGCAGTTCTGAGGGTCTCCAAGTGTAATTTCATCCATATTTTTCCATCGTGCCAAATGCTCTTCAGTTTGGTAATTTGTCTTCAGTTTATTTGTAGGGTTTGTTCCAATTTGAGTGTGTTATGGATTTTAGTTTGGGTGGCTATTGTATGCAGAAAATATATTTATATTGGAGGTATTTATCTCATTTATGTTTCTACCCAAACTAGTGGTTATTCATTTTGGTGTGTTGTGTAGTGATAGCTCTTAGTTTGGAGTGTGTGTTAGAGCTTCCAAATTTTGGATTTGGATCCAGGGTATGCTTCTTCTATATTTTGGTTTGTTTTTATAGATTTTGATTTATAATAATATGTATATGGTATTTATGCATTTCATTTATGTATCTTTCTACACTAGATCATTGGTTTGACGTTTAGTGAAATAGTGAGGAGTTGGCTTTAGTTTTAATGTGCATTTTGGCTTTCGGTTAGATTTTTCTTTACATAATTAGTTGTAGATATTCATGGTTATAATATGTTGTATATGAAACAAAATTTAATTTAAATTCATGTGAAGATCCATAATAGATCATTTTATTTCAATTGCACCTTACCTGATTTCTAGTTTGATGCATATTTAAGTTTCCAGATTGTGTTTCCTTTATGCATATTTGCAATAGATGCTCAATTGATGTTATTTGATGTATTAACAACAAAAAAATTGTAAATTCATGCTTGGATCAGTAATAAATACTTCCCCATAATTCTTACATTATTTACTCACAATTTAGAGTTGTTTGGTGCATTTTCCTTTATACCCGATTTGCTCCATTGCTTAAGTTTCCAATTTAAAATTGGAATATTTAATTGGGGATATTACATGTTGACTTATCAACCACACTTGGTTGGGCTCTCAAAAAGGTTAAAAATGAGAAAATATAAAAATCATAATTCAATAATACTTTTAGTCAAACACGCCATCCATGGATGGGTACCCAGTACCATAATTCCATGAATACATAAATCGTGTATGAGATGTTCACAATACACAATATAAGCACCAATGTAGGGTATTCACATCCACAAGAGAGTACAAGATGAATTCCTTTCCAAATTCATCTTTTAATGCAACAAAACCATTTCCTTTCACATAATTAAACCATAACTACCATAAAAATTTCAAGAAATTATCCCCATCATCCACTAGGATTACTCTTTCCAAGGTATAATTAAAATTTATCCATAGCTTCATAATTAAAAACATCATACTACATCCCAATTTATCTCAGTGATATATTAATTAAACAAACTAAATCATGCTACATCAATGAATGCATCCTCATACACAAGTTGGTACACCATAACATAACACACTTACCACAACATCGTCTTTTAAATTAAAATCTCACTAAAATTAAACAAGGTACCATAACTTACTTATTTAACAATGGAATTTACTAACTAATGGCACACATCAAAAGGATTCTAGCTAGAGGAATTAAGTCCTTACCTAATGTTCCACCATTGTCCTACCAAATATTCTATTCTACCAAGTGGCATACACAATCAAAATAAAATGTTTTCTTGAACAAGGGTATTCAATGCTCAATACACATCAAGGAAAACATAGTCTAGCTAATTAATCACCACCAACAAACCATTCTCACACAAAATTTACTTAGTCATGTATTTAACATTTTTGCATCTCTAATTAGGATAATGAGTTAACATTCATAGGATTTCTATCAATAATAATGTAGTTGGGGACACCAAGTCTCACCAATGTAATGTTTCTAAAATGATCGTGTCATTCTACATTTCGTGCATACCATATAATGAAATAAAAAACTCATATTTTGGAATTAAAATTATGTTTACTAATGCATTCATTTCATTACCACTATTATTTAATAGCTATGTATATGATTCCATTATTCCCTTTTATCTCTAAAATTTACTTAATGTTATTTAATACCATACACAAGTTCACACATACATCCTAGGGTAGGAATGCAATTTAGGGACTTAATTCTTTCACCCAAATATTTATTCTAATAAAAAATATTTCCTTCCTATCTATAAGATAAATTTACATAAAACATATCTTTGATTAAATAAAATGTAAAATGAACTATTAGGAAACACTTTTGTTAACAACACAAAATAAAGGGATTACATTTTTAAATCACAAAAAGGCACATAGAGAAATATCTCATTACACAATCATAGCTACATATCTAATTTTCCTACCATGTTAAGGCACACAACATGAGGTTCCTATACTGACCACTTAACTACTCTTTTCCTACATTAGGACTATGAACACAATATAATTTTTTTCACAATCAAATGCATCATCCACATAGGATTACATTAGGCAACACACATGTTACCAACAACCATCAAACACACCAAGATACAAACATTCCCACACACAACAAGAAGACACAAGAGAGTGGTCACTCTCAACTTGAAGAGCCTCTCCACCAAGGTCTTCATTCCAATATTTTTGAGTATAGAAAGTCCTAGAAGGAATCCTTCCTCCACAAACACAAGGCATTGGTCTGTATACACAATTCCATGCTAAGGCATACAAGGTAAGAAGTCTTACAACCATCTTGTAAAAATCAATACTTGAGAACAAACAAATAAAGCACACCAAAACCACATGGGAAACAAAAATAACAAAAGATCCTAATGCTAAGACATGGGCTCTAATACCATATGTAATGCCCTACTTTAAGTACAAGGAAAAACTTGACCGAGCAATTTTTTTTTAAACACAACCACCATGACAATAAAGATATAGCATCAATATGTCACACTTGCACTACAACGTGGACACAAGTGTCACATGAAAAAAATGGAATAATGATAAAAAAAAATAAGATGACCTCACCAATATATAAAAAACATGGAAAAATTGGAAGAAAAACTACTTGTGGGATGAATCCACCATGAAGAACATATGAGAGAGATAAAACAACACCTACACAATGATCGATTATTATCCACAACCATGTTCTCTCACAACACAAAACCATGATAGAGTGATGGAATAATCAACCTCGAATCTACATCTTGACTCACTTCTAAAATCTAAACAATGGAAACCCTTTACCAAAGGATGCCTAACCAAGAGATACAAACTCTCCACTAACTGGAATAATGATGAGTCACTTCCAAACTACCACACTAATCCCAAGATGTCTCACCACAATGTGAAATCGCACAAGTAGATGGATAGTAAAAGAAAACCTCATGACCTATGAGAAATTTTGAGAACACTAACAATACAAACCATTAATATTTACAATCTTCCCAAGCCTTCACAAGACTAGGTGCACAATCTCCCTAACCCTGGGCTTGATGACTGAGAAAATTCAAGGAAGAGTGCAAATAAAATGATGCAAGAGAAACCATAATTCCTTAATGAATACACTAAATTACAAGATCGAAACACCACTAGACTCTTGGGAACATGATGAAAAACTTCTATATACATGGTTTACCCATATGAGGTCCTAGAAAATAGTGTAACAAACAAGTCCTAAGAGAGAGATAACATGACTAGATTTTTGAAGGTCTAGTTGATGAAAATGATTGTCACAAGAAAGGTATAAGGAACAAAAATTATCTCACATGGGCTATAGTCTAGGAAAATCACTAACTAAGTATGGTAGAGAGTGTTTACATTGTAGTTTTTATATGGGGATGAGGCCACCCCAACATAGAACCAAGATACCCAAACGAAGATAGGTGATTTTGAGCCTATCAACCATAAAAAAAAAGCTTCCCCATTGTCAAATAGGCTACCCTAGTATAGTACTAGGCTTCCCCATTGCTGACAGAGCCACCCAAACAGATTTAAAAGCTTTTGGATAGAATTTGAAGAATCTTGAGTAGACAAGGCCACCCAAACTCAGAGGATGACACAAAAAATAATTTTAAACCAAAAATAAATGTTCCTAAGTTCATTTTAACTTTCCAAGGTATAAATACAACATTCAATTATGATCCTACCTAGCACCAACACTAAGACATGTAATTAGGGATAAACTACTAACATTTTTAATCGATTACAATCCATCTCAAGGAGAGAGGTTTCTTATATAATTACATATGTAAGGGACTCAAATATCATTTTAACATTAAATCACATTGAATTGAATAAAATATAAATAATAATATCAAAGAAGGAAAAAGATACCAATGCCACTTTTTCTCCTCGAACCTTCAAACCCCAATGGTGGTTTCCACACCATCCTACCTTGTGAAACCAAAAAGGTCCACTCCCACCATGCTAGGAGATGGTCACATGACACACTCACACAAGAAACTTGTGAGAAGGGTATAAAATCATACTAATCATGGAGTAAAAAATTATAATATACACATCGTGCAAGAATCACTTCTACATTCACAAGATTTAGATGGGATAACACAATGTCCTCAAGTATTGGCTAAACTAATCCACCAATACCTCTCATGAGAGATGAGGTATTCCATCCACACCAAAAATCCAAGTTCACTCAATAAACACATAACAATAGGGATATTAAATTTCTTAGGAGTAGTCCTAGGATGAGACCCAATTTATAAATCGACACAATTTCATCTTAAAAGGGATGAGAAATAATGCACAAACATGTTTTTCTCATGAAACACATGTTTTCAATATAATTATATTGGACGATCACAAAATTATACCTTTGTTCTCACATTCATACAAATCACAAGTAATATAATTCATTCAAATTTTCTAAAATATCAATTTATCAAAAACAATTTTTTTTCCAAATCACCATTAAAATAGCTCAAAATTACCAAAATTAAAATTCAAAAAATTCAAAAAATGAAAGATACCATTTTGGTCTAAAAGTGCCCAATAACCAATTTTCACTATCAATTTCACATATCAGATATTTCTTAAAAAAATTGGCATTATAATGATGTTTGGGAAAAATTCATAAAAAATATACACAGTAATTGATACACCGTCTAAATCTATGAAATAAAAGTCATTGGGAGGTTTTAAAACTCCACCAATCCATTTTCAACTCTTCAAAATAAAAATAAAAACAATAATCATTTGAGGAGATATTGAAAACTTACCTCTCAATTAAGAAAAAATTAAAAGAGAAGAACTTTAAACACACCTCACGAACACTTAAATCTACCCATGAGCATGTTCTTCTACCAATTCCTATTTGGATGCAAACCGATCTTACTCAATTTGACCCACAATTTCTCTCCCAATCATAAAAACAAGAATTTGGGTGAGAAGAGCATTTCTCCTCTCCAAATTCCTCTAAAAAATAAAACATAAAACATAAAAATGAATACCTTTTCCCATTTAACCCTTTTCAAAACTCAATCAAAAATTAATATAAATTATATTTATATTTCCTTTAATTTGAAACTCAATCACATTCTCTTAAAACTATTTAACCAATTAAATTCATTCCCCAATTATCATTCAACATATTAATTCATAATTAAATCCAAATAAGCATATAACTCAATTAAATTTACAAAAATAGGAAATTTAACAAGGCATCAACCACACATTAACTAGATGTCCACAAAGAGGGTACAATATATAGAATCATATCAAAGATGGTATCCAGTCAGTTACATGGGTAAGATAATAGGAATTCACACTTGAACATAGTATGACAGGTAAGGATAATAATTTTGGCTAATGTAAAACAGTGGGGGGCCTTGAAATCCGTAAAATTAGAGAATTTAATATTGCACTTTTTGCTAAAAAACTATGGAACCTAATTCAGGCTAAGAGTGAATGGGTTAAAATTTCTCTGAGTAAATATCTTCGCGAGGTTGATCAGATAAGGGATTTTTTATCTCCTGACTTTTCTCCTCCGTCTAGGTCTGCTTTTTGGAATTGTTTGATTAAGGGTCATAGACTTCTGTCGAAAGGCCTCTTTTGGTAGTTGGGAAATGGTAGGAAAATTATGTTCTAGGAAGATAGCTGGTTTGGTAACAAACCTCTTAAAGATGAGCCTTGGGCTCAAACTTTCAAGGACATCTGTGTGCGGAGGTTTGGAAAACGAGTGGCTAATTATATTGAGGGTGACTGCTGGAAAAAGGTTGCTTGAGGTGGATCCAGGTTTGGAGGACCTCTCTAAAGATTTGTCCTTCATCCATATACCTTCTATTGCTGTTGCGGATAAGATCGTGTGGAGGAACTTCTCCAATGGTAAATTCTTTATTTCCTCGGGTTTTCATCTTTAGACTTCCTATGTTGGTCCTGCTCCTTTTTGGGCCTCCCTATCATCCTCTAAATTTATTCCTAAGGTTAATACTTTCTTTTGGCTCTTTTGCTAGAATAAGGTCTTAAACTGATAATTTGGTCAAGAGAGGTTTTGTGATACCTAATAGTTGATTTCTTTGTGAGGAGGATGCCGAAGATTCCTTTCACCTTTTGATTCGCTACAAATTTGTTAGTGAAGTTTGGGACCGTGTTCTTTCTTTATGGAATCTCAGTTGGGTGTTCCCATCTTCGATTGGGGAAGTTTGGTCTCAATGGGTTGGTCTCTCTTCCAGTCTTGCTCTACTTTTTCTGTGCTCTCTCTCTCTTCCCCATATTGCTTGGGGTATCTAGCTTGAGCACAATAACAAGATTTTTAGAAGTGTGGCTCTTCTTGCTATCTTTGTGGCCTATCAAATTTGTGTTTCAATTAAAGAAAATTTTGTTTCCGAGATTTCATTCCAGATTGGGCCGAGGATTATGCTTAGTCTTGATGATATTTCTATTGCACATAATTGGAAACTGTCCTGTGATATTTCCCTTCCTCTCACTTAATGGAAACCCTCAAGAGATGATGTTTTTTAGAAATCTCCTCTTGTTGGATGGGTGAAGGTTAACTTTGATGGAGCTACTAAAGGAAATTCAGGTCCTGCTGGTTGTGGGGGAGTGTTAAGAAATTTTGATGGTAGGTTCATCTCCGTGGTGTAACTCCCTTTGGGAACCTAGACAAACCACTATGTGGAAGTGGCTGTAGCCTATCATGGCCTGAAGCTGGCATAATTGAAAGGTTATAGGAAGGTATGTCTTGAGGGGGATTCTCTCAACATTATTAATAATTTGAAAAAATCTCCCCCCTGTCATGGAGTATTGAACCTATGATATTGGATGCTATCGAAATTCTTAATTCCTTTGATGAGTACTATATATCTCATGTTTTCAGAGAAGTTAATGGTTTAGCAGATGTATTTTCTAACCTTGGTGTAAGGGGTAATAGGGAGTGGGGTGTGAGAAATCCCCTCCATATGGAGGCTATTGTGTGTATAAATCATGATTTTAAAAACTGCTAACGTGGTTGAAGATTTGTTATGGCTTGGAGCTCGCATGACTAGTATCACATGGCTTGTAATTATGTGGAGTGATGGCATGGTAGATCCTCATCGTGCTTATGGTACCTTATTGGATTTTTATATGGGTCGAAATTCTAGGCTCATTATTTTCTCCTACCATATTCCCATTGCTAGATGGATTGTGGGCAATTTTGGGCTTTCATTCTCAAAGTTTCTCCTCATAGCTTGCAAGGTTCTCAAACTTTTCAGCTCTGTTAATTTTCAAGCCATGGGAGGAGATATGAATCATGCAGAGCCTTTTTCTTGTGATTCTATGAAGAGAAAGGAGGAGGTGTGGCATATTTTAGAGAAGGGGAGGCTCACTCCTTATCTGAAAAGATTACATGGAAACAATCTGCAAGATATGACTCAGTTTGCTAAAGCCTAGAACAACCAGGTTTTGAAACTTGGTGGAACAAAGTTTGATGTTAATGAAGAATTTATTGCAAATATAATAGGGCTTCCTACTGATGGCAAGAAGGTGTACAAAGACAAAAGGAGTTGAGGGTTGTGATGTAGATATTTTCCAAAGGGTCTAAGGAACAAGACTTGAAGACGACTAAGAGCGACATGTACCAATGAAGCTCACTTAAAGCGGTCTGGGGGGGACGTAGAAAAGGAGTTCATGAGATATATTAACCTTGAGGGTCATTTCTTTGCGGTAAATGCCTATCATTTTGTGCTCCTTAATCATTTCTGCCATAAAAAAGAGAATTTCTTTCCCTTTTTATCTGTTAGCATCGTTGGAAAGTGGTCTGAAGGACCACAAAAAGAACCCCAAGAACCCAGTGCTGCATATGGGGCTTATTATGTTAATTTTTGAGTATGCTAAATATTTTATGGTTTCTAAACCAATTGCTACTCCCAAGGTTAAGCAATTGAAATCGGAAATGGAGTATGAAACTACCTCTCATGAGGAGCCGATCAATAAGAAAGGGAAAAATAGGAAAATTGTCCTAGAGGAGGAGTCAGATTCTGAGGAGGACGTAGATTATGCCCCAGATTCTCAAGCTTCAATGGAGGTGGTCTCACATCCCTTTGATGTGGGTAAGTCTGGGAAAGGGGTTTTAGGTCTAAAAAAGAAGGGATATGAGACTTGCAACAATGAAAAAGTTGTTGATAAGTTGACTCCGAGCCTAAAGGACAAGGTTGATTTTGTTGGTGATACCTCCTATCTAGCCCCTAGTTTGGATTCCCAACATAAGAAGGGTTTGGAGGTGGGTAGTAACAATAAAATTACTGCTAGGTATGCTCGCCAGTTGCAGGAGATGCAAGCTGCTTCTCCCCTGAAGGTAGTTGGTGGGCAGGGTGTTGTGGAGTCCTAGAGTGTGGACCTTGAAATGCATAAGAGAGACCTTGAAAAGAAGATGAAAAGGAGGTTAGTTGCTGAGGATATTGGACTCTATTTGCAAAATCAAATTGCCTACTGCTGGTGGTAAGGGTAAGGAGTTCAACATTAGCCAAGACAAGGTAAGCTCCTCTCAGGAGGATGATGTTGAGGGTAAGTGTTATTTTAATTTTTACTATGAGGATATTCCCGATGCTCTTGGGTTGGCTAGAGAGGGCTAAATTTATTTGTTCAAATTATTTAAATGGTTGTTTCATGAACTCAACATGACCAATATTAGAGTTCAGGGTGTGATGAGAAAAACTGGCGAGTCTTCTGTACAAAACCAGATTGATGAATTGTTTGACTCTTTAAATATAGTGGCTAATGAGATTCTAAAGATGAAATAGAACCTTGAGGAAAGAATCCTCACCCTTGAGGACCAAATGGAGAAAATGTATGCTAAATTGGAGAATGGTGGGGAGGGGATAACATATTTTGTGAAGCTTGAGTCTGTTGGAATTTCAACTCCTTTTGAAATGGCCAAGAAACACAAGGGAATTTATCCTTGAGAGGTTACTGGTGCTGGTGGTAGGTTGCTGGAGGAAGAGGTTTCTATGGAGAAGGCTAGTGGGGGGTATAATGTTTTGATTAGCAAGGTGAATGAGGGTGGGCCTGAGGCTAGAACAAGGAACAAGACTAAGGTACAAGCCGAGGCTCCTTTTGTGGATTTATATGAAGTCATGGATGATAGTTAGAAGGACGCAGTGTGCGACATGGAGGCTACTGATATCCTGAAGAACATGTAGTGGGGTTGCTTTTATGCCTCCTTTTTGGCTTATGTTACACTGATGGTTTGCTGTTTTTTGGCTAATGTGTACTTTTTATTGT
Organism: Sequoiadendron giganteum; assembly: GCA_007115665.2. Lineage (NCBI taxonomy): Eukaryota > Viridiplantae > Streptophyta > Pinopsida > Cupressales > Cupressaceae > Sequoiadendron > Sequoiadendron giganteum. Next base: position 632,551,165 of record CM021103.1, on the reverse strand, counting down.
TATCTTTTGCTTCACTCATCCTTTTATGTAAAGGGTTTCAGGCCCCTTCAAAACCCATTTTTTACCTCTAATCAAAAATAACTTTGGCTAATGTGACATCTCCATATAACCACCATCACCTAGTATACTCAAACTTGTGTTTCTAGGTGGAGAAATACCTAGTACCTATAACCACTCAATGAACACATCAAGCATACTTGCTCCATGTATATAAAGATCCAAAGCATTGCATAAATACCCAATGGCATACAACATCAATCCATAAATTCATTACATTTAAATGATATAGCTCATGAGAAAATTTAATTACAACTTCAATATTAATGAAAATATTCATGAAACAAAACATAGTAATAATCACTTGGGAAAGCCTGCATCACACACACATTTGTAGAACACCTCCAAAATGAAATAAATCCATTCCCTTTTAAGGGACGTAGCAACATAGCACACACACGTGTAATTTAGTCTAATTACACCAAGAAGAATAATCAAATAGCCATAGAGGAAATAATGTATCAAGAAATAAAATAATAATACCAAAATGTAATCATCTAACATCTCAACATAAACATAATACAATGTTCCCACTAATATCACATGATAGGAATAGGTAGGCACTACTAGATCTCTAAAATTGGTGCATATGTGTATTCCCCTAGTGGGCTTAGAAATAGGTACAACATTGGACACCCATTATGGATAATTAATTGGCCTTATAAAGCCAACATCTAAAATTTTCTATAGTTCAACTTTGACTAGTAGTGTAATTTGTGGATGCATATTACATAGCTTTTGTTTAATGAGTTTTTCCTTTGGATGTATTGTCAAATGATGGACCACTAATTTTGTGTCTAATCCAAGAATGTCAATATAGGACCAAGCAAAATTGATTATCCATGCCTCTAGGAATGCTGTAAAATCCTTTTTTTCTTTAAGTGTCAAAGATGCTCCAAAGAAAGTGATCTTAGTAGTGTCAGTTGTTCTAACATTAATTTTCTTTAAGTATTATACTAGTAATGATGTTCTCTCTTGATGATTGGTGATACTAGGGAGGTCAAATCCTTCATCCTTAAGTGCCTCAAAGTGGTTTTCACCCTTTGATATGTTCTTTATCTTTACTTTTTCACATAAGCAATTGCCACATTGTGTTTTTCACTAGGGGATCTATTTTTTATTTTTATTTTTTCTCTTTTATGACTAAAGGATCCGAATTTCCCCCAAAGTATTCTTTTACATCAAGGTCTATGTCAAATACTTCTTTGTAATCTCCAAGAGGTATGGGTAAAAGTACAAAATTGTGTCACACTTTGGGCCAATCATATGAATTCTATCGAACTAATTTTGACTGAGATTAATTTGGTCAAGTAGGTTTCGGCTGAAACCATGTGGAAAAAATATGGCACCTATGTGGACACCTCATTTTGGTCGAATAGGTTTTGGTCGAATACCTCAAATATAAAAGCAAAAAAAAAAAATGGACGTGGGCATTTTGCATGTTCGAGCGAATTCATTGCATTTGGAGGTTGATCAGTCAAAGAAGGGGTCTACAAATACATTTTGAACCTGTGTTTTTTTCCATTCTTCATTCTTTGTTTCAATGTTATTTTCTATGGTTTTCACTTGATAAGTGATTAGTGGTAGCTTTTGATTAGATTTTTGTATTGTTAATGGTAGGGTTTTTTGTTTATGACTGTCTGTTAAGTTAGGGATTTTTCTATTTTTTAAGGTTCATAGGTTCTCGACTATAACGTACATTCCCTATGTACACTCCTTAAAAGGTTGTATAACTTTATTCTTATCCAATGGTTTTGTTTTCTCAAAACGACCTTGACATTGGATGCATTGTCATAAATGGAATGACACTGGTAGTCGCTCCAATCTCGTCCATGTCAGGGTCTAGTAAGGGGGTTGGGAACCTCATACATATGTAGTCCTTTTCCCCATTCTTGTTGTGAACCAACATATCAGGATCCCCAAATTCTTGAGAATATAACCCCTGTTGGTAAATTTTTTTTACAAATGATAGGATCTGGAATAGGTTTCTAAAATAAACTCTGATCCCTATTATATGACACACTGATCAATAGTGAGTGTTCTTTGAGCATTGCTAAAATAAAGCAGATATAAGGGTGGGTGGTAGCATTCTATCAAACAACAAAGAATGAATAAGAAAACATAATAAACTAAACAAAGTAATGGAAAGCTCTCACCGAATATGCGTTCACTCCTTCAAATTATCTCGATTGCTCTTCTCCATTTTGCTGTTTCAGTATTCTTGCCCTCAGATTTCTGTGTTTGAATGCAAGCATAACTTCGTCGAATGTCTAAGCAAAATATTGAAGATAAGTTTCTTCTCAAAAGTGTATGATTTCGGGAGGAGGAATAATGATAATGACAGGCCATTTTATAGATTTTGGGTTTTCGAACAATCGACTCAGATTGAAAAGAGAGATTGACGGATGAGATTGATGAATTCCATGCAATGCAAGTTCTGTCTAAGTTAGAACACGAGTTAGAAAAGACTGCAGGATAAAGACTAAGTTAAAACGAGAACTTAATCTTGTGTCAAGACTGTTTGAAAACATAAAGAATAAGAGTTCAAGATCTTAATCTTCAGTTAGGAGTCTTCGAAAATAGAAGAAATAGACTTTGTATGTCAAAGACAAAGTTAGAACTCGAAGAATAATGCATTCGAATGCAAACAGGAGTTAGAACTAGTTAATCGACTAGTTGTGACAGAGTCTTCTCACAGAGATAATCAAGTGTTGAATCCGGAGATAACTGGAGAACTAAAAATATATCTCAATTCAGAAGGCGAGGGAATGATTAGTAAACTGATTGATAGAAGAATGTGACCAAAATAATTAATAAATGAATTAAATGTTAATTTAATTCAACATTTGAAAATGAAAGATTTAATTAAATAAATAAAGATAATTTATTTAATTTGACTATTGAAAAGGATAAACTGAATAATTAAATATTTTAATTATAGATAAAGGGGGTTAAATGAATAATTAAATAAAAAATATTTAATTAAGAAGGAATTATGATAAAGGGGGTAATTAAATAATAAATATTTAATTAAGAAGGAAGAAGAATTAATTAGTTAGCAACATAATTAAATAATTATAATTTATTTAATTAATCAAGGTGAATAAAGGTTATTAATGAATTAATGAATTAATTAAAAAGGGGTATTTAATTAATAGAAGAAATATGTGTTAGAAAAGGTAATTAGATAATTAACATTATTTAATCATGACCATGGACTATAGAAAATTATGTCGAATGTGTACTCATAGGCCTAGACCAATTTTCAGTGTCTACAGTTTGCCCCTCTTTGATACAATGTCGTTACGACATTGTGTCAAAGAAAAATATGCCCTGATTGTGCCCCAACATGAAACAGGTTAGGGTATGCCCCCTTGGAAAAATTGAGAATTGTTGAAAAATTCCAAAAAAATAAGGAAATATTCCCGATAAGTCAATTTGATGGTCAGAAATGCTATGGAGTTGACGGAATTGAAATTGGATGTGATACAGACATGTACAAGTTAGTTGAAGTTGGAAGGTTAAGCGAGCAATAGACTAGGGAAGAAGAAATGCCACCCAAACCCTAGCTATAAATAGGAATTAGGTTGAAAACCAATTCATTTGCACCAAGGGGAGTTTGGAAAACTGAGAATTTGCTCTGACTAGTGGATGAAAATGGCACCCATTCCATACGTTGCACATTGAGGATATTGGATCCGGACCTTCAGGTGGCCAGCCAACGCAGGACCACTGGTATGTACCCAAAAATGAACTTTTGAAATTTATTTTTGCACGTATTTCTAGGTCTTTAAAAGTTAATTATCATATGCGGTCCTTTGGGAACGACACATATGCCGTCGTATTCACCGCATTTGATTACGAAACGACGCATGTGCTAGAACACACCTAGGCTAGATTAGGCATTTTAGGGAATAAACGCATTTGAATTATAATGCACCACATATGTATATATGCAATGCATCTGCATTAGGAATAAACGCATGTAGGGTAGTGAACCGCATGTGCATTAGTGAAACACATATGTAGCAGGTACATAGGCTGTAGAAAATGCACCGCATGTGCAGTAGGTAGAAACAGGTATGGGAAATGTGTGATGCATATGTAATATGTGACACAAATGAGGTGTTGTGAAACACATTTTTAAAAATGCACCGCATCTATTAAAGTGAGCCGCATTGGGCTGGTAAAATTTTTTGATTTTTTTTTCTAAGAAAAACTTGAACTTTTTTGACATCGTGGTTGAAATGCAGGTTGTATTAGATCCTATATATACATGGGAGACACATCCTGACACATTCGATCTGAGAGATCGTCTGAGTAGTGCAAAGATTCGGCTCTTGTGGAGACTTGGTCTACGTCACTGTCTTTCGATGCCCACTATTCGGGCAAATAGGGGGATGCTCATGGCGTTGTGCGAGCGATGGCACTCTGAGACATCTTCATTTCATTTTCTGACTGGGGAGGTGACTGTCACATTGGAGGATGTGTATAGGATATTGAGACTGCTGATTAGAGGAGAGCAGGTGATGTACGATACCCAACGCGGATTAACTGAGCTAGCGAGATTTTATCAGGTGGACGATATCAGTAGGCTCGACATCGAGCATTATGAGATCAGATGGCCAGTGTTGGTGGATAGATACGATAGGATTGACTGCATATTGTGTACACTGATAGGGGGGATAGTTTTAATAGATCGACAAGGTCATGGTTTTTTGGTTGGATGGGGTGAGATGTTGGTTGGTATGCTAGAGAGAGAGACCATGTATGCTTGGGGTCCATGTCTATTAGGGATGTTATATTTTCAATTACATGATATTGCATATAGAGACACACAGTCACTGAGTTGTGGGACCACTCTTCTGATGGTGTGGGCTTGGGAGAGGATAGCTGTGTTTCATCCTCCAGTTACTATAGAGCGATGAGAGAGATCTCTGTATGTGTTTCGGTACATGGGACACATCACTCAGAGCCATGTGGGAGACACTGGATATTGGAGACATGCGCTTGAAATTCTAGATCAGTTTATGTGGAGACCATACATGGATTGTGAGGAGTGGTCTAATGAGGATAGACATTTGGTGTTTTGCAGACAGACACAGTACCTGATTGGGAGGAATTTTTCTAGTGTGCACATCATTGAGTGACACTTGCTAGATAGAGTGTTGAGACAGTTCGACGAGGTTTAGAATGAGCCTCGGAGTAGAGCAGAGTTTGCTCGTTCGTCTAGAGAGGTTCCATATTGGGGGCCCATGATTCTAGTAGCTACTACAGAGGCAGAGATACAGGCCTTACAACCAGTATAGTGGGGATGGAGAGATGGAGCAGTAGACCCAGAGACTACAGCTGCGTATGACACATGGTGGGAAGAGAATCATCCTATTCCTTACACAGATCCATATTAGCTGGCACCAGTTGAGAGATGAGGCTAGGACCGAGAGGATGACAGAGAGGTGGAGGTGCCAGAGTTGGTAGAGTTGGAGGGAGGGGTGATGATGGCAGAGGCAGTGGGCGAGGATGGAGAGGACGAAGAGGGGGTCGGGTAGGTGGACTTTCACCTATTTGAGAGGCAGTGGTAGAGGATGTACCGATGTTGGACATTGGAGGTGGAGTTGATGTACAGGGCAGAGATGAGCATGCTTCCAAGGAGGCAGTTGTAGAGGAGCGAGCCGATGTGGATATTGGAGGAGAGGATGCTGCAGAGGATGTGGACATGGATATGGATATAGACCCTCTAGGTATTTTGGCAGGATATGGGGAGGATGATGATGATGAGGAGGCACCGATGGAGGAACAGGAGAGAGAGCTCAGGGATTGGATTGGGGAGGGGAGATAGGAGGATGATGCCCCTAGGGGTGGTCATAGGGAGTCTTTGGAGGAGAGACTCAAACTAATGACAACAGAGTTTGATGCCATCAGGATAGAGAGAGACAGTGCCTATACAGAGTCGGATGCTATGTAGATAGATAGAGACAGTGCCCATATGGAGAGAGATAGTGCACTCATGGAGAGAGATCAGGCCATAGCTCAGAGACAGGAGATAGAGTAGAAGTTCATAGAGGTCAGATGCCTTTGTAGTGGGTCTTCATTTGATGGCATGGTATGAGAGTTAGTCAGATCAATTGAGAGAGCTACCTATTATATGGATTTATATGAGGTAGTGGTGCCAGCAGAGAGATGAGCTCCTAGCTTCTTTGAGGTTCATAGTCAGAGATCATAGGGCAAGAGTCACACGAGGACACAGAGTGTAGAGGGTGTGGTAGGACCACCGAGGGCAGGTCTGTATGAGAGGCCTTCCACCTCACAAAGAGCACCTTCGAGGCTTTTCCACCACCTTCACCACGTGACAGTAGTGGTAGTGGGACACAATGATAGTTGTTATACATGTAGACATTGTATTTTGATCAGAGAGCCTGCGAGCTCATTTTTATTTATGGATACACTCAGACATTGTATTGTGACACATTATTTTGAGCGATATATATATGATTTTGGCAGTTTCTATATGATATGCAATTCTATTTTATGGATGATGCATTATTCTTACATGATTATGTTTCCTAGATGATGTATGTACATGTGTTATGAATGAATGTTTCTACACGTTATGAGTTATGCATTTTATGATGTTATGGATGTCTTATTTTACTTATAATAATAGATGTAATGCTCTATATGATGCTTTTTTATGTGTGATGGTAATATGTACATGCAATGTTTACATTATGTATCTTATGATGATGGAATGCCTATTATGTCATGATTTCGAATGTATGTAATGAAGATGTTAATGTTACTATCTATATGTTTGAAATGAAATGCAACTATGTGAAATGCTTATTGAATGTATGCATATGCAAATGATCTAATGTTTTGTTGTGTCACAAGACTATATCATTATGTTAGCACGAATGAATTCAAAATGTTAGTAAGAAATGACAAAGGTTGATTGATTGAGAAAAACATATAATCTTTGATATATTGCCAAATATGCTATGCTTGCTTGTTTATCATCATTAGGCGGGACATGACACAAATGGATAGTACACACTATGATATGAGATAGACCATAGTGTACAAATTCATCCATCTGCGAAGAATAGACAATCACAGACAAGGAGTGTCTTAACTCATACTAAGGATAAAATTGACCCAGTCATTTTGTCAAGACAAACCACAAACAACAGACAAATAAAAGACAGGTCATGAGACATCATTTCTCCTCTAAATCCTTGATAGGACATCCTTGAGGAAACTAGTAACATGACTCAAAAACCAATGTTAAAAAGATAGTTGATAGACATCAGCCAAAGAAAAAGAGTCCCGAGACATCCTTGCTTCTCTAAATCCTTCAAGGGACATCCTTGAGAAAGCTAGTAACCAGACTAAATTCACAAATCGATAAAAAGATAAGACAAAGTAAGATGTAAAGTCATAAATTCAAATTAAAGTATTAGCCAAAACTTGATCTTGTGGGTTTGTTTGATTGTTTGATGTTGACATAGTGTAATGTGAGGGATGACACATACCGCATAAGATGTTGAGTCTGGTTTCGACTTGGTGACTATCTGTGTAAGGAATGACAAAGCCTGGTTTCAAAAAGACATGTGCCATATAAGACGTTGGAGCTTAATGACGTTGATGTGTCAAAGAACATGAGGCTATGACAATTTGACATTTGTTGACAAGAAAGACACATCTTGCTTAAGACATAGGTTGATCACTTCGACAATGTGTTTGATATTGACTTGATGACAGTTTTGAGATGTTTTGCCTTGTTGATGCATGACTTTTTTTGATTCCTTGACTGATAAAGAGTGTGTGTGTGTGTATTGACAGTGTATGACATGAGATGATACCCTAAAAGACTGACCTAAGCTGATGATATGCAACATGTGTGATAATGACTGAATTTGATACACCCTATTGGATTGACCTAGTGTGGTCTCGGGAGCTCATCAATTGATTAGCCTTGCCTACGTTGTACACGTAGAGACCTCGTATTTCAACACGACCAATGACTTTGAATGTACAAAGAGTCATGATTTAGATGTGTGTGATACATGAAAAACCTAGATTGATAGACCTAATGCCTTGGGGGCACATTGATTGATGGCCTTGCCTATTTTCTGACATGTTTTGATGTTTTCTAATGTTTTTGGGATTTTTCAAGACATTTTTGATGGTGTGACGTTATGTACAAGGTGTCAGGGCACAAAACAAGGATTTGCCCCCAGTCAGGAATAAGACTTGCAAGATGGAGTGGGGAATGTGACGGAATGGATGTTAGATGTCAATCATTCCAAGCAATGGATAAGACAACCATTTATTATGAGTGATGGTGAAAAAGTCTGATTGGAATGATGGTAGACGAAAGAGTGAGCTTGACTACACATGGCACCTGTTTGCCAAGTTTTCACCATGGAACTTATCCATAGCGCCACTGAAGCGGTTATTACTATTGGATGGATTTATTTCTCTTTCCTTTTTTGATTTTCTCAATTTTTTTGGTGTTACAAAGACGCCTGTTTGCCAGGTTTTCATCAAGGTAACCATTTTTTCATTTGTATGTTTGTTTGTTTTTTTTTTGCATTTTCTAGATTAAGACATGGATTCTCAAAAGCTACGCATAGAACCTCTTCAGATGCAGGCTATTGATAGGTGACAAAAGTGGCTCTCCTTCAGGAGTAGAGAGTTGGTACACTCCTAATCCAAAAGCTTCTATGACTATATAGGGCCCTAACCAATTAGGTTCAAACTTACCTACTTTTTCTCATTTAGCTTGATTCTTAGGATTCTCCATTAAAACCAGGTCACCAATGTCAAAGTGTTTATTGAGAAATTTCCTATTATAGCTTCGACAAAGATGATTCTGATATGCTTGCAAATGGTCTAGATCTTTCTGTCTTCGTTCATCCAGTAATTCTAGCTCTTGTAACCTAGATACATGGTATTCTTCATCGTCAATGTGACCCTTCAAGGATACCCTCAGGGAAGGTATTTCAACCTTAATAGGTAAGATAGCTTTGGATCCGAATACTAGGGAATATGGAGTGGCGCCAGTGGGAGTACGAATGCTTGTGCGGTAAGCGCATAAGGCAAGATTAAGTTGTAGGTGCCAGTCACGACCAGCATCATGTATAGTCTTCTTCAGGATTCTAACAATGGTTTTACTAGATGCCTTGGCTTGGCCATTACCTTGTGGGTAATACAGGGTGGAAAAATGATGTTTGATTGGAACTCTTCACATAAATGGCGTACTTCTTGGTTCTTGAATGGGCGGCCATTGTTTGTGATTATGGATTGGGGTACACCATACTGACAAATGATATAGTTTAGGATAAACTTAGATATTTGCGTGCCGGTGATGTAGGTCACGGGAATAGATTCAATCCATTTGGTGAAGTATTCGGTGGTGGTTATGATGAATTTATGGCCATTGGATGATGGAGGGTGTATCTTACCTATGAGGTCAAGTCCCCATTGGGAAAAAGGCCATGGTGATGTAATCAGATGAAGCTCCTTTGCTGGTACTCTTATCAAATCTCCATGTATCTAACACTGTCTACATTTCTTTACAAAGATATACGAGTCTTTCTCCATTGTAGGCCAATAATAACCTAGTCTCATAATCTTATGGGCTAAAGTAGGACCACTCGAATGAGATCCACATATACCCTCGTGCACCGCTCAAAAAGTTGTTTGTGCTTCCTCAACATTGAGACATCTCATTAGGGCGTTATCTAAGGTACGTCTATACAGGGTTTCTCCGATGATGGTGTACTTAGCTGAGTTACGGATGAAGGTTCGACGTTGGTTATTTGATAGGTCTAGAGGTAAAGTTTGGTCAGTTAGATAGTCGAATATGTTTTTATACCAAGGGGATGTAGGACCAACAATGGTACACACCATTGCAGTATCGGGGACATCATAGGCAGGGATCAATAGCTGTTCAACCAGAAACTCAAACTTAGGCACGTTACTTAGAATATCCAACAAGGAACCCATGGTAGCCATAACATCTGTAGCCCTATTCTGAATACATGGTATTTTTTGAAAGGTAATTTCATTGAAGTACTGCTTGAAACTATCAGCCATACGCTTGTAAGGGGAAATCTTCTCATCCTTAGTCTCATAATCATCATTTACTTGCCGAATTACTAGCTGAGAATCGCCAAAAACATGTAGACTCTTAATCTTCCACTGAGCTGCCATTTTTAATCCTATCACTAAGGCTTCATACTCTGCTATGTTGTTGGTGCAAGGGAAATCAATCCTAAATGATTTAGGAATGGTATCACCTTGAGGTGTAACAAATAGGATACCTACTCCTAAACCACGATTTGTATGTGACACATCAAAGTATAATTTCCATTCAGTTTTAATGTCAATGTTGAAGAGAAATTCATGAGGAATATCTGCCACTAAAGGATGGTTTGCCTTCATAGGTGCATTGGCTAACTGATCTGCAATCACCTTCCCTTTTATAGCCTTCCTCTCCACATACTGGATGTCATACTTGCTAAGTATCATAACCCATTTAGCCAATCAGCCTGTTAATGTTGCCTTACTTAGGAGGTATTTGAGGGGATCAATCTTTGCAACCAACATTGTTTGGCGATTGAGCATATAGTGCTGAAGTTTTTGGGTAGCAAAGACTACCACAAGACATGGACGTTCTATGTGTTTGTAATTCAATTCATATCCCACTAAGGTACAATTGATGTAATAGACTGCTCTTTCATGACCTTGATCATCGTTTTGTGCGAGAAGAGCCCCTAATGCCGACTGAGTTGCTGAAATGTATAGTATAAATGGTTTCCCATTTGTAGGTGGCATTAAGACTAGTAGAGTGAGAAAATAGTCCTTGATTTATTGGAAAGCGTCCTGACATTTAGGTGTCCACACAAAAGGTACTCCTTTTTTGAGTAAATGTTGAAATGGGTGTATTTTATCTACCAGTTGTACAATGAAATGCCTGATGGACTGTAATCTTCCCTATAGTGTTATGAGTTGACCAATGCTGGCTGAAGGAGGAATTTCTATGATAGCTCTTACCTTCTCTGGATCTACTCCAATTCCTCTTCTGGAGATGATATACCCTAGAAGTTTCCCTGATTTTACTCCAAAGACACACTTTTTTGGATTTAACCTGACATTGTAATTCTCTAGCCTCTAGAATATCTTGTCTAGAACCTTCAAGTGATATTCCCTTGTTCTTGATTTAGCTATAATGTCATCTACATAATCTTCCATGAGAGTGTGTACAAAATCATGGAAAATCATAGTCATTGCCCGTTGATAGGTAGCTCCTGTGTTCTTAAGGCCAAAAGGCATAACATTCCAATAGTATGTGCCCCATGGACACGTGAAAGCTATCTTGTGTTGGTTTTCAACTGCTATTTTGATTTGGTTATATCCAGAGAAAACATCCATGAGGGATAGCATCTCATATCCGGCTGTAAGATCTACTATCACGTCGATATTCGACAAAGGGAAGTCATCCTTAGGACATGCCTTGTTGATGTCTCTAAAGTCTCTGAAAATGCGAATGCCCCCAATTGGTTTAGTCATTGGTATAAGATTTGATATCCAGTATGCATAGTCTATCGTCCTTATGAATCTTACATCCAAGAGTTTCTTAAGTTCTACCTTGACCAATAGAGCAATTTGTGGATGCATTTTCCTTAAATTTTGTTTGAATAGCTTAATACCTGGCTGTAGTGGTAAATGGTGCAATATTAGGTCTAGATCTAGCCCAGGCATGTCAGCATACGACCATGCAAAGTTTATCTGTCTCTTTTTGAAGAAGTCCTTAAATTCAGGTTTTTCTGTCTCTGTTAAAGAAGCTACAAAATATACAATCCAAGGATTCTCTTCTGTACCTATGTTGACTTCAACAAACTCTTCTACTAGCATCGGTGAATTTTCCTGTTCAACAGGGAGAATATTTCAACTTCTATCCTTGGGTGCCTCTGAGAGATTTTCGCCCTCAGATATGTCCTTTATTTTGATTGTTTCTTTGTCCAAAGGCGCCTTTCAGTTTTCACCTAGGGACTCATCATTTTTCTTTTCATTGTATTTTTTATTTTTATTCTCATTTTTGCGACTAGAGGTGTAAATAGACTCCCCAAAATATGCTTTGTCATCCAAGTCTATGGTAAAACCAACTTTATGATCCCCTCTGGGTATGCCTTCTCGGAGTCCCATGAACTCAACAATTGCTTCGTCATTCTTGAATGTGTCTATGATGGGTGTACCTTGTTGATCCCAATCGATAAGTTTGAGATATATATGGGGCATGTCATCATCAGAGTTAGAAAAGGTTGAAGCCGACAAGGTGAGTATAGAATGGCTAACATGGTCACAAAAGTTTTGGACTAACTCCTTCTTGTTCTTCTTCCTAGGGGTAGGTAAACTCTGATGTGGGACTATTGCAAGGGCTGAATTGTCAGAAGATGGTTTGTCAAGTGCCCAAGATGCATGATCAAGGGTTTCCCAATAATAGTTCTTATGCCATTCTTCTTTGGACAAGTGTTTCCTATGACGGGGACTAGATGGTTTTGGTATAGGTTTTATCTTTAGGTCCAATTATCCAAATAGAGCATCTATGTTCATGGTACTGGTAGAGGAAAGGGAATCCCATTCACAATCGCTTGAGTCAGGGGATTCATCGTAAACTGGCGGAAGTGGTTCATGAGATATCTCGATGTCTACGCAAGGACTCACTTCCTCTTGAAATGGTGGTGAAGTACTGGGAAACCTAATTCTAAGCGGTTGAAACCCTAGCCCTAGGTATTTCGGTCATGGTGAGATAGTGATCAGTTCCATCCTTCCATTTTGATGTAGTCCTAACCCAATATGCCCGTCATAGCCTTCGTTTTGCATTATCTTAAAGAATTTACCATATTGTTCCTTAGCTATTTGAATAGACGGTGAGGGGTATTCATTGTCTTCTCGATACAACCAGGAGTTAATATCACCTTGATCCACAATTTCTTCACTTAACTCTCCCCATTTGGTCAATGTCATTGTAGGGGGAACACAGAATGTGGCTACTGACTGTCTTCTATCTGCCATGGGTAAGCCATATGCTTTAGGTGGAATCAGTTGATTGACACAGTATGATGCCTTTATGTAATATTCACCATAGCCCTTGTCTTGGATCTCGACCTTGGGAGTGGGTGATGGTGGTTTGAATGAAATGGACTTAGTAAGATGTGATGGGTCAACGTATAGGGATAAAGTGGATGATGAAGCTTCTTGGTTAACTGGTACTTGTCGTTGTGGAATTTCCCTTAGGCTTTTACAATACTGAAAAGGATCTGGATCACCATCAATCATGATTTTGGTGCCATTGTACGGGAACTAAGACATTGGTGATATGTTGAAGGTACAACTTTCATTGCGTGTATCCAAGGTCTACCTAGCAACAAGTTGTACAGAAGGGTGAGATCCAAGATTTGGAAGCTGGTGTTCATGATTGCTGGGCCAATTCTGATAGGGAGTGTGACAACTCCCTTGGATGATCTTTCCTCATCATCGTAAGCCTTGATGACTATACTCTTAGAGGTGTCTACATAGTCTTCTGAGAATCCTAATGCCTTAACCAATTTTAGGGTACACAGGTTCAAACCTGCTCCTCCCAAGACTCGTCTGACTTTGGTTTGATGGACTAAGACTTCAAGATGTAAGGGGTAATTATGATTAGAATTTTTAATTGAGTAATATTTTTGGGAAAATGTGGCATGATGTGAGTTGGTTAAATATCCCACCATTTTTTCGAAATGATTGCCATCTAAGTTTGTAGGAACAGACGTGTTCTGTAGAGCTTTGTCAAGAATGGCTCGATGCTTAGGCGATAAAGTCAACAATTCCAAGATGGATATATGTGTGGGGGTTTTGCTCAGTTGATCAAGGATATTGTACTTAGACTTGGAAGATTGTGTAGGTGGCTTAGAAGAAGGATCTGGAATAGTAATCTTAGTTCTGCGTGTGTTTACATTACATTCTAGATGCTTCTTAATGGCGATGGTATTGACATTTTCATTTGTGGCTCGAAGGTGATTTATGATCGTTCCTTTACCATAGTCATACTTGGTATTGGTGTAATTGGTTGATGGATTATTCTTGGTTCCTGAACTGGAGGCTTTCCTTTTGTGTGGTCATGTAATGGGTCTATGAAGACCTTATGATCACTGTTCTTGGTATTTTTCTGCCCACCAATCTCTATGGTTCCGTTTCCAACAAAGTCTTGTATAATATTCTTCAGTTGGCAACATTGTTGTAGGTTGTGTCCTTTCATTTGATGATAGTCACAAAAAGCATTATCATCCCACCATGAAGGTTTAAATTGTCTAGGATCATACTCTCTTGGTTCCAAAGGTTTGATGAGATTATGTTTAATCAATTCTTTGAAAATCGTCTCGATTGGTTGTCCTAAAGGTGTAAATTCACGTGTAGGAAATCTCCTTTGAGGTCGTTGTTGCTGTGAATTTTGGACATAATTAGCTGTTTGATCTGGACTATTCATCATGTCTGCATTTTGGTTGTATCCTCTAAGTGTGATAACTAGCCCCGTATGTATGTTTTTAGCATCAACAATGCTGTCATTTGTAACATTTTTGTTTCTAGGCCAAAATTTGTTTCTATCGTTTGGTGCGTTTTGATGTTGGACAATCGGATTTCTGCCTAGTACTTTTATTTCTCCTTTGTCAATAAGCCCTTTTGTACCAAGTTTAGGAATGAAGTACAACAATGTACCCTTAAGTCACTTCGCAATTTTGGATTGATGTTTTCTAGGAATATTGTGACCTTTTGCTTTTTTGGTATTTCAACTAGACATTTGCTAGCTAGACTTCTCCATATCTTGAAGAAGGTGGTAAAAGTTTCACTGTCTTCTTGTGTTGTGTGGCACAAGGTTGCTATTGTTACTTCATTGTCTATGTTAAAGGAAAAATGTTCGACAAACTTCTCAGCTAATTCACCCCAGGATTGTATACCATATGGTAATTTAGAAAACCATTCCAGTCCTATCCCGATAAGAGTTCGTGGAAATAGTCTCATCAAGTATGTGGGGTCATATGATATGTCCATGCATGCCATTGAGAATTCTATAATGTGTTCCAAAGGATTATTTCTCCCATTATACTTACGCAAAATCAGTATAATGTATCCATGGGGGAAAGGTGTCATATAAAGCGCTTTGTCAAATGGACATGGACATAGGTCTTGCGCTGAGATAGTTCGTTTTCTTAACATAGACATGTTGTCCATCTGTTGTTGAAGAGTTTGAATGTGGCTAGAGAACATCTACTTGTGTCAAGGACATGTTGTTTGCATTGTTTGGATCAATGTAGGTGTTCTGATATGCCATGTTCTATGATGGGTTGTGATTTGGCAAGGGAATATATCCTGTTAGAATGTTTTGATTTGGTATAAGAATATTCCCTGTCTGAATGTTCTGATTTGGTATGGGAATATTGCCTATCTGAATGGTCTGAATTGGTATAGGAATATTCCTTCCAACTTTGGATCTCTTACCAGTTGTGTTGGTGCCAAAGGGGTTAGAGGAAGTTGCCCCCGTAGTAAATTGTAAACCTTGTGTTATGTTGAAAGGGGTTGTGTTTACAATTGATGATGTTTGAGTTAGTATGCCGGTTTGTATCGCTGCGGTAATTTGGGGAATAGAAACACTTGACATTGCATTTTGCATTGGTTGAGTAGACTATGTTTTCAAAGTATGAATATCCAATCTTGGTGGTAGTGTGGCACCTTCTACTAGCAACTTTGCTAGATATCATTGGGGATCATTTACCAAACACTCATCCACAAAGGATGCAAACTCAGGATCTTGTACAATGACGTCTATCTCTTCTATATAAATTCGTCCATGTGTGTCTCTAGTGACGTGTTTTTCAAGCAAAGGTTTGTGTGGTTTTTCACTTCCTGATGGTTGATTTCAGAATGGATTGATGAATTTGTTGGGGTCTGACATTGCTTTATGTTTCTTTTGAGACCTTTTTTCGACCATGAAAAGTTGCTCAAAAAAGGCGTAATGCAGACTACGTCTAAAAACTGATATGTCCTATTTCTATGTTTTTGGATTTTTTTGACAATAAATGATGTTGCTAAAATGATTTCTAAAAATACATATACTAAGATGACGTATGATAGGATAGACAATATGAAAAATATCGAGTAGACTATGATGATAAATGAGTCTAAGACAGGTATAACCTACCACTTATGGAATAAATGCATGCAATGATTTGTATTTGACCAAGGAACCTGATTGTAGAACAAGGACAGTTGACAAGGTGAATTTTCCAAACTAGACAGTTGAGCTGAAAAGATTCACTAAATAGGACTAAAGTGACTAGGTTCAATGACTTGTGACAAATCGAGACATGAATGTATCCAATGATGTGGAAAGTTGTTCTATTCGACTATGTGCAATTTCCTAGGAAGTATCTATATGCATGCAACTTAGGATGACTTATGACTAAGACGTATATGACACCTAATAATGCAAGGTTTTGAGAATTTTTTTTCTAGTTTCTGTCCAAGGTTGATCTTTAGAAAAATAAGCGAAAATGACAGTGATGTTTCAGACGTAGTTTGCAGTTTTCAAAGTTTTCTATTGACAGTCAAATGCGGTTCACCTAATAGTTGCGGTTTAAATTTTGACAGATGCGGTTTATAATTGTGCATGCGGTGATTTGACTAAAACCTCATTTTGGACACTGACAAAGTTTTGGAATTTTGATAGATGCGGTCTTCTTTATGACAGATGCAGTTCGCAATACGCATGCGGTTTTTCTAATAGATGCGGTTTTGTTTGTGACAAATGCGGTTTTAAATATGGACTTTGGAAATCTAAATTTTTTGACAGACACTCACGGCTTGAAAATTTATAGATGTGGCTTGCATGTACATATGCGACTCAAAATGTGACAATTGCGGCTTGTAATATCTAGACTAAGAAAAATGAATTTTCTTGATAGACACATGTGGATTTTCCCCTAACAAATGCGACTTGCTAAGACATATGCAGCGTTAAAACTGACAGTTGCGACTCACTTTTTGACATTTGAAGTTTTCTGAAAGTTGTTTTGACTGACTCCATTTGTTGATCAAGATTTTTGACAAATACAACAAACACAAGCAAAAAAATCAATGTATTTTTAGTTTGTGATGATAGAACTATTAAGACTCGAAAATATTTACAACCTAGGATTTTTGGACAATACTTGCTGAGTTCTTACTTGGATTTCTCTAGCTACGCATATTTATGGCGGATGACTAGTAGCTTGACCCCACTGGCTCCCCTCCATGACACTCACTTATATGGGGCAGCCAAGCTACTATACCCATGAAACTCCCATGGCATACATCTCGTCTCCACACATAAACCATAAGAATGTAAGATGGCTTCACAGGGCCGACCCTACTACACCAACAAGTAGGTAGGATTTTGGTAAATCTACAAAAAGGTGTTTAATAAGGGAATTCCGTTCGTGGGGCACTATCCAACTTCGGCGAGTGTCTATTTCTGTCCATTTAATCAGAATAGTGAGCATGATTTTTGGGCTTTCTCCAGAAATCCATTTTTATATACTGGGTGGAAGTCGCTTGGATTTAGCGTGTTATCGGTCTGAGTCGTCTTGGGGTAAGTAATTTTTCCCACCAAGATAGGCCCAATTTCTAGAGTCAGTAATCATTTCTCTTACACCCAGGATCGCATGAATACGCAAGGGGAGAGGATACTCCGATATACTAAATCATGAAGGGTTATAAAATGTGCTTTCGCACCAAACAAGACAAATAGTGATTCTTTTTAATCCAAATGATAGTTATCTATCTACCAAATAGAAAGCTTGCTAAATAAATAAAGACAAAGGAATTAGGTCCTGCATGCAAAAATGATTAGTAGTTCATGTTTTTGGTGTCTTCGACTTTTGTGCTGCATAAAACAATGGTTTATGTTTTTATGGTCTTCTACACTTCGTCTTGCAAACACTAGGTTAATCCACCTTAACAAAACTATAACCAAACATTAGCAAAAATCAAAACAACCCAAACAACGAAAAGGAAAAAATGAATGTATGGAAATGATCAAAAATTGGAAAAAAGATTACTAGGCAAATGTGGCATTTTGAGTCATAGATGCGGCTTGGGAATCATTGACAAGCGAATGTGGTTCAAAATTTCTCGGATGCGGTGTAGACTGATAGATGCGTCACTATTTTTAGTAGATGCGGCTCGTGGATACAAATACGTCGGTGTGTTGAATAGATGC
The DNA here is from genome assembly GCA_007115665.2 of Sequoiadendron giganteum. NCBI lineage: Eukaryota > Viridiplantae > Streptophyta > Pinopsida > Cupressales > Cupressaceae > Sequoiadendron > Sequoiadendron giganteum. Next base: position 632,532,804 of record CM021103.1, on the reverse strand, counting down.
GGTGCATTGTACGATAACCTGTAAAAAAGAAAAATGGAAAAACGGAAAAACGAAAAGATGTGCGAATTTGAAGCGTGTTCACGTGGGGTTCACCAAATGTAACATAGACTGAAATCTGGAATAAGATATATGCAACTAGAATAAATGATGTTAATCCTAATCTAAATTAATCTAAATCAAACAATAAAGAATGAATAAGCAAACATAATAAAGTAATCAAATTAATGGAAAGCTCTCACCGAATATGCGTTCACTCCTTCGAATTATCTCGGTTTCTCTTCTCCATTTTGTTGTTTCAGTATTCTTGCCCTCAAATTTCTGTGTTTGAATCCAAGCATAACTTCATCGAATGTTTAAGAAAAATATCAAAGATAAGTTTCTTCTCAAAAGTGTATGATTTTGGGAGGAGGAATAATGATAATGACAGGCCATTTTATAGATTTTGGGTTTTCGAACGATCGGCTCAAATTGAAAAGAGAGATCGATGGATGAGATTGATGAATGCCATGCGATGTGAGTTCTGTCTCAGTTAGAACATGAGTTAGAACATGAGTCAGAAAAGATTGCAGGATAAAGACTAAGTTAGAATGAGAACTTAATCTTGTGTCAAGACTGTTTGAAAACAAAAAGAACAAGAGTTCAAGATCTTAATCTTCAGCTAAGAGTCTTCGAAAATAGAAGAAATAGACTTTGTATGTCAAAGAAAAAGTTAGAAATCGAAGAATAATGCATTCGAATGCAAACAACAGTTAGAACTAGTTAATCGATTAGTTGTGACAGAGAGTCTTCTCGCAGAGATAATCAGGTGTTCAATCCGGAGATAACTGGAGAACTAAAAATAGATCTCGAGTCAGAAGGCGAGTGAATGATTAGTCAACTGATTGATAGAAGAATGCGACATAAATAATTAATAAATGAATTAAATGTTAGTTTAATTCAATGCTCAAAAATGAAAGATCTAATTAAATAAATAAAGATAATTTATTTAATTTGATTGTTGAAAAGGATAAATTGAATAATTAAATAATAAATATTTAATTATAGATAAAGGGGGTTAAATGAATAATTAAATAATAAATATTTAATTAAGAAGGAAGTATGATAAAGGGGGTAATTAAATAATAAATATTTAATTAAGAAGGAAGAAGAATTAATTAGTTAGCGACATAATTTTTTTTTTCTTTTTTTAAAAAGGGGTAAAAACTTTATTAATAATAAGAGAAAATCAGTACAGAGCAACAACAGACCAGCGCCCAAACCCACCAGAACCACACAAAGCACAAGAAGCCAAATCACTCAATATTACTGAAATTGCCATCTTCAGCAAGAATCCCCTCCAAGTCGTGGCGAAGCTCCGGAGAAAATTGACCCAACTCATCAACATTCCACCCCTCATAATGCTCAGAAGCCCAATGAGCCAAACAATCAGCAACTCTGTTCCACTCCCTCGAGATGTGGATGAAGGATGCCATTTCCATCAAAGAACTAATCCACAAAATCTATTGAACCAACCTAGCCAACTGCCAGTGAAACCCCACCAACTTCCCATCCTTTAGCAAATTTATCATAACTTGTGAATCAGACTCATAAATAACCTTATGCTAGCCCAAGGCAAAAGCCCACTCGAACGCGTATAAGATTGCCAAACCCTCCATAAGATTAATGGGTTGCACCCGCTCTTAAACAGAAAAGAAGAAGATAGTCGATCCCAAAAAATCTCTGCCAATCCCCCCCACTCCAGCAGGCCCAGGATTACCCCGAGAAGAACCATCTGTGTTGAGCTTCAAAAAGCCAGATGGGGGGGAAACCATCTACCAAACCTATGAATCTGCTGGCGCTGGCATCGACATTTCTTGAGGCTAGAAGCAGCCAATGACGATCCTTGGATCCCCAATTTGTCTACCACCCCAACATCCCCTTTCACCAAGGGGAACCCTACCTCACATTTAGTAGCCACCGTTTCTTGAATCATACCCAGAATCTCTGCCAGACTTGCTGCACAACTAACTTCTCACCACAGAAGATCCTACTATTTCTCTCTAACCAAACTTGCCACAGGATGAAAGTAGGCCCCACAAGCCATACTTCTTGGAGAAAAGAGGCCGCCAAAGGAGGCCTACCCAAACTACTCCAAAAGTCAATCAAAGAGGAGGCATGAACATAGGAACTATTCCACACTCCCCACTAGAAATTCCACAACTGAGAAGCAAAGGAACACCGAAAGAACAAATGAGTTGAATCCTCCTCTCCACCACCACAGAGAACACAAATAGAGGGACCCTGAAATCCCCGCTTCCGAATATTATCCCATGTCAAACATCTATTCTGGGCCAAGGTCCAAACAAAATAGTTGCACTTTGGCCAAGAAAACTTATTCCACACTTTCTTTCACCATGGCACCTCCACTCCTTCCAACCCCCGAGATAACAACACCTGATACCCAGAGGCAACAAAATAAACCCCTTTTGGATTAGGAGACCAAGAGAGGACATCCCCATCCAGGAGAGAGCTACAAATCCTACTATAGAGGATATTGTGAAGCTCCATATAGTCTTCATTCAAACCAAAAATAGGCCACTCATCAGGACGCTTCCATCTTGCCATCACCAGTTGGTCATGGACAAAGAGGGCCATAAAATCACTCACCCTAGACCAGCCAGCCTCAAGAAACCTTTGACTTAGAGTTAACAAATTAGGGAATTGAGAAGTAATGGGAGGAAAACCATCCCAAGAATCAAACTAAAATTGAGCCTTTGACCCCCCTTTGCAGATCCAAAAAAGGCCATCCTTAACAAGCGTTGCTCCTTTCTTAAGCGTACTCCAAATTAATGAGCCCTCCCCTCCAGGGGAAGCCGAGGAATATCCTGCCAAGCAACACCAGGGAAGTATTTATGGGATAAAATCCTAGCCCAAATCTGATCCTTCTCCACACACCACCTCTAAAACAGTTTAGCCACCAACACCTCCCCAGTCAAAGACGACTGGCTTAACCCAAGCCCACCAAGCTTACAAGGGCTACAAACAGTATCCCAGTTAACAAGGCTCCATTTTGAAGACAACAAGCTACCAGCCCACATAAATTTCCTGGCTAAAGAATCTAAATCCTTAACAAACCCCATTGGGGCCACCTGGAGCATACATCTTTAGATGGGAAGAGCCTGCACCACAAACTTGAGCAATTAAACACGACCAACAAAGGATAGCTACCTGTGGGTCCAGTGATTAACTTTCACCCGAAATTTATCTAAAATATTCTGCCAAGAGGCTTTAGGTAGCCTACCAACAGAGATAGGCATACCAAGATAGGTCAAAGGAAGAACCCCAATTCAAAATCTCAAAATATGGGCAATTCTCTGCTAAATGAGCATCAGAGTGTTAAAGAAATAGATAGAGGATTTATCTTCATTAATCTGTTGACCACAGGAAGTAAGATACAAATCCATCACCTTGCGCAAGTTGTAAGCTTCCCTAATAGTAGCCATGCCCATTAGAGCCACGTCGTCCACAAATTTTAAATGATATTGCGGAGGCAAATCACCTCCCCAACTCCATCCCTGAATATGACCCAAATCAACATCCCTTTTGATCAAACAACCCAAACCTTCCACCAATAGAGTGAACAAGTACGGAGAAAGGGGATCTCCCTGTCGCAAACCACGAGAGGCTCCAAAAAGCTCAGAGTGCTCCCCATTAGTTAACACAGAGAATGAAATTGAAGTAACACAACTCATGACCCACTGGATCCATTCAGGACCAAACCCAAAGGCACCCAACATCCATTGGAGAAAAGTCCATCTGACACAGTCATAAGCCTTAGCCATATCTAGTTTGATGAACATCGCCTTATATTTGGAGACAACCATCAAATGAATGGTTTTTGAAGCAATAACAACCCCATCCAAAATTTTCCTACCTTCCACAAAGCCACTCTGTTCTTCCGAGATCAACATTCTCAACCACTTTTTTAATCTATCAACAATCAATTTGGAGATAATTTTGTAAATCACATTGCACAAAGAAATTGGCCGAAATTGACTTAACCTATCCGCCCCAACACGCTTGGGTATGAGGGAAAGGAACATTGCGTTCATAGCCCTAACATTTGCTTATTCTTCTAAGAATCCTAAACCACAGCCAGTAAGTCCAACTTAATGATATCCCAGAATTCTTGAAAGAATTCAACTAGGAAACCATCGGAGCCAAGTGCCTTCCCTTTATTCATCTGGAAAACAGTGCCCTCCAACTCCTCCAAAGTAATGTCCCCCATGAGATTCTCATTCATTTCCCTTGTGACCAAAGAAGGAATATAGGAAAGAACTTGAACTTCCTCAACAAAACCTCCTTATAGATCCTCCCTGAATAGAGATTCAAAATGCTGCACAACTTCGTTTGAAATTTATTGAGATGAAGAGAGTTGTTCACCTCTTTCATTAACCAAAACCGAAATAGAATTACCTTGCCTTCTGGCTTTCACCGAATTAAAGAAGAAAGTAGTGTTTTTATCTCCTTCATGAAGCCACTCAATCTTGGCCTTTTCTTTCCAAAAAACTTCCTCTCTCAATTCACACTCTTCCAACATCTTTAGGGCCCTAGCCTCATCTTGAAGCGAGTCAGTCATCACTCCCTCATCCCTGATCACCCTTGTGATACTATCCAATTCAGCTTGAGCATGAGCCTTATCATGGAAAATATTTCCAAAGAAACATTTATTCCAATGTTTCAGCTGGTATTTAGTAAATTGGAGCAGTTTAGCAAAAGTATACATCGCCATACCAAAAGCTAGCTTGCCAGCCTTCCACTAGTCAGCCACATGAGCTGAAACTTGAAAGAAGGAGACTGAGGCACACGAGCAAAAGAAATGGCCAGCTTGATAGGCCAATGATCCAAACCCCTCCAGTCTAGGATTTCAGAGCAAGAGGTCCACATACCACCAATCCAATAGCATGAGACTAGGAAGTGGTCCAACCTTTCAGTGATGCAATTATCCCCCATCCTACAATTGTTCCAAGTGAATCAGCCATTACTAGGCTTGATGTCAACCAGATTCAAAGCAAAGATGTTGTCATGAAGAAGGAGCATAGAGGGATCCAACCTTACATTACCTCCCCACTTCTCAGCCAGCTTAACAATGGCATTGAAATCTCCAGCCAGAATCCACGGGTGAAGAGGGGCCATGCTACACACATACCTAATATGGGACCAGAGCAATTGCTTACCAAGAAGGTCCACAAGAGCATAAATATTAGAGAACAAAACATACTCTCTTGTTTCAAACCAAGAGGCCACCATAGAAATGGAAGACCTATAGGACATCCACCAGAGAGGGAAAACTTTTGGAGGGTTCCACAAACAAGCCACACCCCTAGCTGAACCAAGGGCCCTGATGCATTGGCACCCAACAGCCCCCCACAACCTAGGCATCATACCAACCATAGCATCGACTGATAACTTAGTCTCTTGTAAGAAAAGAGCATCAGGAGCATTACTTCTAATCAAATCACGAACAAATTTTTGATGAGGGCCACTATCCAAGCCCCTCACATTCCACAATAACACAATCATTTCGAGAGATTCGAGAAGTGAGAATCCATAGTCTTGACCAACCCTGACTCCACCAAATTTTCCCCTATTAACTTGATATTTTGCAAATCCTTTTTATGACCAGGCTTGGAAAATTTCTCCCCCACCCCTTTTTTCGAATCCTTTTGATGAAGAACCAAGGAAGAGAGAGACTTGGCACCCCTCCCAATATCAATACCAACATTCAGACCCAGGGAAGATCCATCCCCACCATCCTTCTTCAACTCAGCTACAAGAACCGATTCCACCATGACACCCATATGAAGGTCAGTGGCCATCTCAGAAACACTAACACCCTGTGCATCCTGGGTAGCCTCAGAATGGAGATCTGAACTCAGAATTCCTTGATCTAGGTTAACCAAACTTGGATTCACTTCCTACTAGCTGAGATCATCTAACACCTCAAATCTGTTAAAAGTGTCTTCATCTTGTCTCTCTTTGAAAGTCCTGTTCTGATCCCTATTCCTGTTACGGTCTCTGACAAGGACAAAACCATCTGCAACATCCCAAAGTCTAGGAATATGATCCTTCCCCCTATCAGCCATAGGGGGGTTGCATGGAGGCTAGGAAGATGGGGGCCCCGCAGGCCACGCCTTAGGAAATTATCGCACCAAATGACCATATTCATGACACAAACAACATTAGAATGGGAGAGTCTCATAATCCAAATGTTGCACCCAAGAGTAAGAGCCCATACACATATCCACTGAATTTGGCAAGGGTTTACCCAAATCAATTTCAACACAGATACGGGCATAAATCATTACCTTTCTATCCAAGGTTTGTTGCGAGGAGTTGAATGGTTTTCCAAGCAAAGATGCTATGAATAGTAGGACATCATCGCGACAACATTCCATCGGAAGATGAGGCAGCCTAACCCAAACCAGAACCTGATTCAGAAGCTCCTCTGAAGGGTTGAAACCTGCATGCCAGGGTTTGATAAACAACCCCACTTGGTTATGAAAATAGGAGCCTCCCTCAAAAGCCCTATTCCGATCAACCATGCAGTCAAAAGTGACCATGAAGTAATTATTAGCCAACAACATAATGTTCATTTCACCCTCCGGTGACCAGGTCCATCGGGCCCAAGACACCAAAAATTGAGGAGATACCCTCATCCCCAAAAATTTGCAATATAAGGAATGCCTAGAATAATATTCAATATCCTTAGCTACCATCTCCGACAGAATGACCAGTTTGGGTCTCTCTCTACACTACTCTAGGCATCCATTAACCTTGGTGATGCGAGATCCTCCGGAAATGCAAGCACCGCCTTCTACCGAATCCTGAAAAGAAGGCCATTGTCAATAAATTTTGTTGCATGCAGTGGCGACTTTGATCCAACTGTAGCACAAAAGTCTATTCCCACCAGACCCTGCGAAGACTCCCTCAAAGGCATTGAGGCTCAAGAACCAACAACTACCATACAAGGCCAGACACCAACCCTTCCAAACACACCCACACAACACTACCACGCAGGAAAATGGGGAAACACCGACCCCTTCCCTCTGCATAGCCAAAACCTACACTCCCGTAAGAAAACACCAAGCATGCACTAGCATGCACCACCGCCTAGGCTCCAAGAGCTCGCGCACTGCACAAAGTAGTAGGGAAACCCCGAGCGCCCACAGACACAGACTGAGGAGGTACGCGGGCCACACACCCAAGCAACAAACAGGAACAACAAACAAGTAATAGCCCCCTCGAGACAACATACAGACCCCACCCCACACGTGTAAGCACAAAAAAATAGATCTTTCACGGGCTAGGGTGCAGATGCCCTAGCTCAGCTCCTGGAAGCGTAGGCACACCATCGTTTTCTCCATGGTTAGCGACAAAATTAAATAATTATGATTTATTTAATTAATCAAGGTGAATAAAGGTTATTAATGAATTAATTAAAAATGGGTATTTAATTAATAGAATAAATATATGTTAGAAAAGGTAATTAGATAATTAACATTATTTAATCATGACCATGGACTATAGAAAATTATGTCGAATGTGTACTTGCAGGCCTAGACCAATTTTCGGTGTCTACACCACTTCCTACTGGAACATGCAAGTTTTCTTTCATCTCCAAGTCAGATAAGTCAAATTTTACAAGAAGCCAACATATACAATAAGTGTTCTTAGAGTGAAGTCCACATAAGGGGATAGAAGTATGAAAATGAGCATGAACAACAAAACAAAACTTGGGAGCCTTGTGTGAATGCATTGATTGAATGCTTGGTAAAATATTAGAGCTTTCTGATTATCTTAACTACTGGTTTTACATGATTCCTCACTGTACTGAATGCTTGCAAGATGACATTAAATATTTTTAATGAATCTCCATGTTACTTATTCTGTCATTTGAACTCTTTGTATGCCATATAATTGCAATTGCTATATGGGGCATTGTGTATTCACTCCATGCTTTGTGAATGAATCTTCCAATGGCTTCAACAATGGTGCCTACACTTCCAAACAAGATTCTAAAGCACTCTGGTGCTTGAGGACATGAACCTATATATATTTTTAATAATTATAAGAGTATAATTAGTGATTGATATTGAAACTAATAGCAATTTGCAATACTTTTGATCAGTCTTTGTAAGAATTGGTATTAGTACTTATAAATTATAGTGTGTAGGTCACAACAAAGGGTGAAGAAATTAGTATGCTTCTGGTGAGATAGGGACACATGCCAATATGTATGAATTTTTCACCAATATAAAATTAATGAAGGATAAATAGTTAATGCCTAACACATCTATTGACATCTCTTTGTCTCACTTGAACTATATTGAGTTCTTCACCCAAATAATGCAAGTTATTTACCCTCTATTGTGACCTATGTGTTATAATCAATAACCTAATACTAATACTAATTAATAAAAACATTGGCCAAAAAAATTAACACTTTATATCAATTAGTATAAATCACTAATTATCTTCTCTTAAAATGATTACACATGGAGCATATATAGGTTCCTATCCCCTAGCACCACCTAAATATATTCATACAATCATGATTTTAAATGAAATTATAGTCATAATTTATTACATTAAATCGTAAGTCACAAGTATCCTAAAATACAATGTGCTAGACACCAAAATTTCTACTATAACTAGTTTCACTTATCCATTCAGATAACTCCAATTACTGCCCTTCCAAGATTATTTCAACAAACTGTTATTTAATAATCTTATGCATTTGGTTGATCATTTATTGTATTGAATGTAAACCATCACCGAGAATGGTATTAAACATTCACTTAGAGTGAGGCATCCAAAAAGGCCAATTATTACCCTTCCAAGATTATTTCAATAAACTATTATTTAATATTCTTTTGTATTTGATTGATCATTTATTGTATTGAATTTACACCATCACCGAGAATGGTATTAAACATTCACTTAGTGTGAGGCATCCAAAAAGGCCTAGATGTGTCCAATGACAAAAGGATAAACACTTAAGACCTCATTCATAATAGAATATATCCTTCTTTAACATGAAGTATGTTGAGTTCTGCATGCTCTTTCTTGTGACCTAAACTCTACAATTTTACTAATAATTTCATGGAAATGTTTACCAAAAGCATGAACATTATTATATTAATCTTGGTATCAATAATTTATTCTCCTCTCTTAAAATTATTACATATTGTGTATATATAGGGGCACATCCCTTAGAACCACCTAAACCATTTATATTGTCATGCACAAACTTTTTTATAATTAAATATAAGTTACTGGTATCTTAAAATATATCATGTCCCTAAATACAAGTAATGCATAGTTATCTCGACACCCATAGTTATATGTGTGTGCATGATACTTAACCATTCACTCTCTATCTTTAGGGAGGCACTAATCTAATTTTTTTGGTTCAAACATACATTAAAACCAAGCACATACACTTAAAAGTCTAACTAAATTTACATGGATGTTCCCTATCACTCTCATTATTACCCTTGAAAGAGAAGTCCAAGTGGTTATTATTTCTTACTTTTAATTTTATTAATAATTTAATTTTTTGAAGTAGGCAATATCACTACCAATGATACTTAAAATTGTCTTGAATGGTATTGCACACTTGAATCTGGTCACTAACATCATTTCGTCCTGAAATCCATCCTTTTTTTGCCTATTTGATTAAATAAGCCTAATTATTTAATTAAATGCATCATTTTCATCTATTAATCTAATTAATGTTATTAGGTTAATTCATCCCCTTTCACATTCACCTTTCATCTTGTTTAATTGAATATATCAAATTATTTAATTTAAACACCTTATGTCTTCTCATTTAATTGAATAATCCTAAATTATTTAATTATAAGTCATTTGAACCCCTTTCATTAAATAAACTAATTATTTAATGATAATCCTCATATTCCTCATATTCCTCATCTTGCACAATTAAAAATTAGTTTTAGTTAACTAATTACTAATTTTCCTCACCCATCCACTTGCATAGGGAATATCCTAAAGGAATATTCTTCTATTTGGCTTCAAAAATGGAATATTCTTTCCTAACAAACTCTCTAAAAAACTTTCTAACAACTTTGAAAGTGTGTTTGTTTGAATCATTGTGAGCCATTGACGGTTTCTTTGATCCATATGATCTTTGATTCTCATCCATTGATGAGAGTCCTTGATCCATGTCTTCACCCTTGATTCCATCTTGACCATTAATTGATCCTTTTCACCTTGACCATTGATTCTTCATTTTCTCTCCTATAAATACCTCAAATTTTGAGATAAATGGATCCACTTCCATCAAAGAAAATTTATGTTACCCATTTGAATACTATCTTTATTCATACTTGCACCATTATCAATATTTTTCATCCTTTTCATCCAACCATAACATCGTTTTATCAATTTTAGCTTAGTTTTCAACAATGGAGTTTGGTTAAATACTCATTTTATCCAAGGGATTGGGAAAGGGCCATTATTCCATATTAATACGACACCACTCCCCCAACGGGATAAGGTTTGGAGTTATAGATTATGTTTCTTTTAAGATTTTGTGTTTATTTCATGCTTATTTTAATGGTTTCTTAGTTTTGAATCTTTTGAACATCTCATTGGGATTGTAGCTTAGGGGGTTTAATATGTCTTAAATTCATTAGGATCTGGTGTACATTTAACCCATATTATGATTACAATCATAGATACGCATGAAAAAATACACCTATATCTAGATTATAATTACTTTGACTTAAAAAAATAATTGAAAAAAAATATGCAACAAAAAATTATGAAAAAATATCCGTGCACTAGATATTGATGTCAAAAATCTGTATATTTTAAAAATTACAATTTTATCCTTTCAATAAAAAAGTTGTGTGACGATATAAACATCACTTTTTAAAAATTATGCTTACTATGAAAATAAGTTATTAAAAGTTATGTCAATTAAATCACAATTTATTTTTAATATATATATATATATATATATATATATATATATATATATATATATATAGAATTTACACACAAATCCTCACAAATCACTAGTTCACATCATCTCCAAATTATTAATGGTTTACTTTCTATAGGTTTCATAAAGTGAAATTTTGTAAAAATGTTGATATTAATGTCTTACTTTGGCCAAAAAATGGGACACAATATTGTGGGTCGACCCATTTGGACCAACAGCAGTTACTTGACTCCTTAATATATAGTGGAGAAATTTTCTTACCGCCTTTACTAATGAAAGATCCTATCTTTCGATAGCTAAATATCTCAATTCTATATCTTTAAATGGAGTGCTCACGAAAGAAATAAGATTTCCTTGTTGTTATTCTATGTCAATCCTAATGTACATGTATTTTTTGAAGCAAAATAATAAATATAAAAAGATAGTGTAATCCGGGATAGACAAAACTAGGACATTTGTAATTGCCTTCTTTATATATTCAAATATAGATTTTTATTCTATAATCCATTCTATCTTTGCATCCTTTTTCAACATGACATTCAATGGTTTAACTATCTCAATAAAACTTGTGACGAATATTATGATAAAATTAATCTTACAAAAGTAAGATTTAAATTCCTTCTTGCTTATAAGAAGTTGAAGTTTCATGATAGTACTCACTCTATTTGGGTTAATTGTTATACCATTCTCTAAGATGATGTGACCCAATAACTTTCCTTCTCTAACCCCAAATATATATTTATTAGGGTTTAAATATATTCCATATTGTTCACATCTTTGTAAGGTTCTCCTCAAATCAAATATATGATCACCTTTATTTTTTACAAATATAGTGAGGTTATCCATATAGATAATGATGTACTTACCAGTAGGGTCTTTAAAAGGAATATATATGGCTTGTTGGAATGTTACACCAGCATTAGTCAAACCAAATGGCATCCTTCTATACACAAAGGTTCCCAACTTAGTGGTGAATATTATCTTCAACATGTCTTCCTTTTCAATAATGACTTGATTATAATGTGAAAATCCATCAAGAAAAGACATCATTTGTGCCCCATTAACTATTTGTAGTACTTCATCTAAGGAAAGAAAAGGATAATTATACTTTTTTGATGCCTTATTCAAACTACAAAAATCAACACACAACTATATGTCTTCATTCTTCCTATGGTTGGTATGCAATTCACTACCCACATAGAGTATCTCATTGGAAAAATAATTCTAGCTGACAATAATATCTTGACTTTCTATAAAATCAAAGGTTCTAGAAGTGTATTTACATGTCTTTGTTTCTTCTTGAATAGATTGACTCCCATATTAATAGGTATAATATGATTAATGATAGATATATCATAGGTTTTCAAATCTTGATAGCTCTAGACTATCACATGGTGATGAGATTTAAGTTTTTTGAAAATGCCTCTTCTTTCTTCAATCATACAAACTTTTTCAGTCAACACTTTCTTTAGCTCCTTTTCATCAGCCAAATTAAAGGATTCATAAGAAATGCCACCAATCCTAGGAATATCTTTCTACTTCATCATTTTATCAAGTCAAACAACATTTCTAACTCTACCATTCATTTCAATATAGTGTTTCTATTGGAAATGAATGTAATATTGTAGCTTTAAACTTGTAAAACTATGAGACTGTAGATCTAATTAAATGTTCTTTGTCACAATTCCTTGTGTACGATTAATTTGTTTAGATCAATTTACCAATTGTAGAAAGAGAAAATATTGTAGAAGAATGAGACAAGGAGATAGAAGTGACACAACATATACGTGGAGAAACCCTTTTAGGAAAAAACTCCACCATAATCAATAGTGCTTGTATTATTTAACCTTAGAACAAAATTACAATCATACTGTATCAATCCTTGATTGATATGCTTCCTTGCCTTCAACAATCCTTCTTCACAACCTACAATAAACTCTCATGGAACTCTCATACACTTGCTACAATTAATAGACAATAATATGAGCATGTAAAATCATAAGAGTTGTATAATATAAGAGCATAAATCTCCTCACAAAAATCTATACCTAGATTGGGAAAGTAGAGTTCCACAACCTAATCTGAAGTCAAACCAAAGTCTTCCTCAATTTAGGCACCCCAAACTGAACACTTAACTGAACTTTGGTCAAGAAGATATCATGAAAAATTCACCTCAAAGTTAGCACCCAATAATGGGCCCACTTGACTGAGCCTTGTAAATATCTTCTCATGCAAAAGGTGTTAACTGAAAGATGCCAACTTGGGCGCCCAAGGTGGTCCCAAGTCAATCTTAGTTAAATGAAACATATCTCTCCACCAATTCATTAAAACATTATGCATGATTGATCATCCTCTCTTAATTGAAAGTATCCACCTATTATCTATCATGCAACTAAAGTCATTAGTCATGCAACTCAAGTCAAATAACATTCAACTCAAAATAACTACATGCAATTGAAGATAACTGAACTAAACTGATAGTGCCACTCCACTCATGTAAATATCAATCCCTAATTTGAAGGATCAAAACATGCATTATTGACATGTTATCTGTTGGAAAATGTACCTCAATTTACTGGCTTGAACCTCTGTTAAAGGCTTGACAAATTTATGCCCTTATCGCTTTACCGTGGTGTTCTCTTTTGGTCGGCTTGACCCTTTGATCGCTGAAACTTAGTTTGATCGGCGAGACTCCGAGGGCTGTCACAGTGATGGGCTAATGGGCATGGAGTTGGCGATTTATTTGTTGGCGTCGACTTTATCGGAAAAGCTATCATCTATCAGCGGAAGGAAATGCTCTATCTCACCGATGTGCCAATGTCTTGCATCAATGGCTTCTATCAGCTTCATCTGACAGTGCTGGCTACTTTCCGCAACATCCAAAGGCAATTACTGTTGTTAACCTTTTCGCCAAGCAGAATTTCTTGTGTGCATGACGCATGGTAGCTTGTCAATGTGGTGAGCGTAGTGAAGAGATGGTGGGCCTTGAGTTGCTTTATGCGAAGGGTTGTCTGGCCGTGGACACTTGTCTACGCCTCGGGAGTTCCCTGGGAAATCTAGTGGATGCCGCTAGAGACTCCCTGAAGGAGCTCCAACAGCTTCCAAATAGGCCAAGCAGAGTGCTCGAGTGGTGGACATGTGGCAGCTTCAGAAGCTCATTTCGGGCGGGCTCATGGGAATCTTGGCGATTCCCTCCTGGATGCCTTGAAACCTCCTAAGCAGTGCACACGTGCCTTGTGGGACCTGATAGAGCTGGCGGTTGGTGTTTTGGCATTAGCGGATTATTGCTGGGCTGGAATGTGATGCATCTGTTTGCGATGGCAAAGGGTTCTCAGAGCCTGATGATTGTTGACCCATTCACTGCTCGGTCAAGTGGCATAAAGAATAGCAGTGCGACACATGGCATTTTCTCATTGGTTGTTTCTGCATCGTTGTTGCAAAAAAAAAATTATTGTTGGAAGATGGATTGGTGAAAAGCGAATTTTATGTTGTCTTTTGTGATCGGATTTTGGCCATTGGCAGAGCCCGTATTGTATTTTCTTTGCAACAAATTTATTGCAGGGGTGGCTCGATGTAGGTTTGCAGGTGGATCCGATCCGAGATCGATTTGGCATGTTACTGAAGAATTGAATTTAATGCACCCTAATTGGTGGTTGGAGAGAGACTTGAATTTGTCGGTCTTGACAAGAAGTCGTTCAATCTGAGAGAGATTAGAACAAGTAGAATACTGTGAAAGAGTCGGTCAAGTTTTGTATTCACTGTATGCCGAAGTAGCATTGAAATAGTGAGTGCATGAAAACTTAAATGTTGCTGTGAGCTAACTATCAGAGAGTGAGGGTTGTAACTTTGTATGTAATATTTTGCTTACTATAATGCAAAGTGTCTTTCTATTGGTGTGTTGGGTTTTTTTTTCCAAAAGGGTTTTCCCACGTAAATCTAGTGTTAGCTCTGAAACATTTTATTTTTGTTACTCTTGTTACCATGCATGTGTTCATCTTAAGTGTTTTAATGTTTTAAAACTGGTCTTTTCACATCTCCTCTGTGGTTTTAGCATTAGGAAATCATTTTCACACCTTTTCTTTTCCTTTCAAGTGGTATTAGAGCCTGACCAATTGTTTTATCCTTGTTAGTAGGGATAGTTTTTTGTGCTAATACTGTTCCAGTGGGATTCTTGCAAAGTTAGAACTTAATTCTGTCTAAGATGGCGAGTACATCAAGAAGAGTTGATATTGAAAAATTTAATGGTGGCAACTTTGAGTTGTGAAAACTCAAAGTCGAAGACCTGTTAGTGGATAGAGACCTCTAGGTAGCAGTGTTTGGAACTATGCCACAAGGTATGAAGCAAGGAGAATGGGACCTTGCAGATAGAAAAGCGAGAGGTCTGATAAGACTTTGTCTTGCTGATTCTATACTCCTGAATGTCCATGAGGAGAATTCTGAAGCTTCGTTATGGAAGAATCTTGGTGATATTTATTAGGGAAAGTCTCTGGTAAATAAGTTATTCCTGAGGAAAAAGCTATACTCCTTGAAGATGGAAGAAGGTGTATCTGTTGCAGACCATCTGAACTCATTTAATATGAGTGTTGCTCAGTTGGCATCTATGGGTGTAAAGATAGAGGAGGAGGATCATTGCATGCGCTTGTTATGTTCATTACCTAACACTTGGGATCATCTGGTGATGGATATTGGAAGTACGAATGCTACTTTCAAGATGGAAGATGTGGTTGCTTCACTGCTGTCTGAAGAGATGCAGAGGAAGTCTTTTAAGATGGCCAAAGAGGCCCTTGCTATCCGAGGTAGATCAAAGGAGAAAGACAATAAGAAGGACAAGAAGTCCAAATCTAAATCTGTAGGGAGATCAAAGTCTTCTGGTAAAAATTCTAAAGTGAAATGTTGGAATTGTGGACAACCTGGTCATATCCGAAAGGATTGTAAGGAGGAGAAGAAGAAGAAGAGTAACTCTTCAGACTATGAATCTTCTCAAAGTGATGCAGATGCCTTCATTGTAGCCTTAGTAGCTCAGGTATCAGATGATGTCTAGCTAGTTGACTCGGGTGCATCCTTTCACATGACGTCTCATAGAGAATGGTTCACTAAGTATGAGAAGTATGATGGTGGAAAGGTGTACCTTGTGAGTGATTCAACATT
The DNA here is from genome assembly GCA_007115665.2 of Sequoiadendron giganteum. Taxonomy (NCBI): domain Eukaryota; kingdom Viridiplantae; phylum Streptophyta; class Pinopsida; order Cupressales; family Cupressaceae; genus Sequoiadendron; species Sequoiadendron giganteum. Next base: position 632,516,642 of record CM021103.1, on the reverse strand, counting down.
GGAGATTGTTGGACATGGAAGAGTTAAAATTTAGTTTCTTGATGGGAGAGTCAAAGGGATTGGTGGTGTACTACACATACTAGGTCTGGCTCGTAACTTACTTTCAACCAGTAAGTTGAATGATGCTAGTGTAGAAGTTTCCTTCTCAAGTAAAGGATGTAAGATGGCTAGAGGTGCAATGGTGCTGACTAAGGGTGTATGTACTGGCACTCTGTACAAGCTGGATGCACGCCTTGTTTAATGCAACAACGCCTCTGTAAAGTCAAGCAAAGCTATTCTTGTAGAGGAAGATGAAGATGCTTCTTTGGTTGCAAATGCGATGGAGGTAAAAATACTAGTAGAGAAGACCATGCTGTGGCATCATAGACTCGGTCACATAGGTGAGAAAGGTTTAAAAACCTTGAAAAATAAAAATCTTGTTGAAGGGCTTGTAGACTGTAATCTTGAGTTTGATTTTTGCGAACACTGCATTTATGGAAAGCGACGTGTTTCCTTTTCCTTGAGTTCTCACAAATCTTCTGGTGTACTAGACTATGTTCATTTTGATGTGTTTGGTCCAGTGAACGTTCCTTCATTATTGAAGTCTAGATACTATGTTTCTTTTATTGATGACTATTCGAGCAGGGCATTTATATACTTTCTTAAAAGTAAATCAGAAGTGTTTAGTTGTTTTAAAGCGTTTAAAAAATTGGTAGAGAATCAGACTAGAAGAAGAATAAAATGTTTTAGGATAGATAATGGCGGTGAGTTTTGTTCAGTAGAATTCGATAGATACTGTAAAGACCATGGGATTAAAAGGCATAAAACTACACCTTATACTCCACAACAAAATGGAATTAATGAAAGGTTAAACAAGACGTTGATGGAAAAGGCAAGGAGTATGTTGAGCAGTGTTGGTTTGGAGCAGATATTCTGGGCTGAGGCTGTGGCTACATCATGTTACCTGGTAAATCATTCTCCTTGCTCTGCTCTTGTTGATAAGACACCTTTGGAAGCATGGTCTGGTAAGAAGCCCTCTCTGAGACATGTTTGTGTTTTTGGCTGTGAGGCATATGCATATGTGCCAAATGAGAAAATATCTAAGCTGGAGAACAAGGTTGTTAAATGTATCTTCATCAGCTATGATGTTGGTGTGAAGGGATACAAGATTTGGAATCCTAATACTCATAAGGTTTTGTATAGTAGAAGTTTAATATTTCATGAGCTGAAACCTTCTATAGTTGATCCACAACTACAAATAGATCAAAGAGAAAATAAGAATGATGCAGTTGAGATTCCCCAAACTCCAGAAAAGGGAGAACTGCATGGTGTACCTGAAACTGAGAAGAGCTCTAGCAGCTTAGAGAGTTTCGAAGATGAAGAACCACAACCTTAGCCAATGAGAAGGTCTACACGTCAAAAACAACAACTTGATACGTATGGTTTCTCCATTTTGGATTCAAACTGTGCCTATGCTTTAATTACTAGCACTGAAGAGCCTAGGACTATTAAAGAGGCAACTAATATGCCTGATGCAAATTCCTAGTTGGAAGCCATGAATGAAGAAATTGAATCATTGGAAAAGAATGAAACCTGGGATTTGGTACCTTTGCCTGAAGGAAGAAAGTCTGTTGGCTGTAAATGGGTATTTAAGAAGAAGACTGGTCTTGAGGGTAGTGTAGAGAAGTATAAAGTGAGGTTGGTTGCAAAGGGGTATTCCCAGGTAGAGGGAATTGAATATGGAGAAATTTCCCCCCCTGTAGCTAAGCTGACATCTATCAGATTTTTGCTGTCACTTGTAGCTGCGTATGACTTAGAGATCGAGTAGATGGATGTGAAAACAACGTTTCTCAATGAAGAGTTGGAAGAAGAAATTTGCATGTCCCAGCCTGAGCATTTTGTTGAAAAAGGTAAAGAAAGCCTGGTCTACAAATTAAAGAAATCTTTGTATGGTTTGAAGTAGTCTCCTAGAATGTGGTACCAAAATTTTGACACATTTGTGTTGTCTATGGGATTTGTGAGATCAAAATCTAATCATTGTGTGTATTATAAAACTGAAAATGATCGTGTGCTTATTATTACACTGTACACGGATGATTTGTTGTTCATAGGAAATAGTTAGTATGATTTATGAAATTAAATATTAGTTGTCTACAAAGTTCAAAATGAAAGATCTAGGTGCAATAAGGCATATTCAAGGGATAGAAATAACCAGGGACAAAAATGGCAGAAAACTTTGGGTCAGCCAAAGTAAGCATATCAACACTGCTCTGGAGAGATTTGATATGAGTGATTGCAAGCAGCTAGTTATTCTAGTTACTCAGGGAACAAAACTATCTATTGAAGATTGTCCAAAATCAGCTATTGAGATGGAGGACATGACCAAAGTGCCTTATGCAAGCACTATTGGTAGTTTAATGTATGTGATGGTTTGTACAAGGCCAGACATTGCCCAAGCAGTGGGAGTACTCAACCAATTTATGGAAAATCCAGGAAGGACGCATTAGGATGTTATAAAGAGAGTGTTTAGATATCTTAGAGGTACCTCAGAATGCGCTCTGTGTTACCATGGCAATTTGGTTGCATCACAGAGAACTCTTAGCATTCATGGATATGTGGACTCTGATTGGGCAGGGGACATTGATAGAAGAAGATCCACTAGTGGATATAATTTGATGTTAAATGGTGGTGCAATCAGTTGGATGAGAAAGCAACAGGCTGTAGTTGATTTGTCCACAATAGAGGAAAAATACATGGCAGTGACTCACGCTTGTAAAGAAGCTGTTTGGCTCAGCCCCTTGTGCTCTGATATTGGTTTTGATGCAGGGTAGATCACTATTTGTTGCGACAGTCAGAGTGCCATTTTTTTGGAAAAAAATCTAATTTTCCATGCCAAGACGAAGCATATCGATGTGCAGTATCACTTTGTGAGAGATATGGTGGAGGATGGAAAGGTTTCTTTAGAAAAGGTGGATACTCTGAAAAATGTGGCTGATGCATTGACAAAGCTAGTAAGCATGGATAAGTTTAGATGGTGTGCAAGTTCAATGGGCCTTAGGGCCTATGATCACAAATGAATTCAAAGTTTGGAGGAGGCCAGTAAGTCTTCGTCAAGTGGGAGCTTGTTGGGAAATGTGCCTCAATTTACTGGCTTGAACCTCTGTTAAAGGCTTGACAAATTTATGCCCTTATTGCTTTACCACAGTGTTCTCTTTTGGTCGGCTTGACCCTTTGATCAATGAAACTTACTCTGATTGGCGAGACTCTGAGGACTGTCACAGCAATGGGCCAACGAGTGTGGAGTTGGTGGTTTATTTGTTGGCCTCGGCTTTATCGGTAGAGTTGTCATCTATTGGTAGAAGGAAATGCTCTGTCTCGCCCATGTGCCGATGTCTTACATCAATGACTGCTATCAGCTTCATCTAATGGTGCTGGCTACTTTCCGTGACATTAGAAGGAAAGTACTGTTGTCAACCTTTTCGATGAGCGGAATTGCCTACGTGTATGACGCGTGGCGGCTTGTCAATGTGGTGAGTGCAACGAAGAGATGGTGGGCCTCGAGTTGTTTTATGCAAAGGGTTGTTTGGCCATGGACACTTGTCTGCACCTTGGGATTTCCTTGGGGAATCTAGCGGATACTACTAGAGATTCCTCGAAGGAGCTCCAATGGCTTCCATGTAGGCCAAGTAGAGTGCCCGAGCGGTGGACACGTGGTAGCTTCGGAAGCTCGTTTCGGGCGGGCTCATGGGAATCTTGGCGATTCCCTCTTGGATGCCCTGAAACCTCCTGAGTGGCGAACATGTGGCTTGTGGGACTCAATAGAGTTGGTGGTCGGTGTTTTGGTGATAGTAGATTATTGCCGACCCAAAATGTGATGCATTTGTTTGCGATGGTGAAGGGTTCTTGGAGCTCGATGATTGTTGACCGTTCATTGCTCGGTCAAGCAGTAGAACGAATAGTAATGCAACATGTGGCATTTTCTCATCGGTTGTTTCTACATCAACGTTCTTAGTACGAGCATGATACATAGAATTTTTGGCTAAACAAATAGCACTCTGACTATCACATTCAAGTTTAATTTTCTTGCAATTAAAACCAATACCTTTCCCAAGTCTTTGTAACCAAACTGCCTCTTTAGAGGCATGTGTAGCAACCATGTACTCTACTTTTGTGGTGGACAAAGCAATCGTGGCCTGCCTCTTACTCTCCAAATAATCGCAACTACAAACAAAGTAAACACAAGGCCACTTGTCGACCTCCGATTGTCCAGGTCTCCTACCCAATCTGAATCAATAAAACCCTGTATGTCCAATGCTCTGTGCATAATATCAATATCATTAGTACCATGATAAACCAAATAGTAATAAGAAATACCTTGTAAATATCTAAACACCCTCTTAACATAAGTCAAATGTTCTTTACCAGGGTTAGACATAAACCTACTTATAACTCCCATTGCTTGGGCTATATCTGGTCTTGTACAGACCATTGCATACATCAAACTACCAATTGCACTAGCATATGGAATTTTAGACATTTCCTCATGATCAAAATCAAATTTAGGACCCATGTCTAAACTTAACTTTGTGCCAATTGGTAAAAGAATATTAATTGGTTTACTATCATGCATGTTAAACCATTTCAAAATAGTATCAACATAGTTGCTTTGACTTAAGAAAAGATTTTTGTTACCTCTATCTCTATTGATCTCCATACCAAGGATATATTTTGCAGCCCCTAGATCTTTCATCTCAAATGTGCTTGAGAGTTATGCTTTCAATTCTTTGATCATTACCTTGTTGCTACCAATAAACAACATGTCATCAACATACACAATGATAATTAAAAGCTGATCATCAATAAATTTTATGTAAACACAATGATCTTCCTCACTCCTAACATAACTAATTTTCAATGCAAAAGCATCAAAATTCTGGTACCACATTCTAGGTGACTGTTTCAATCCATATAAAAATCTCTTTAACCTACAAACTAATAATTCTTTTCCTTTTACAACAAAACCATTAGGTTGCCTCATATAAATATCCTCATCAAGATCCCCATGTAAGAAAGCAGTTTTCACATCCATTTTCTCTATCTCAAAATCATAAGTAGTAGTAATAGATAAAAAGAATCTAATAGAAGTTAATTTAGAAATAGGAGAGAAGATTTCATTAAAGTCAACTCCCTCTCTTTGGGAGTAGCCCTTGGCTACTAATCTAGCCTTGTAACTTTCGAGATTACCATCTGCTCCAATTTTATTTTTAAAGATCCATTTACAACCAATGGCCTTTCTTCCTTTGGGAAAACTCTCAAGATCCCATGTGTCAAAACTATCTAAGGAAACCATTTCCTCATGCATAGATTGTGACCAAATCTTGTTCTTATATGAAGAAAAAGCTTCCATGTAAGATCTAGGTTCATCATTAGTACTCATCAAATCAAATATACAACAAAAATCAAGTGGGCTATATCTATGAATGAGATTCCGTTGTCTTGTGGATCTTGTCAAAGAAGGTTATTCTTGCTCCTCAATATGATCATCATGAGAATCTATCTCAAAACTCTATGAACTCTCCTCATCCAATCCATCTAATTTTTCTTCAACATGTGCATCTTCATGCTTCTCAGTATTTGTCTCAAAATGCATTGTTTGAGAAGTATCTTTCTCCTTTGGTTGTTCTTCTCCTGTATAAGATCTAAATTCCCTGAAAATCACATCTCTAGATAAAGTAATTTTTTGGGTTAGAGGATTCCAAAGCTTGTAACCTTTTACATTTTCACCATAACTTATGAATATACATTTATGTGCTTTTGGATCCAACTTAGACCACTTTTCTATAGGCACATGGACAAAAGCCTCACAACCAAAGATCCTTAAATGTGCAACACTAGGTTTCCTACCTAACCACATTTCATAAGGGCCTTTATCTTCAATAGATGAACTAGGAGATCTATTGATTAAATAGCAAGAAGTACTTACAACCTTGACCCAAAGGCACTGATCTATCTTAGTACTACTTAACATACTCCTAGCTCTTTCTATTAATATTTGGTTCATCTTTTCTGCTACTCCATTTTGTTGCTCGGTGTATATGGAGTAGTTTTCTATCTCACAATTCCTGTATGCTTACAATAATCATCAAATTCCTTAGAAAAATATTCACCACCATTATCTAATCTCAACACTTTTATCTTATGATCTGATTGTTTCTCAACTAAAGCCTTAAATTCTTTAAACTTATTGAACACATTAGATTTGTTATGCATAAAATAGATCCAAGTGTATCTTAAGACATCATCAATAAATGTGACATAATATATAGATTTTTCAATAGAGTCAATATCCATAGGACCCATAACATCTGAATGAATAATCTCTAATAATCCTTTAGATTTATTTGTTCCATTAGGAAATGAAGATCTAGATTGCTTTCCAAACACATAATTCTCACAAAAATCATTTTTGCCAATATTATAATCAGGAATACCATCAACCAATTTCTTATTAAGAATGGTCCTAAGACCTTTTTCACCAATGTGGCCCAATCTATGGTGCCACAACATACATCCATTTTTAGCTTCAATTACATTGGCTAATTTATTAAAATTGGAGGTATTAAGCTTAAACAAAGTCCCAATCCAAGATCCTTTAGCAACCACCATATTCCCTTTCACTAATCTACAACCACCTTTGTCAAATGTCACATACATTCCAGAATCATTAAACTTAGATACAAAAAGTAGATTTCTAGCAAGTCCTGGAGTATGTAAAACATCATTAATGGTCTTAACCCTACCATCACTGAAACACAACTTTACCTCTCCTTTGCCCACAATCTTTGTTGTGCTATTATCTCCAAAGAAGACATTCCCTCCATCATATGTAGTATACTTAGTGAACCACTCCTTTTTAGGAGTCATATAATAGGAGCAACCTAAATCAATAAGCTAAGAGTCATCACTAACAATTTTACATGAAATGATCAATGCATCATTAGTGTCATCCAAGGATTTCTCTGTAGAAGCATCAAAACTCTTTTTCTTGTTCTTATAATCCTTCTTTACATGTCCTAGTTTCCCATAGTTCCAACACTTTACCTTACTCTTACCAGGGGTTTTAGACCATCCTTTGGACTTACCCTTTCCTTTCTTGTCTCCTTTAGGCCTACCTCTTACAAACAAGGCATCTTGGGATCTCATTTTAGACTTCCTCCTCATCTCCTCTGATAAGAGAGTAGGAATTATATTGTCCATCTTAGGATCTGCACCACTACCACTGATAGCAACAATTAGATTTTCCCAAGACTTTGGTAAAGAATGTAAAGTAAAAAGATGAATTTATCTTCATCTTATAGCTTTACATCTACAAATGCTAACTAAATTAGAATCAAATTGAAAGAATTTAAATGATGTCCAACAAAATCACCATCTTTCATCTTTAAAGAATACAACCGTCTTTTCAAATAGAACTTATTAGTAAGACTTTTGGTTTGATAGATATCACCTATCCTTTTCCATAATTTATATGCGGTAGCTTCATCTGAAACATTCAAGAGAACAAAATCAATAGGACATAACCTTATGGTCCCTCTTTCCTTCTTATCAAGCTTAGTCCAATCATCACCTGACATCATTGTAGATGGCTTTGTATCATTACAAAAAACTAACCATTGATCTCTTTCTTCAAGGAGATCCTCCATTTTTAGTTTCCACATCTCATAACTAGATCCATTAAATCTTTCAATATCTAGACGAGAAGTAGAGCTCATTGTAACACACTTATTTCACAAATTTGTAATAACACAATAGTAAAAGCTCACACTACAACCAAAAACCTTCAAAATTTTAAGAGAAAAGCATCCCAAACCCTAACCAACCATTGGCTCTGATACCAAATGTTGGAAATGAAGGTAATATTGTAGCTTAAAAATTATAAAACTATGAGACTGTAGATCTAATTAAGTGTTCTTTGTCACAATTCTTTGTGTATGATTAATCTGTTTAGATCAATTTTACCAATTGTAGAAAGAGATAGAAGATTGTAGAAGAATGAGACAAGGAGATAGAAGTGACACAACATATACGTGGGGAAACCCTTTAGAGAAAAAACTCCACCAGAATCAATAATCCTTGTATTATTTAACCTTAAAACAAGATTACAATAATAGTGTATCAATCCTTGATTGATATGCTTCCCTGCCTTCAACAATCCTTCTTCACAACCTGCAATAAACTCTCATGGAACTCTCATACACTTCCTGTAATTAATAGACAATAATATAAGCATGCAAACTCATAAGAGTTGTACAATACAAGAGCATAAAGCTCCTCACAAAAATCTATGCCTAGATTGGGCAAGTAGAATTCCACAATGTAATATGAAGTCAAACCAAAGTCTTCATCAATTTAGGCACCCCAAACTAAACACTTAACTGAACTTTGGTCAAGAAGATATCATGCAAACTTCACCTCAAACTTGGTGCCCAAGAATGGGCCCAATTGACCGAGCCTTGTAAATATTTTCTCATGCAAAATGTGTTAACTGAAAGATGCCAACTTGGGCGCCCAAGGTGGTCCCAAGTTAATCTTAGTTAATTGAAACATATCTTTCCACCAATTCATGTAAACATTATATATGATTGATCATCCCCACTTAACTGAAAGTATCCACCTATTATCTATAATGCAACTAAAGTCATTAGTCATGCAACTCAAGTCAGCTAGCATTCAACTCAAAATAACTACACGCAACTGAAGATAATTGAACCATAATTGAACTAAACTGAACTAAACTAAACTAAACTAAATTGAACTGAACTGAATTGATATTGAACTGATAGTGCCACTCCACTCATGTAAATATCAGTCCCTGATTTGTAGGATCAAAACATGCATTACTGAAGTGTTATCAATCCTCAAACAATTAACTGAAACAAGGTGGGTGGGTTCCACCTTCCATGTGGGTGCCCCATGTGCCCCTATCTTATAGGAGCTCTTCTTGGATGTCCCCACATGTTCCTATAATTTAGGAATAATCACAAATGTCAATTTACATGTTCATTTCATTCAAATTTAATCTCTTTCTAATCCTAGTGCTAGGTAACACTTTTCAAGGACTTAGGAGATACATGAAATATGTTTAGGATTGCAATTAAATGGCATCCCATTCCCAAAAATTTCTTTCTAGGTTGAAGATGATATCTTCATTCAATTTTAGCTCTTTTTTCTCCTCTTCATCAATTACCTATGCTTCAAGCACTCTAGTATTAGTAATAAATCTAGAATATGTCTATCATCTTCAAATACCTAAAAATTAGTAACATTGTCTAGTATAGATGGGGATGACACTAATTCCACCAAAATTTTGTTCAAACTCAAAAGAGCAAGAGGCTCTAACATGCTAGTTGCATTAGCTAATGTATTTTCTCTATGATTAAATTTTCTTGGAATAATTGAGATGTTAAAAGAATAAAATCTCTCTATAAAGTCCCATACTCTATGGCTATAACTTGACAATATTTTATAATGAAAAATATATTGCTTCCTCACTTGTCTCACAACAATTTCATAACCACCTAGCATTATCAACCCTTAACCTTTTCATTATTGCTAACTATAATCCATGAATTAAAGTTTCATACTCTGCAATATTATTAGTACATTGGAGCCACAATCTATAAGCTATGAGGAAGGATTTACCTTGAGGAAATTGTAAATATTTTCCTACCCTTGCTCCTTTCTTGGACTTAGATTCATCAAATTTGAGAGTCCATATTTGTCTCTTAATTTCTTTAGGATTTTGGATCTTTAAATCTTTCTAAAATGTAATATTTTCAACAAGCTCTTGATGCCCTTGCTTAAAATTTTTGACCTATTCAAAAACACTTGATACTTTTCTCTTTTCTTCAATTAGAACATTTTCTAATATTTTATCATTTGCTTCAATGTTATGCTAATCCAAAAATTCCATTTTCTTCATTTCTTCAAAAATGTCAGCTTGATGTAATTATTTTGAGATATAATGTTTTCCTTATTACTTATAACATCAAGAAACATAGAACATGTTGTCTCAAAATGTGCAACACTATGGATATGACACCAACCTTTAAGGAGTAAGCCTTTCAAAGTTATCCTTTTTTCTTTGCACCTTTTAGCTTCCTTAGAAATGAACTTTTAAAATTTATCTAGAAGACTATTCTCTTCATCAAACGATCCATAATATGATTCTATAAGAACATAAAAACCTCAAGTAAGATGATTATAATTATTAATTTATTCCATTAACAAAAAAATTTCTTCATCTTGAACATCTCAAAGCCTGCAATCATAGACTCTAGGTTCTACCTCGGTATATAACACTTCATTACTCTAATTATAATTTGTAATCATATGTTTCATGTAAGTTTCTCTTTTGATCCTAATATGGTTAGGAATGCCTCTCCATAGTAACCACATGTGAGAAAATTCTATGAATATATAACCATTAAGAAATTTTGACCAATCCCTACTCAACAACATCCCATATATATCTGGAATGTCTACTAATTGAATATCTATGTAATGGAGTACCCTTGGGTCAGTTCCCTTATAACATTTACCTTGGTTTTATCTAATTGTGTAACTTTATTTGAAGAATTTTCTAGGGATAACACTAATTTTTGCCTTACAGATAATGAAATTACATTTGTAGATGCACCTGAATCTACTAGGCATTTATGCAATTTTTTCTAAAAATTCTAAGAGATAACAAAAAGTGGGGACTTTGACTTTTCTTTGTATAGGGTTACCCGAGTATATGTTATATGCATTGGAAATTTATCTTTAGGCTTGGAGTAAGAATCTCTTACATGAGTTTCCTTACCTAGGGAATTATATTTAAGAGTAGACTCTTCTAAATATTTTAAGAAATATTTCTTAAAAATGGGTGTTTTCAATAATTCAACTAATAGTAGGCTAATTTTGATCCTTTTAATTTCCTTAGCTAAATACCTCACTAACTTATTTGAATCAATTGGTTCAGATTTACATTTTTGAATATTGTGGAACTATCTTTGAGGTTCCATATTATTGCTAGATTGAAGATCTAGAGGAGTGTTAAAATTATTAGGCACGATGGATGTTGTCAATGGTCCCTTTAGCCTATTGCTATTATTACTCCTCGAGTTGTAATTATGCCCTGTCTAATATTTCTCGAAGACATTAATTTATTTAGCTTGTTGTTCTGGCTCATTATTATTTTTATAGGGAAAACAATATGTTTTAAGAACCATTGCGAATTCTTCTTCATATGAAAATGTATATCTCTCATGTGTCATGAAAAATTCTTCTTGATTTGAGAAACTATAGTTCTCTTGTAGCATGGATGATTTACCTTGAGGGGTACTTGACTCAATGTGATCTATATTTAACACTTATGTCTAGAAAATATCTAACACTATCTAAAATTGAGGAAAATCCAGGTCTGCACTGGTGTTATATTTGGCACTGGTTGTTCAATAACATCTCAACTAAATTTATCCTAGTTGGTTGCTTATTCTCAAAATGGTTAGAATTGTCTATTGGAGATATGATTTCTCCAATATCAAGCCTTGCATTCCAAATTTCCATGTCTTAGCAAGTCTAGGACCATTATAACTTCTATTTTGTTGGTTTGAACCATTAATTTGTGTATAAAAGTTCTAATTTCTCAACTGAGTGACTTCAGTTGTCAATCATCTCAGCTAAGCTATAATTTCCCTAATTTATTATTTCTATTCTTGAGCCTTAGCTACCAAGTTATCTTGAGATTTATTGAAGAAATTATTTCCATTCAGATAAATTTTTGTGATGATAGGCCTTGAATGCAATACCAAGGATTGGTTATTTCCTTGCTTTGGAAAACTATTTTACTGATATAGTCTATTTTGAGAAAGCACTAGTACCATATGATGTAGGAGCATCCCAGGTGGATGAGCTATCCAACATCAACCAAAAATATATGTGTTTACTTTTCAGTTTAGTTTAGTTTTGTTTCTCTCTTATACACAAATGTGGATGTGAAATTTGAAGTGACAAAGACATTAAAAAAAGAAACATTGTCTTGGCAGGCATTGGTAGTTTAACCTTGATGGATAAAAGTACTATTACATCATACTTCTTGATTCATGCTAAGAATTCAAAATAATGAGGGAAATAAAAAATTCATGCCGAGAGGTTTCAAAGAGTTGCATTTTATTCATCAAAACTATAGAGGTTCTATATGATGATTTGAAAATCACTCTTACAATCACAAAGATGAAAATGTTCCTTTAGAGATTAGCTTTCCAAATCTAATCGATCTCTGCTATGTGAGTTTTGGTAGTATTGAACAAGTTTGGAGTCATTGCGTGTGGAGAGATTTTTAATTAAAATCATTAAAAATAAAAAACTATAGCAGGCCTATTGGAATTTAATGTTTCTCCTGAGCCTCTGCTCATCCGTCAGACCCCCTGCAACCCTCACCTACCTATCAGGAGCCTTTTTGTTTTGGGGATCCTCCCTACAGCTCCTGAAAACTCCAGAATTGAATGAGGTAGTTGTTTTTGAAATTGGCATTTACTACGGTAGGTGATTTCAAAATTTAGAGAGGGAATGTATGTTTTGGACAAAAAGGATTGAAGGCAGATTATTCTGTCAGTTGGAAAATAGTTGGAAGAAGTCAGAAAGTTGAAATTTTTTTTTGCAGCAGCAAAAGTTTTAGTAGAAAGAAGTGAAGTTGCAGCAGCAACAAAAAACATTCTATGCAAGGAGCCGCTGATAGCTTCGGATTGCTCAGAGTTGTTGCAGAGTGTTTGCAGTGAGCAACTGATTGCTCATGATCACTTTGAGTTTGTTAGGAACAACAGATAGTTCCATTTGTATTGTAGCAGAGAGCTGTTGATAGCTCCTGATCACTACCAGTCTGGTTGAGTAGCTTCTAATCACTCCCAGAAAGTTGTAATAGTTTTGGTTTTAGTTTGTTTTCTGTTTTGTCATTTCTAGTTTGATTAATAAAGAATCAAGTTGCATGTCTCCCTTGTGTTTCCACATTTAAGATTTGGGTATTTCCAGCTTGACTGGAAAAAGGAGCAGCAACTCTATATTTTTCATTTGTTTTTCAAATCTTTACATGGTATCAGAGCCATAGGCCCCATTTCCTTTTGAGTTTGGGCATTTTTTTTTTCTGGGTGTTGAGTTTTTTGTTGTAGGAGACATGGCTGGAGATGAAGCAAGGAGTTGGAAACAACCATCATCTTTTAATGGACAAAAGTATGACATTTGGGCCAAGAAGATGAAGACCATCATGGTGGCCAATGATTTGTGGGATTTTCTCATAAATGGGTTTGTGGATATCACTGACCCAGCTACATTTGCAACTCTCACAAATAACTAGAAGACCCATCTGAAGGAGTAGAGGAAGAAGGATGCAAAAGCTTTGAGTTTGATCGAAGCAACCTTGACAGAGGCCATTTTTTCCAGAATAGCAGCAGCTGAGTATGCAAAAGAAGCTTGAGAAATCCTTCAAACCAGCTACAAAGGGACTGATAAAGTCAAAGGTGTGAAGCTCTAGCTACTTCAAAGAGAGTTCAAAATTATTGAGATGAAAGAAGGTGAGTCTATTGCAGACTTTCAAACAAGGTTCACTGGTTTGTTGAGCTAGCTGAGAGAAAATGGAGATGTGATAGAGGAGCTGAAGATTGTTGAAAAACTTCTTCGATTTCTACCCACGAGGTATGATCCTCTTATCATTTCTATTGAAGCAATGAAAAACCTTTCTACTTTGACAGTGGATGAGTTAATGGGTTCTCTCCATATCCATGAGCAGCGCCTAAAAAGTGCTGCTACTACTTCCCATGAGCAAGCCTTCAAAGCTCAGCCGAATGCAAGAGGTAGAGGGAGAGGTAGGAATGGATCTTGAAGAGGTAGAGGCAGATCCAATCAAGGAAATGGTGGTGGAGAAAGCTCGGGACGAGCAAGCAACCAAGAGGGAGCAAACAACTCTCAGAAAAACTCTCGAAGAGGCACAAAGAATAGCGGTTCGAGTGGGAGAAGTGACAAGAGCAACATTGAGTGCTACTACTATCACAAGTTTGGACACTGTGCTAGTGAGTGCTGGAAGAAGCACAGTAATCAGCAAAGACAAAATGCAAATGTGGCTGAAGGCAATCAGTCCACAACCTTCATCATGTGCAATGTTGGTAAAGAAGGCAGCCCTGAAGTTTGGTACTTGGACAGTGGTTGCAGCAACCACATGAGTGGTAATGAAAGTCTTTTTTATTTCATTGAAAAAAATGTTACATCAAAAATTATGATCTATTATGATCCGCACCAAGCAGGGTGAAGAGAAGGAGGTTCAAAATGTGTTCTTTGCATTAGGGTTAAAGCATAACCTCATGAGTGTAGGACAACTGATCCATAATGAATACAAAGTTTTGATGGAGAAGGGAAAATGTGCCATTTAGGACAAGAATGAGACGACAAAGATGTTTGCAACAATACAAATGACAAAGAACGAGATGTTTCTGTTGAAGATTGAGATGTGCTTCTCATCTCAGTTTGTTGCAGCACCTCTCATGGATGGAAAATGTACAACAATCCAACATGCAGCCCTTAAGAGCACCATTGAAGACCCCTCCAAGCTATGGAATCTCAAGTATGGACATCTAGGCTATGTTGGTTTAAGTTTTTTGTCTAAAAGCAAGATGGTTGATGGTTTGCCAAGGATAGTAGAGCCAAATGTTAGATGTGAGGCTTGCATTTTGGGCAAGCAAAATAGGCAGCCCTTTCAATCGGGAAACTCTACAAGGGCAAGAGCACCATTGGAGTTGGTGTAGACAGATTTGGTAGGCGCTATGAAATCACTTCCATTGGTAATAGCAGATTTTTTATGACCTTTATTGATGATTTCAGTCGTAAGACATGGGTTTATTTTTTGCAGCACAAGTCTGATGCATTTAATAAGTTTTTATTGTTTAAAGCCTAGGCTGAAAAAGAGAGTGGACATTTTATTAAAGTCCTAAAGTCAGATAAAGGAGGAGAGTATACCTCCAATTGTTTTGTGAATTTTTGCAAGCAGAATGGCATAAAAAAGGAGCTTAAATTTAGTTACACTCCACAACAAAATAGAGTGGCTGAAAGGAAAAATAGAACCATCATAGAGGTATCAAGAAGCATGCTAAAAGTAAAAGGACTCCTTACAGAATATTGGGGAGAAGCTAGTGCAACAACCGTGCATTTGATTAATAGAAGTCCAACTAAGGCAGTCCGTGAGAAAATCCTCCAGAGGCATGGAAAAAAAGAAGATGGATGGTTGAACACTTGAGAGTGTTTGGATGTGTGGCTTATGCACACGTGCCTAAAGAAAAAAGGCAAAAAATGGATGACAAGGGTGAAAAGTGCATTTTCACGGGCTATAGTGAAGAGGCCAAAGCCTATAGGTTATACAATCTGGTCACCAAAAAATTATAATTAGTAGAGATGTGGAGTTTTTAGAAGATCAGTCATGGGATGGCACGATAGATCTTGACAACTCCCGACAGTGCAAAGTGATGAAGAAGTTGAAGATGAAGATCTGAAAAATCCTGTAGTAGCAGAAACTGATGGCTCCCGACAACTCCTAATCGCTCCTAATCAAAATAGACAGAAAGGGAAGTAGCCATAGAAAACCAGAGGACGAGCTCTTGAGTACTCCCAATAAGCTCTTAACAGTTTTAGATGAGCTCCTGACAGCTCCCGATGAGCTCTTGGCTGCTCTCGACAGCTCCCGATCGCTCCAGATTCAGCCTGTTCAACAGAACAGCAGCAACATTGAAAATCTAGACCCCACTCTCACTTCCCTAATGCCAAGAAAGACCAAGAGTCTAAAGGATATCTACCAAAATGAAAGGTATGATGAGGAATTTGATGAGAGTGTAAATTTTGCACTATTTTTTCACAATGATCCAATTTATTTTGAAGAAGCTGTGAAAGAGGATAAATGGTGTGAAACCATGGATGAGGAAATAGATGCATTAGAAAGAAAAAATATGTGGGAGCTGATTGATTTTCCTCCAAACAAGCAAGCTATTGGAGTAAAATGGGTCTATAAGACCAAAAGCAATGCCGAAGGAAGAATAGATCGACACAAGGCATGATTAGTTCTCAAGGGGTACAAACAGCAATTTGGAAGAGACTATGATGAGACATGTGCCCCTATTGCTAGGATGGAGACTGTGAAGACAGTCATAGCTATTGCTGCCCAACACAAATGGAAGGTATTTCAAATGGATGTAAAGTCCACCTTTCTTAATGGAGTATTGAAAGAAGAGGTTTATGTGGAGTAGCCTTTTGGATATGAATTTCTAGGCCAAGAACACAAGGTGAATAGGTTGAAGAAAGCTCTTTATTGATTGAAGAAGGCTCCATGAGCATGGTAAAGTAGGATTGACTCATATTTAATGAGCAACGGATTTAGCAAAAGCGATGGTGAGCCCACTCTCTACATCAAGGCAACAAATGGTAATATTTTAATTATTTCCTTATATGTAGATGATTTAGTTTTTACTGGGGATGATGATTTCCTCATTACTGATTTTAAAGAGGCCATGAAAAGAGAATTTGAAATGACAAATTTAGGTCTCTTAAAGTATTTTCTAGGCATAGAAGTAAAACAAATGCATGATTGTATTTTTATCTCTCAAGAGAAGTATGCAAATAAGATCTTGAAGAGATTTAGGATGTTTGAGAGCAAGCCTGCCCCAATACCAATAGCCGTAGGTCTAAAGTTGAGAAAGGAAGATTGCAGTAGCAATGTGGATCTGACCATGTACAAAAGCTTGGTTGGAAGCTTGATGTATTTGATAGCAACTAGGCTGGATATAATGCATGGAGAGTCTAATTTCCAGATTCATGGAGACTCCAAGAGACACCCATTGGCAAGCGGGTAAGAGAATCCTGAGGTATGTGAATGGTACCAAAGGATATGGTGTGATGTACACAACAACAAAAGAATATGGGCTGGTTGGTTACACTAACAGTGATTGGGTAGAAATTTTGGATGATAGGAATAACACTTCGGGCTATGTATTTCATTTGGGTTCAGGTGTAATCTCTTGGGCTTCTAAGAAGCAAACTGTTGTTTCCCTATCAACAGTTGAAGCTGAGTATATAGCAGCAAATGCAGTAGCATGTCAGACTATTTGGTTGAGAAGAATCTTGGAAGATTTGAAAGAAGAACAAGAGGATGGAACAGTGATCTATTGTGACAGTGTTTCATCAATAGCTTTGACAAAAAATCCTGCATTTCATGGAAGAAGCAAGCACATTGAAATCAGGTATCATTTCATTTGTGAATTTGTTGAAAATGGTGAAATTAAAATGAAGTTTTGTAGGTCTGAGCAGCAACTAGCAGACATATTCACCAAGCCTTTGAGCATTGACAGTTTTGTGTGCCTAAGAGGAAAATTGGGCGTTGTTGATTTGGATCAAGATTGATCCTGTTGTTTTGTCGGCTCAGGACAAAGGGGGAGTGTTGGATTTTAATGTTTCTCTTGAGCCTCTACTCATCCATCAGACCCCCTGCAGCCCTCACCTACCTGTCAGGAGCCTTTCTGTTCTGGGGATCCTCCCTGCAGCTCCTGACAGTTCCAGAATTGAATGAGGTAGTTGTTTTTGAAATTGGCATTTACTACGGTAGGTGATTTCGAAATTTAGAGAGGGAATGTATGTTTTGGACAAAAAGGATTGAAGGAAGATTATTCTGTCAGTTGGAAAAAAGTTGGAAGAAGTCAGAAAGTTGAAGAAGTTTTTTGCAGCAGAAAAAGTTTTAGCAGAAAGAAGTGAAGTTGCAGCAACAACATAAAACATTCTATGCAAGGAGCTGCTGATAGCTTCAGATTGCTCAGAGTTGTTGCAGAGTGTTTGCAGTGAGCAGCTGATTGCTCCTAATCACTCTGAGTTTTTTAGGAACAAAAAATAGTTCCATTTGTATTGTAACAAAGAGCTGTTGATAGCTCCTAATCACTACCAGTTTGGTTGAGCAGCTTCTGATCGCTCCCAAAAAGTTGTAATAGTTTTGGTTTTAGTTTGTTTTCTGTTTTGTCATTTCCAGTTTGATTAATAAAGAATCAAGTTGCATGTCTCCCTTATGTTTCCACATTTAAGATTTGGGTATTTCTAGCTTGACTGGAAAATATAGCAACAACTCTGTGTTTTGCATTTGTTTTTCAAATCTTTACACGCCCTTGTCATATTGGCCAAGATAAAAAAAACAAGGCATCGAATTAAGGAATATATGTACAACTATAAAAGAAGAGGTCGATTGGAATAAGAAAGGATAGGGGAAACACAAAGAGCGGCACTGGAAAGGTAGGGAGAAGAGAAAAGTCATTGCTTGGAGGAGCTTGATAGAAGGCAATGAGGCTTCATTGAAGTAGATCAAGGGGCTACATAATGGGAGATTAATGAAAGGAGAGGCTCGATATGAAATTGAGGAAGCTTCATATTATAAAGGGGGAATAAATTGAATAGCCCTGGTGACAAGCTGAGGGGCTGCGAAGAAAGAAGAGATCCTGTGCATAAGAGAGGTTTGGGTGGTTGCATAACATAATTTCATGTTGTGAAAAGTTAACAGGGGTGTCATATGATAGCTGGTGAAGTGAAGCAGGAGGGAGGATGCACTGGTATGGTGAGAGAGTCACGTATGAGCATATCAAAATGAGAAACAATGTTGCTTACTGAGTTTGGATCATGCCATGTATGTGGAGAAACAAGTACTTAGAAGGGTATCAGGATATAAGAGAAAAAATTCAGGCAGTAAATGTTGTTTTGATAGTCAAGGAAGAGAGTGGGCCGTGGGTGGGTGAGAAGTATGATCAACTAATGCTTTCTTGTGTGTTTAACCAAACAAGGAGAGTGATTGTGTAGAGAGGGTGGCCAGTGAGTGCCAAATTTTGTAATGTTGTATGCAGATTTTGTTTTCTATAATGAATCAATTTAATCTTGTTGTTGCAATCTTTTATTGAGTTAAATTTTCAATTTGGGGTAGAGTATTTGTTTGCATAATCTATGTTTGAGTGTTATTGAGTAAAGAGAGTTGTTCCCTCTACATCACCATATTTAATAATGGATTATAATTTACTAATACTCCATTGATCTACTGCATATGGTTAATTATGCCATGGTTTTTGACATTTAACAAAGGTTCGTGAGCAACTTGTCTCATCTCTTAATTTAATTTCGCCACCTCTGCATAAGCATATAGAAAAGTTTCTATTTCAAGGACTTTTCTCCTTAGAAACATTATAGTGAGAGGATCTAATGCTGAATAATAAACTTGGACTACTACAATTTGATTGATATTGTAAGGGGCTTTCAATCATGAATAAGTCTTTAGAAAGAAATCATTGAAACTTGTGATGAATTCACCTTCATCTTTCTTAACTTGTACAAAACGATGATGTAAGGTGGTTGCATCAATAGTTACTATAAACTCATCTTCCCTTATTCTATGGAAAATTGATGTACCAATCATATGCTTCTTCACCAAGAATGTAAGGAAAGAGTTTTCATACATCTTCATGTTTCACTCTTTCTCGAAAGAAAGTATCTTTAAAGATGTGGAGATGATCTTTTGCATCGTGATAAATTTGATACTTTGGGAATAATTTTTCTAGATTCTTTGGAAAATCCTGATATACTACAAATATAATAGGTGACTCAATGTTGAAATATGCCATGGGATCTTGTAGAGGAACAAGAAGATTTGGATCTCTAGGTTGTGCTCCTATAGAATTAGTTATACTCCTTTTTTTTCTTGAATTAGTAAATTTAATTAAGGAATCACTAGATTGATACCTTGATCTTGTTACAATCTGTAGACACTGAAAATTGGTTTAGACCTACGAACATCACTTTCGACATAATTTTCTATTATCCATGGTCATGATTAAATAATGGTAATTATTTAATTACCCTTTCTAATACATATTTCCTCTATTAATTAAATACCCCTTTTAATTAATTCATAAATGACCTTTATTCAACTTGATTAATTAAATAAATCATATTTATTTAATTATGTCACTAACTAATTAATTCTTCCTTCTTAATTAAATAATTTATTATTTAATTACCCCCTTTTATCATATTTCAACTAAATTAAATATTTATTATTTAATTATTCATTTAACCCCCTTTAACTATAATTAAATATTTATTATTTAATTATTCAATTCCACCTTTTCAATAGTCAAATTAAATAAATTACATTATTTATTTAATTAAATATTTCAATTTCGAATGTTGAATTAAATTAACATTTAATTCATATTTTAATTGTTTATGTCACATTCTTCTATCATTCAATTATCTAATTATTCACTGACCGTCTGACTCAAGATCTATTTTAAATCCACCAGTTATCTCCGGGTTTGGTATCTAATCATTTCTGCGAGAGGACTCTCTGTTACAACTAGTCAGTTAACTAGTTCTAACTCATATGCATGAAAACGTTTATTAATTAAATATATTTATTTAATTAATCAATTCATGTATGCATTCAAATTCTTCATCTTTGAGTTCTAACTTTGTCTTTGTCATTCAAAGTCTATTTCTTCTATTTTTGAAAACTCTTAACTGAAGATTAAGATCTGGAATGTTCTTTCTATTTTCGAACAGTCCTGACACAAGATTAAGTTATCATTCTAACTTAATCTTTATCTTGTAGTCTTTTCTAACTCACGTTCTATCTGACACAGAACTCACATTGCATGAAATTCATCAATCTCATCCACCGATCTCTCTTTGAATTTGAGCCAATCGTTCGAAAACCGAAAATCTATAAAATGGCCTATCATTATCATTATTCCTCCTCCCGAAATCATACAATTTTGAGAAGAAAATTATCTTCAATATTTTGCTTAGACATTCAACAAGGTTATGCTTGCATCAATACTGAAAATCTGAGGGCAAGAATATTGAAACAACAAAATGGAGAAGGGCAATCGAGATAATTCGAAGGAGTGGACGCATATTCAGTGAGAGCTTTCCAATTGATTTGTTTAGTTTAATTATGTTTACTTCGTTCTTTGTTTTGTTGATTTAGATTATTTGTTAGATTAGACTTGATCATTTTAATCTGTGCAGCTATAATATTAATCTTTCCAGAAAATCTACATCTACATTTGGTGAACCCGACGTGAACACGCTTCAAATTAGCACATCTTTCTGTTTTTCCTTTTTTTAATTGTGTAGGAATCGTACGACACGCCACATTTGTTCAAATAAATGAAACATCTATCTTCATGAACCGCATCTGCTACATTCCGCGACGCATCCGCCATACTGCACTGCATCCGTGAAACTTTGCACCACATCCGCCTATCAACATTTCGCGCCGCGTCCGACTTTCAACACGAACCGCATCCGCCTATTAACATCGAGCCACATCTATAGCTCACAAAGCTACATATGCCTGGTAATATTTTTTTTCACTTTTTTATTCACGTCCGTACATTCACGTTTTCATTTTCATTTTTCGTGTTATTTCGATTTTCGCTAATGTTTGTTTATAGCTGTGTTAAGGTGGAATAACTTAGTTAGTTTTTGTAGGACGAAGCATAAAAGACCAAATAAAACCAAAATCAATATTTTCTACAAGACGAAAGCTGAAGACACTAAAAAACAAACTACTGATCAGTTTGCATGCAAGACCTAATGAGTTTGTTTTATTTAAAAAATATTTTTGTTTGGTAGATAAATCATTGTCATTTGGATTAAAAAGAATCAGTGTTTACTTTGTTTGGTGTGAAAACACATTTATGTCACCCTTTACGATTCAGTTTATCGAAGTATCCTCTCCCCTTGCGCAATCATGCGATCTTGGGTGTAAGAGAAATGGTTACTGACTCTAGAACTTGGGCCTGTCTTGGTGGGAAAAAGTACTCACCCCAAGACGACTCAGATTGGTAACAAGCTTTAGCCAGTGACTTCCACCCGGTATATAAAAATAGATTTATGGGAGAAACCCTAGAAATCACGCTCACTATTCAGACAAGAAGGGTAGAAATGGTCTCTTGCTGAGCTGAATAGTGCCCCATGAACGAAATTCCCTTACTAAAAACCATGTAGTTTTGCCAAAATCCTACCTATTTGTTAGTGCAGCAGGTTCGGACCTGTGAAGCCATCTTACATTCTTACGGTTAATGTGTGGAGATGAGATGTATGCCATGGGAGTTTCATGGGTACAGTAGCTTGGCTGCCCCGTATAAGTGAGTGCCGTGGAGGGGAGTCAGTGGGGTCAAGCTACTAGTCATCCGCCTTGAATATGCGTAGCTGGATTTATCCAAGTAAGAACTCAACAAGTATTGTCCAAAAAGCCTAAGTTGTAAATTTTTTCTAGTTTTAATAGTTCTATAATCACAAACTGAAAACACATTGATTTCTGTGCTTGTTTTTTGTTGTATTCATCAAAACACTTGATCAACAAATGGAGTCAGTCATAAAAAAACAAACAATCTTCAGAAAACACCGCAACTATCAAATTGAGTCGCAACTGTCATTTTAAACACTGCATCTATCTTAGCGAGTCACATTTGTTAGGGTAAATGCCACATGTGTCTGTCAACAAAGTCCTCTTTTACACAGTTTAGATCTTACAAGCCGCAACTGTCAATTTTTGAGTTGCATGTGTATATGCAAGCCGCATCTATCAAAGGAAAAACCACATGTGTCTGTCAACAAGTTTAGGTTCACAGAGTCTTTATTCCAAGTTGCAACTGTTAACGTGAGTCGCATCTGTCAAAACAAAAACCGCATCTGTCACACATCAAAATTACCAGTCGACATTCAAAATTTGTTTTTATTCAAATCACTGCATGCACATTGCAAATCACATTTGTCAAAAATAGAACACATCTGATAGGTGAACCGCATTTGACTGTCAACAGAAATCGAGAAAACTGCAAACCGAGTTTGAAAACATAACTATCATTTTTCACTTCTATTTCTTAAGATCAACCTTGGACAAAAACTGGAAAACTTTTCTCAAAAACCTTGCATCATTAGGTGTCATATACGTCTTAGTCATAGTCATCCTAAGTTGCATGCATATAAATACTTCCTAGGAAATTGCATATCACATAATAGATAACTTTCCTTGTCATTGGATACGTTCATGTTCCATTTTGTCATAATCATTGAACCTAGTCACTTTAGTCCTATTACTGAATATTTCTAGCTCAACAGTCTAGTTTGAGAAATTCACCTTGTCAACTATCTTTGTCTTACAATCAGGTTCCTTGGTCAACTCAAATCCTTGCATGCATTTATTCTATAGGAGGTAGGTTATACCCATTTTAGAATCATTTACCATCATAGTCTACTCGATATTTTGTATATTATCCATCCTACCATACATCATCTTAGTATACGTCATTTTAGAATTCATTTTAGCAACATCCTTTATTGTCAGAAAATCCAAAAAACATAGAAATATGACATCAGTTTTTAGACAGTCTGCATTACCCCATTTTGAACAACTTTTCATGGTCGAAACAAGGTCTCAAAAGAAACAAAAAGCAATGTTGGACCCTAACAAATTTTTCAATCCTTTCACAAATCAACCATCAGGGAAAGAAAGACCACACAAATCTTTGCTTGAAAAACATGTCACTAGAGACACACATGGAGAAATTTACATTGAAGACATAAACACCGCCATACAAGATCCTGAATTTGCATCCTTCATGGATGAGTGTTTGGAAAATGATCCCCAACGCTATCTAGCAAAGTTGCTAGTAGAAGGTGCCACACTACCACTAGGGTTTGATATTCATACTTTGAAAACATCATCAACTCAACCAATACAAACTGTGACGTCAAGTGTTTCTATTCCCCAAATCACCGCAGAAATACCAACTAGCATACCAACTCAAACATCATCAATTGTAAACACAACCCCTTTCAACATAGCACAAGGTTTACAATTTACTGCGGGAGCAACTTCATCAAACCCCTTTGGCACCAACATGACTGGTAAGAGATCCAAAGTTGGCATGAAAATTCCTATACGAAATCAGACCATTTAGACAAGAAATATTCCTATACCAAATCAGACCATTCAGATAGGAAATATTCCTATACCAAATCAGAATATTCAAATAGGATATATTCCCAATCCAAATCAGAACATTCAGACAGGAAATATCCCCAATCCGAATTAGAACATTCTAACGGGATATATGCCCTCACCAAATCATAACTCATCACACAACATGGCATTGCAGAACACCTACATTGATCTAAATAAGATGAACAACATGTCCTTGACACAAGTAGATGTCCTTCAAAACCAAATGCAAATTCTTCAACAACAGATGGACAACATGTCTATGTCAGGCAAACGAACTATCTTAGTGCAAGACCTATGTCCATGTCCATTTGACAAAGTGCTTTATATGACACCCCTCCCCCATGGATACATTATACCAAATTTACCTAAGTATAATGGGAGGAAGAATCCTTTGGAACACATTAGAGAATTCTCAACAGCATGCATGGACATATCATATGACCCCACATACTTGATGAGACTATTTCCGTGAACCCTTATTGAGATAGCACTAGAATGGTTTTCTAAATTAGCATATGGTACACGATCTTGGGGTGAATTATCTGAGAAGTTTGTCGAACAATTTGCCTTTAACATAGAAAATGAAGTAACAATAGCAACCTTGTGCCACACAACACAAGAAGATGGTGAAACTTTCACCACTTTCTTCCAAAGATGGAGAAGTCTAGCTAGCAGATGTCCAGTTGAAATACTAGAAAAACAGGTCACGATATTTCTTGAAAATATCAATCCAAAATTGAGAGGTGACTTAAGGGTACATTGTTGTACTTCATTCCTAGACTTGGTACAAAAGGGAATCATCCTTGAAAAAGGCCTTATTGACAAAGGAGAAATAAAAGTACCAGGCAGAAACCTAGTTGTCCAACATCAAAACGTTCAAAATGATAGAAACAAATTCTGGTCTAGAAACAAAAATGTTAGAAATGATGACATTGTTGATGCTAAAACCATACATATGGGACCAGTTATCACACTTAGAGGTTACAACCCCAATCGAGACATGACGAATAGTCCAGATCAAACAACCAATTATGTCCAAAATTCACAACAACAATGACCACAAAGGCGATTTCCTACACGTGAAGTTACCCCTTTAGGGCAACCAATTGAGACAAATTTCAAAGAGTTGATTAAACATAATCTCATTAAACCTTTGGAACCAAGAGAGTATGATCCTAGACAGTTTAAAACTTCATGGTGGGATGACAATGCCTATTGTGAATATCATCGAACAAAAGGACACAACCTACAACAATGTCAAAAACTGAAGAATATTATCCAAGACTTTGTTGAAAATGGAACCATAGAGGTCAATGGGCAGAAAAATACCAAGAACAGTGATCATAAGATCTTCATAGACCCATTACATGACCACATGAAAAGAAAGGCCTCCAATTCAGGAACCAAGAATAATCCATCAACCAATTATACCAATACCAAGTATGACTATGGTAAAGGAACGATCATAAATCACCTCCGAGCTGCAAATGAAAACATCAATACCATCGTCATTAAGAAGCATCCAGAATGTGCTGTAAGAACACGCAGAACTAAGATAACTATTCTAGGTCCTTCTTCTGAGCCACCTATGTAGACTTCCAAGTTCAAGTACATCCTCCTTGATCAATTGAGTAAAACCCCCACACAGATCTCTATTTTGGAACTATTGACTTTATCACCTAAGCATCGAGCTATTCTTGACAAAGCTTTACAGAACACGACTGTTCCTACAGACTTAGATGTCAATTGTTTCAAAGAAATGGTGGGATATTTAACCAACTCACATCATGCCACATTTTCCCAACAAGATTACTCAACCAAAAAGTCTGATCATAATGACCCATTACATCTTGAAGTCCTAGTCCATCAAACCAAATTCAGATGAGTCTTGGTAGATGGAAGAGCAGGTTTGAACCTGTGTACCCTAAAATTGGTTAAGGCATTAGGATTCTTAGAAGAATGCGTAGATACCTCTAAAAGTATAGTCATCAAGGCTTATGATGATGAGGAAATATCATCCAAAGGAGTTGTCATACTCCCTATCAAAATTGGTCCAACAATTATGAACACCAGCTTCCAAGTCTTGGATCTCACCCTTTCGTATAACCTATTGTTAGGTAGACCTTGGATACACGCAATGAAAGACGTACCTTCAACATATCACCAATGTCTTAAATTCTCCTATAATGGCACTGAGATCACAATTGATGGTGATCCAGATCCTTTTCAGTATTGTACAAGCCTAAGGGAAATTCCACAATGGCATGTACCAGTTAACCAAGAAGCTTCATCATCCACTTTATCCCTATACGTTGACCCATCATATCTTACTAAGTCCATTTCATTCAAACCACCATCATCCACTCCTAAGGTCGAGATCCAAGACAAGGGCTATGGAGAATATTACATAAAGGCATCATACTGTGTCAGTCAATTGGTTCCACCTAAGGCATATGGTTTACCCATGGCAGATAGAAGACAGTCAGTAGTCACATTTCATGTTCCCCCTACAATGACATTGACCAAATGGGGAGAGTTAAGTGAAGAAATTGTGGATCAAGATGATATTACCTCCTAGTTGTGCCAGGAAGACAATGAATACCCCTCGTCATCTATTCAAATAGCTAAGGATCAATATGGAAAAGGCTTTAAGATAATGAAAAATGAAGGCTATGATGGGAACAATGGGTTAGGACTACATCAAAATGGAAGGATGGAACCAATCACTATCTCACCACGACCGAAATACCTAGGGCTAGGGTTTCAACCGCTTAGAATTGGTTTTCCTAGTACTTCGTCACCATTTCAAGAGGAAGTGAGTGCTTGTGCAGACATCAAGATATCTCATGAACCACTTCCCCCAGTTTATGATGAATCCCCCGACTCAAGTGATTGTGAATGGGATTCTCTTTCCTCTACCAGTACCATGAACATAGATGCCCTATTTGGAGAATTGGACCTAAAGATAAAACCTGTATCAAAACCATCTAGTCCCTGTCATAGGAAACACTTGTCCAAAGAAGAATGGCATAAGAACTATTATTGGGAAACCCTTGATCATGCATCTTGGGCACTTGACACACCATCTTCTTACGACTCAGAACTTACAATAGTCCCAAAACAGAGTTTACCTACCCATAGGAAAAAGAACAAGGAGTTAGTTCAAAACTTATGTGACCATGTCAACCATTCTATATTCACCTTGTCAACTTCCACCTTTGACAACTCCGATGATGACATGCCTCTCATATATCCCGAACTTATCGACTGGGATCAACAAGGTACACCCATCATAGACACATTCAAGAACGACAAAGTAATAGTTGAGTTCATGGGACTTCGAGAAGGCATACCAAGAGGGGATCATAAAGATGGTTTTACCATAGACTTGGATGATAAAGCATATTTTGGGGAGTCTTTTTACACCTCTAGTCGCAAAAATGAAAATAAAAAGAAAAATGATGAAAATGAGAAAAATGACAAGTCCCTAGGTGAAATCGAAAGGCGCCTTTGGATGAAGAAACAGTCAAAATAAATAACGTATCTGAGGGCGAAAACCTCTCTGAGGCACCCAAGGATAGAGGTTTAAATATTCTCCCCGTTGAACAAGAAAAGTCACCAATTCTAGTAAAAGAGTCTATTGAGGTCAACATAAATACAAAAGAAAACCCTTGGCACATATACTTTGCAGCATCATTGACAGAGGCAGAACAACCTGAGTTTAAGGAATTCTTCGCAAAGAGACAGATAAACTTTGCATGGTCATACACTAACATGCCTGGGCTAGATCTAGACCTAATATTGCACCATTTACCATTGTAGCTAGGTATTAAGCCAGTCAAACAGAAGTTAAGGAAAATGCATCCATAGATTGCTCTACTGGTCAAAGCAGAACTTAAGAAACTCTTGGATGTTGGATTTATAAGAACTATAGACTATGTAGACTAGATTTCAAATCTTGTATCAGTGACTAAACCAACTGGGGGCATCCGCATTTGTACAGACTTTAGAGACATCAATAAGGCATGTCCTAAGGATGACTTCCCTTTGCCGAACATAGACATGATAGTAGATCTTACAGTAGGATACAAGATTCTATCCCTCATGGATGGTTTCTCTAGATATAACCAAATTAAAATCACAGCTGAAGAACAACACAAGACAAATTTCACGTGTCCATGGGGCACATACT
Organism: Sequoiadendron giganteum; assembly: GCA_007115665.2. Taxonomy (NCBI): domain Eukaryota; kingdom Viridiplantae; phylum Streptophyta; class Pinopsida; order Cupressales; family Cupressaceae; genus Sequoiadendron; species Sequoiadendron giganteum. Next base: position 632,488,362 of record CM021103.1, on the reverse strand, counting down.
GTTGGAATGTTATGCCTTGTGGGCTTAATAACGTAGGAGCTACCTATCTATCAACAGGAAATGACTATAATTTTCCACGACTTTATACATACTCTCATGGAAGATTATGTAGATGAAATTATAGCTAAATTAGAAATAAGGGCAGATCATTTGAAGGTTCTAGACAAGATATTCCAGAGGCTAGAGAATTACAACATCAGACTAAATCCAAAGAAGTGTGTCTTTGGGGTAAAATCAGGGAAACTTCTAGGGTATATCATTTCCAGAAGAGGCATTGAAGTAGATCTAGAGAAGGTAAGAGCTATCATATAAATGCCTCCTCCTATCAACATTGGTCAACTATGAACACTACAGGGAAGATTACAGTCCATTAGGCATTTTATTGTACAACTGGCAGACAAAATACACCCATTTCAACATTTACTCAAGAAAGGAGTACCATTTGTGTGGACACCTAAATGTCAGGAAGATTTCCAACAAATCAAGGATTATTTTCTCACTTCACCTGTCTTAATACCACCTATAGATGGAAAACTATTGATACTATACATTTCAGCAACTTAGTTAGCATTAGGAGATCTTCTTGCACAAAATGATGATCAAGGTCATGAGAGAGCAATCTACTAAATTAGTCGTACCTTGGTGGGATATGAATCGAATCACAACAACATAGAACATGCCTATCTTGCGGTAGTCTTTGCTACCCAAAAAATTTGGCACTATATGCTCAATTGCCAAACAATGTTGGTTGCAAAGATAGATCCCCTCAAATATCTCCTAAGGTAGCATTAACAGGACGATTGGCTAAATGGGTTATGATACTTAGCGAGTATGAAATCCAATATGTAGAGAGGAAGGATATAAAAGGACAAGTGATTATAGATCAGTTAGCAGATGCACCCATGAAGGCAGACCATCCTTTAGTGACAGATTTTCCTGATGAATTTATCTTCAATATTGACACTAGAACCGAATGGAAACTATACTTTGATGGGTCACATACACAATGTGGTTCAGGAGTAGCTATTCTATTTGTTACACCTCAAGGCAATACCATTCCTAAATCATTCAGGATTTCTTTCCCTTGTACCATTAACATAGTAGAGTATGAAGCCTTAGTGATAGGATTAAAAATGGTAGCTCAATGGAAGATTAAGAGTCTACGTGTTTTTGGCGATTCTCAGCTTGTAGTTCGGCAAGTAAATGATGATTATGAGACCGAGGATGAGAAAATTGCCCCCTACAAGCACATGGGTGATAGTTTCAAGCAGTACTTTGATGACATTACCTTTCAAAAAATACCACGTATTCAGAACAAGGCTGCAGATGCTATGGCAACCATGGGTTCCTTATTGGATATTCTGAGCAATGTGCCTAAGTTTGAGTTTTTGGTTGAACAGCTGTTGGTCCCCACCTATAATGTCCCTGATTCTATGATGGTGTGTACAATTGTTGGTCCTACTTCCCCTTGGTATAAAGACATATTCGACTATCTAACTGACCAAACCTTACCTCTAGACCTGTCAAATAACCAACACCGAACCTTTATCTGTAAGTCAGCTAAATACACCATCATCGGAGAAACCCTATATAGACGTACCTTAGATAACACCCTAATGAGATGTCTTGATGCTGAGGAAGAAAAAACAACCTTATGAGCTGTACACGAGGGTATATGCAGATCCCATTCGAGTGGTCCTACTTTAGCCCATAAGATTATGAGACTAGGTTATTATTGGCCTACAATGGAAAAAGACTCATATATCTTTGTAAAGAAATGTAGATAATATTAGATACACAGAGATTTGATAAGAGCACCAGCACAGGAGCTTCGTTCGATTACATCACCTTGGCCCTTTTCCCAATGGGGACTTGACCTCATAGGTAAGATACACCCTCCATCATCCAACGGGTCATAAATTCATCATAACTGCCACCGAATACTTCACCAAATGGATCGAAGCCATTCCCATGACTTACATCACTGACATGCAAATATCCAAGTTTATCTAAACTATATCAATTGTTAGTATGGTGTACCCCAATCCATTATCTTAGACAATGGCCACCCATTCAAAAACCAAGAAGTACGCCATCTATGTGAAGAGTTCCATATCAAACATCATTTTTCCACCCCGTATTACCCACAAGGTAATGGCCAAGCCGAGGCATCTAATAAAACCATTATTAGAATCCTAAAGAAGACTGTCAATGACGTTGGTCATGACTGGCACCTACAGCTTAATCCTGCCTTATGATCTTGCCACACAAGTATCCGTACTCCCACTGGCGCCACTCCATACTCCCTTGTATTTGGATCCAAAGCTATCTTACCTATTGAGGTTGAAATTCCTTCTCTGAGGGTATCCTTGAAAGGTCACATTGACAATGAAGAATACCGTGTATCTAGATTACAAGAGCTAGAATTACTGGATGAACAAAGACAGAAAGCACTAGACCATTTGCAAGCATATTAGAATCGTCTTCATTGAAGCTATAATAGGAAATTTCTCAATAGACATTTTGACATTGGTGACTTGGTTTTAATGGAGAATCCCAAGAATCAAGTTGAACGAGAAAAGCCAAGTAAGTTCGAACCTAACTGGTTAGGGCCTTATATTGTCACAAAAGCTTTTGGGTCAGAAGTGTACCAACTCTCTATTCCTGAAGGAGAGCCACTTTTTTCACCAATCAACAACCTGCATCTGAAACGGTTCTATGCATAGCTTATGAGAATCTGTGTCTTAATCTAGAAAATACAAAAATAAAATAAAAATAAAAATAGAGTCAAGTCGATCATGTTAAGTCAGTTGTAGGCATAGTCGGACTACATTGCCTCTGCGAATGGACATAGGAAAGGCCATCAGTCGATGTGCCCCTGAGGCATTAGGTCTGTCTATCTAGATTTTTCATGTATCATACACATTTAAATCATGACTCTTTGTACATTCAAAGTCATTGGTCATGTCGAACTATGAGGTCTCTACGTGTACAACGTAGGCAAGGCTAATCAATTGATGAGCTCCTGAGACTGCATTAGGTCAGTCCAATAGGGTTCATTCACATTCACTATCAGACATGTTGCATATTATCATATTAAGTTCATATCTTCAGTTAGTTGTGTCAGTTAAAGTTGTGTCGAACTACGAGGTCTCTGTGTTTACAACATAGGCAAGGCTAATCAATCGATGAGCCCCCAAGGCCGCATTAGGTCAGTCCTTTAGGGTATCATCTCAAGTCATACACTATCAATACACACACACACATTTAATTAGTCAAAGAATCAAAATAAGTCATGCACCAACAAGGCAATAACTCAAAACTATCATCAGGTCAATATCAATCACATTATCAAAGTGATCAACCTATGTCTTAGCAAGATATGTCTTTCTTGTCAATAGATGCTATCAAATTGTCATAGTCTCATGTAGCTTGTAACATCAATGTCATCAGGCTCCAACATCTTATACGACACGTGTTATTCTAAAACTAGGCTTTGTCATGCCTTACACAGATTGTCACCAAGTCGGAACCAGACTCAACGTCTTATGCAGTATGCGTCATCCCTCACATTACGCTATGTCAAACATCAAACAATCAAACAATCCCACAAGATCAAGTTTTGGCGAATACTTTTATTTGGATTTATGACTTTATATATTATTTTTGTCTTATCTTTTTATCAATTTTTGAATTAAGTCCGGTTACTAGCTTTCTCAAGGATGTCCCTTGAAGGATTTAGAGAAGCAAGGATGTCTCAGGACTCTTTTTCTTTGGCTGTTGTTTGTCAACTGTCTTTTTAACATTGGTTTTTGAGTCATGTTACTAGTTTCCTCAAGGATGTCCTATCAAGGATTTAGAGGAACAATGACATCTCATGACTCGTCTTTTATTTTTTTGCTATCTATGGTTTGTCTCAACAAAACGACAAGGGAAATCTTGTCCTTAGTATGAGTTAAGACATTCCTTGTCTACGACTATCTATTTTTTGCAGATGGATGACTTTGTACACTATGGTCTATCTCATATCATGGTGTGTACTATCCATTTGTGTCATGTCCCGCCTAATGATGATAAAAATAAAGCTTAGCATATATGGAAAGATATCGAAGATCATATGTTTTTCTCAAATCAACCACCTTCGTTGTTTCTTACTAACATTTTGAATTATCCACGATAACATTTCTTCTTTTTTGTATCTTCAACACCATTATCCCTTCTTCCTTCTTTAAATAAATAATTTATTATTTAATTACCCCCTTTTATCATATTTCAACTAAATTAAATATTTATTATTTAATTATTCATTTAACCCCCTTTAACTATAATTAAATATTTATTATTTAATTATTCAATTCCACCTTTTCAACAGTCAAATTAAATAAATTACATTATTTATTTAATTAAATCTTTCAATTTTGAATGTTGAATTAAATTAACATTTAATTCATATTTTAATTGTTTATGTCACATTCTTCTATCATTCAGTTTTCTAATTATTCACTGACCATCTGACTCAAGATCTATTTTAAATCCACCAATTATCTCCGGGTTCGGTATCTGATCGTTTCTGCGAGAGGACTCTTTGTCACAACTAGTTAGATAACTAGTTCTAACTCATATACATGAAAACGTTTATTAATTAAATATATTTATTTAATTAATTAATTCATGTATGCATTCAAATTCTTCATCTTCGAGTTCTAACTTTGTCTTTGTCATTCAAAGTCTATTTCTTCTATTTTCGAAGACTCTTAACTAAAGATTAAGATCTGGAACTCTTGTTCTTTCTATTTTTGAACAGTCCTGACACAAAATTAAGTTATCATTCTAACTTAATATTTATCTTGCAATATTTTCTAACTCATGTTCTATCTGACATAGAACTCACATCGCATGACATTCATCAATCTCATCCGTCGATTGTTCGAAAACCCAAAATCTATAAAATGGCCTGTCATTATCATTATTCCTCCTCCCGAAATCATACAATTTTGAGAAGAAACTTATCTTCGATATTTTTCTTAGACATTCAAAAAGGTTATGCTTGCATCAATACTAAAAATCCGAGGGCAAGAATACTAAAACAACTAAATGGAGAAGGGCAATCGAGATAATTCAAAGGAGTGGACGCATATTCAGTGAGAGCTTTCCAATTGATTTTTTTAGTTTAATTATGTTTACTTGCTTCGTTCTTTTTTGTTTTGATTTAGATTATTTGTTAGATTAGACTTGATCATTTTAATCTATGGAGCTATAGCATTAATCTTTCCAGAAAATCTATGTCTACACAATCCTTTATCTAGATACTAACTTGTAAAGATCAAATTATTATTAAAATTTCCCACCTAGCACAACTTCCATTGATGTGGCTTTTAATCATATACAAACACATATAGAATTCTTATAAAAGAACCTACTTCTCTCGAAATATTTCAAAATCAAATAAAATTGGTAATCCCAAGGTTCCTATTGTCACGTCTTGACATACTAGGTTTACTTAGAGTTTTTTGTATTTTACTATTAATCACAAAAAGGTCTATGGTGTATTCTTCATTCACAAATCTTTAAAATTGACAAAAAATTACTACTTTTTCCTAAACTCATAAATTCTCACAAAATCGATGGTTATTTGATGAATACCACGAAGAATAATCTAACTTTGATTAGTTCTTTTGAAACTATTTGTAAATCTTCATAAAATTCAATTTCAGACATATTCACCATCATTCATGTGACTTATTATAAGTTTTCTCATTAATCTCCACTTCTCAAAGATTATGGTTAAAGAAAATAGAAAACATAGTGGAAGAAGAGTAAAGGATCTAAGAAAACTAAGTTTTCAATGATTTTACACAAATATTCACTCAAAATAATGAAAAGGAGACTAAATCAATCTATACTTGACCAAAAATGATCACAACTACATACAAATGATGCAAATCTTCAAAGGAAAATTTATCACACAAAGAAATAGACTAAATGCACAAAAATACTTGCGTAGCAATTTGATATTCCAAAGTAAATGACTAATTTACAATCATAAATGATTTACAATTAAGAATTGTTAAACACACATGAAAACCAAGAGGGGAGTGAATCATTTGTACATTAAACCCTCTTTAATCCTTAAACCCTTATTAACCTTTAGACCCTTATTAAGCATCCACATCAAGTAAACATATCAAACATCAACACAAAAACAACCATACACAAGAGAACACCAGATTTACATGGAAAACCCTAATCAGGGAAAAAACATGGTGAGGATTAACTCACACATATATGAATAAAAACACTGAATATAATAGGCTAATTGCTAGAAGGGCTCTCTTCCTAGAAGAGAATAAAGACTCATTGCCAAGGGCTCACTACCCAAAGGACTACCTATCTAGAAGAAAGAAGAATAGAAGAAGACTATTACAAGGAGGTTCACTACCTCAAAGCAACAAGAGGATCCACCACAAAAACTCTACACCATCCACAACCTTCAACTCACCGCCTCCAACAAATTTAGGCACTTAGAAATGTAGACACCTACTCATTGCATCTGATAGCCTTAGGCATTTAAGCTCGCACTAATATCACCACACTTGATCAAATTAACATATTTTAGCACCACAAAATACATCACACATATCCAACAATTAACCTTGCTTATATATCATCCACAACCTCAAAAACTTTCTCCATGTTGTCCTCAATGAAATGTATGCACCTCAAATGTGCAACCAACAAATAGGTCTGAACCAAACACTTCTATGATGGAAAAAAGTGAAGGTAGACCATACAAAGGGTTAACTAGGACCCAAATCTATACTAGCACACTTCACCACACTTCCATAAACAATGAACCAGTGCCAAAAATAGTGCTAGCACACCAGGCCGGCCAAACCTACACTAACACTAACAAGAAACTATATACACACCTCTCTAGGTCCAGAAACACCACATGGACCACATAGGAACATCACACAACATACAAAAATATTCAAAATCAAAGAATATTCAACACCACTACCACAACCACTTGAAACTAAAGAACACTTTCATTATGTGCAACCAACTACACTGCCACAAACACACAACTCACTAACCAACCTTGTGGAGAAACTAAACACTAGAAACTTCAAGGGAAGGAAGATAAAAAATATATTAGCACATTCCCAAATATACAAGGCAAGAAACCTCAATCTAAGAAATGTAGATCAATTCCATTTCTCCCAGATAACCTTATTCATAGGCAACATATTGTCAAACATAACTTCCACTATTGCATAATCCATAACTTGAAACTTTGGATATAACACCTCTGAACACCTTTGAAATTTACATCCAAACTACACAAGCATATCTTCAACCATGAAGATATGTGGAGCACAACACATAGCACACTTTTGCCACTCTATAAACTTTCTATTCAAATTTTCTCAAAATCACTTGGTAACCAAGTGAAAATGTTGCATCTGCAACACCAAAAGCACCTTCTCAACCTAACCACACTAGAGGTTAACATCAATATCTACAACACTTTCTCAACACCACAAATCCTTCTCATCATATCCACACTGGGGGTTGACATCAATGACAACATAGTGCAACAATCTCCAACAACTCCATTAATATCCCCCTTTGTCATTGATGACAACACTAGATTTGAAAAATAATCAACAACAAAAGAAACTCTGCATCTATAACTCTCAAGCATCTCTCCCCTTTCTTGAACACTTATTACATTTTAGGCTTCTTTCTTTATTTTCCTCTCTCTCTCTCTCTTTACTATTTTTTAGACATCTTCTCCCCCTTTTTCTCTATGTTTTTTAGACATCATTCTCTCCTCCTTTGACATAAATGAAAAAGGGCAACACCTGCAAACATTAATTTCTCTCCACTTATCTTTATCTACTTCTCTCTCCTCCTTAGGGGAACAAGATATTCTCCCCCTGACTATACCAACCAAATACACCACTACCTACTCCCCTTAAGAGGTAGCCTTCATTAGTCTAGGACCAAGAATGTATCTTAAATTTCTCTCTTGGATAGATGCATCACTTATACATCTAGTTTAAAGGAGGGGAAGAACCCCTAGCTTCTGCTGGAGATACTCAAATGTATCTTTTGGAAGAACCTTCATGAAAATATCCACACTTGATCCTTTGTAGGCACATACTCCAACTTTATTTCATTCTCTGTAACTTTCTCTCCTAGAAAGTGATACCTGATAGAGATATGCTTTTTCCTTGAATGCATTACTATATTTTTTGAAATATTGATAGCACTTTTATTATTAGACAAGATAGAAATATGTTCATCATGTGATACTCTGATATATTTCAATGTCTACTTCATCTGATGATTCCAGGCGTTTAGATAGTTTTCGATGTTTTTATGCAAGTTCATAGACATTACTATAAATTTTCTTATACATATTCCTACACTATGCTATCTTTTATACTTATTATGCAACCTTGAACTTGATTTAAAGTATATGAAAATATGGTTATGATGTGATGGTTAATGCATAATTTATGTGTGGATAATTATGAAATTTAATTGATATATGTTCTTATCTATGGTTGTTAGTATTGTGTGCATGTTTTGTGAACTAACTCTTGTAGCTAGAGGAGGTGGACTGTATCCCGTAGCAATTGCAAGGTGCAACCCGCAACCAAAGGAGTTCATAGGTAGCAAAGTAGGGGAGGTTCTAGAATAAATGGAGAACAACAACTATAGCATGGAGGCACTTAATGAAGATGGTTGTGCGTCATTATGATTTCCAATAAAGATACTAAAGGAGAACCTTGTTACAATTGGGATTCTAACATAACTGATTTGAGCATTCCACATTTTAGTTTTATTACAATAAAGTCACAATCCTACTTGGAATCTTCTTCCTTTTCAATTGTAATTTAGACTATTGAGTCTTTATCACACTCTAATATTTAGGGAGTGGTGATTTATGGTTTCATTTTAGAGTTATATTTTAATAAACTCCCCTGTGCCTATATGTATGGCTGGGTGGTTGAGGTTTTAAGGAGTTAGTCAGTTAGTCAATTTTTATTCTAGAGCAAATATAGTTACCAAATAATTTTAGTTAGTTGTTATTCCTCATGCAGACAATGTTTATTATTCAAATCATGGTTTCATGAATAATATATCTTAGTAGAGTCTTATGTGATCTTTTGGAATTTTGCAATGAATGGTTTGAGTTATCATGATTGCATTGCTCTAAGAAGTTATATTTGGTTTAGATTAGTGAAGGCAACCACTTGAGCAAGGGCCACTCAAGGTAACTTTCCTTTACTCCATTTCTTGTTATTTTATTTCTATTTTAGTAGTTACTTCATAAATGGAAGTTATGTTAGATAGGTTCTTTATGTTACAGTCATCAATGGATTCATGAATAATTATTTTTCCTCAATTATACTATAATCGCTTGAGTTTTTTGTACTCTGGAGTGTAGTATAGGTTTAGTTGTCAGTATCAGTTAATTCCTAGAATTCATTTCTTGACAGTAATTAGTTATAATATTATGCTATAGGTACCCATAGCAATAGTGTCAGCATTACTTGCTTTACTATTTTGTAGTTTTATGATTTATCAACAAGTATAACACATGTACTAGGATGAATTAGGTAACCTTAAGTCTTTTAAAGCACATACAGTGCCAGTACCATCACAAGCTTACTAGCCCTGGCTGATAATTCAATGAAGGTCTTTCCAAAGGTTTAAGTGGACTGTTCAACTAGGTTTTCCCTTTGAATTGTGTGATTTCCACCAAGTTTACTAGAAATTAGTATGGATTCTACATTTTTGGCACCATTATTGGGGATGGTGCTACTTTCGAAGATTATTTTCTATTATTTTCAAGCTTTCCTAGTTTACAATTTGCTTTTAGTATCAGGATAATTAGGTTTTACCTCTCCAAATACTAGAATATTTCACTAACATTGTGTAGGAGCCATTTCTATACAAAGTCGTATCTATTATATGCAGAGGTAGATAAACACTTTGGGAAGATTTCTACCCTCAAACCAATAAGCTAGAGCAGATATTAGTGACTACATTGATAAGAATGAGGGTACTACTAAAGAAGAATATTCCCTTTCACCAACATCTACTAAAAACACAGAGGGGACCTTCCAAATAATGGCTGATGCAGTAGTAGATGATCCACCAGAACATGTGACCTTTGAATTTCCAATTACCAACCAAGAGAGGGCTACTATGTTGAAGAATATACCTCCTTCAACATTACTAGTCTTCTATGGTTTGGTAATTGAAGATCTAAACACATTCTTGTTCGAGTTTTATGTCCTATGTAGGAGCTATGACTACAAAATTGATGCTCATAGGCTCAAGCTATTTCCTACAAATTTGAAGGATGTTTCCATGAGATGGTTTATGGGATTGGGTAGATATGATTTTCTAGATTGGAACACCATGAAAATAAAATTCTTTGAGAAATACCAAGACTATTGTAGAGGAGTTGATAGTAGAAGAGATGATATTTTTAGAATGACTCAAAAAGAGGATGAACCATTGGAGGATTATGTAGAAAGGTTCCAATTCTTCTTGAAGAAAAACCCACATAATAGACTCTTAGATGAATCCCTTAAGCTTGTGTTTTTAAGAAGAGTCAATGATGATTGCAAGGATGCCATTAACCTTATTGGGGTAGGGGATGTGTCTCAATTACCATTTGAAGATATTTGTAAGGTCTGTAGAAATTACTCAAGGACCTTTACCAAAAAGGTCAAGGGGGGAAAGAACATCCACCATTGGCAAGACATCTAATGGGGTTTCAAGAGTGGAGTTAAGTAACCTATTGTCCAACATGAAGGAATATATTATAATTCATCTAGATACTTAGTTGGAAACTCTACATATAAAGAAGAAGAAAGAGGAGGTTGAAGCAATGCTTACTGAATACTGCCCCAATTGTAGATAAATAAAAGAAAACTGTAAATGTAAAAGGGTGGAAAGTATATAGAAGAAAAATTAGAGAAATAATATTTTTAAATACTAGAAGGAGAGGATGGAAAATTGTTCTAAATTTCACAAATAAGGCCATGGAAACCAAGATAAGGTATGCCACAAGACCCTCTAAATTTCAATATATATTTCCAATTAGTAATCAAAATTTCTCTTGTTGGAATTCTCAGCCCTGGCTAAATAACCAAAACCAATGGAAAAACCCTTAGCAATGGAAAAAACCTCAGTAAAAATTGAACCAACAAAAACCAAATGTATGGCCACAATAAAGTTTCCAAGGTGTAAATTATAACCCTCAATGGCCAGTGCAACAAAATCAGTGGCAATCGTAATGGAAAAAGGCCAGCATTGGCAACATAAAAATGTGAATTACCAACAAACTTTTTTTCCTTCTCAACCTCAACAATAGGCCATCATGCCCAATCCATCAAACCCAACATCTCAACCACCAAGAGCACCATAATTACCTACCCAACCTACATCTAACCCCAATAACAAGCCTTTCAAATATGCATATACTAACAAGGCTATACAATACCCCACTTATAGGGTAGAGGCGAGTGATGTCCACCTCAGGTTAGGGAAAACACTAGCTGGACCTGCATCCCCTTAAATCACTAAGATGGTGGATGAGGAACAAAAAATTGAAGCTACCCAAGCCGAGACATACCTATTGGGTTAGCTAAATGATGTTAGTATCAAAATTCCCCTCATTCAAGCTATCAAGGATATCCCAATCTATACCAAGATAGTAAGAGACCTTTGTCTTAAGAAACGAGGCAGGAAGAGGAATGACCCTCAGACAATTCATGTCCTAAGGAACCTTGCTGATATTATGCTAGGGAATATAACTGTCCCTAAATATATAGACCCTAAAAGTCTAGTAGTGGATGTTAAGATAAATGGGACCCTTATCAAGAACACCTTGATTGAATTTGGGGAAATAATTAATGGAATGACTAAGGAGACAATGCAACTACTTTAGCTAGCTAACCTTATACCTACACCAACTTTTTTGTAGTTGGAAGATAGGTCAATAGTGAAACCTAAGGGGATCATTGAGGAATTAGTCATAGCATTATATTCATGGGAGTATCCTATATATTTGATGGTCTTCTAGCCAAAGTTCAACCTTGTAGGATATCCACTTATTTTAGGCAAACCATGGTTAGATATAGCTAACACATTCATAGGTTGTAGATCTGAGAACATGATAATATCAAGTGGGATCATGACCAAGAAATTGGTTCTCTATCCACCAACCCAACCTCATGAAAATATAGAGTAGACTATATGGCCTACCTTGGATGAAGAAGACCACTATTCCTTAGAAACTCTTATGACAATAGAACACAAACCCCTATTAGCAACCGAAGATGAGGATGACTTAATTGACCATATCATACATAATAACTATGGTAGGGACCCGCAACAACAAGATTGTCTTTCATGTCTGGAGGATCCACTACAAAATATTATGCCTGCAAATTCATGAGAAGAAGTATCCCATCTGTTCCATTCTCTTTTGCAACAACAATGTGTTCCCAACATTAGTGGAATTGATCTCTCATCTATACAATTAGAATCCAAAACATGGGAAATCATACAAGGTAAAATTTTGAATAACAACAATGGATTAAAAGAAGAAGAACAAAATTTCATGAACACTATGCTATAGGTACACACAACGACCTTTACATGGGACTACCATGACATGAAAGGGATTGATCCAAAACTTTGCATGCATAAGATCTACATAAATGATGTTTTCAAGCTAATTAGACATCCCCAAAGGAGAATGAACCTTGCCTTAAGAGAAATAGTTAAGACTGAGCTCCAAAAACTACTTGATGTAGGCTTCATTTATCCTATTTCTGATAGTCAATGGGTGTCACCATTAGTCATTATTCCTTAAAAAAGGAGGAAAATGGAGGGTATGTGTGGACTATAGGGAGATGAACATAGACACTAGAAAATATCACTTCCCCATACCTTTCATTGACCAAGTGCTTGATTCCCTAGAAAGAAAGAATTAATCCTTCCTAGATAGATTTAGTGGCTATAACCAAATAAAGATAGCTCTAGAGGACCAAGATAAAACAATATACACATGCCCTTGGGGTAGATATGCCTATTCTATTCTTCCCTTTGGACTATGTAATACCCCAACCACTTTCTAGAGGGTAATGCTAAGTATCTTTTTAGATTATGCTCATGATTCTATGGAAATATACATGGATGAATTCACTACCTATGGAGACACATATGAAGCTACACTCAACAATCTAGAAAAGGTTTTGAAAAGGTTCAAAGAACATAATATAGCATTGCTTCATGAGAAAAATTTCATGCTAATGAATCAAGGGATTGTTCTAGGGAACTTTATCTCAAGTGAAGGAACTTAGGTGGATCCCAACAAGATTGAGATCATCTCTATACTTCTTGTGCCAAAAAAGCAAAAAGATGTCAACAAATTTTTGGGACATGCAGGCTACTATAGGAAATTCATCCAAGATTTCAGTAAAATTGAATCACCCTTATTTGTTTTCTCACCAAAGACAAAATTTGATTGGACTACAAAATTTCAACACTCACTTGAAGCACTTAAGACAACTTTGACAAAAGCACCTGTCTTAAGAGGGCCAAACTGGACACTACCTTTCCACATACATACTGATGCTTCAAATTTTTCTATAGGAGCAGTCTTGGGACCAAAATAAGGTAACACGGAGTATGCTATCTACTACATCAAAAAAAGCTTACAAGGGGCTGAAATTAACTACACAGCCACAATGAAAGAGATGTTGGAAATTTTTTATGCTATCAAAATTTTTAGGCATTATATTACTAAATATCAAGTTTTTATCCACATAGATCATACTACCATCAAGTACTTAATGAATAAACCTATGGTTGTGGGAAGACTAGTCAGATGGCTTCTCTTGCTATAGGAGTTTGAAATAACAATAGTGGATAAGCCAAATAAAGCTAATGTGGTGGAAAATTTTATGTCTAAGTTGCCTACACAAATAAAAGGTGTTGTGGATGAATCTTTTCTAGATGAGAAATTGTTTTCTCTTACTGTATAAACACCATGATTTGTTGATAGTGCAAATTACTTATTGGTAGGACATGCATACCATCACATTTCTCTCCTCGAGAAAAGAGGCAGTTGGTGCATAAAAGATTTCCATATTCTTGGGTATCTAGTTACTTATTCTACACTAGTCTAGATAATATCATGAGATGTATAAGAGAAGATGAGGTCTTTGAAATTCTAAAAGCTTTCCATGATGAGCCCTATGGGGGTCACTTTGCAACCAAAATGACAACATTTAAGATCTTAACAATAGGTTACTAGTGGCCAACTCTCCATAAGGATTCAATGAAGTATACTAGAAGTTGTGGTAGATGTTAGAGAATGGGAAAACCAACAAGGATAGATGAAATTACTTTGCAACCATAGATAGCACTAGCACCATTTGATAAATGGGGGCTTGAATTCATTGGCCTGATTTCACTAGCCTCTAATAACAAATAATATTTTGGTTTGTACAAACTATTTGACAAAATGGGTTGAGGTCAAGGAATTATAATTTGTAAGAGATGGGAATGTAGCCAAGTTCTTGTATGAAGACATATTTACTAGGTATGAGGTACCTAGAGAAATTGTAACTGATCAAGTTCCCCAATTTACTTTTGAACTCATTTTTGAATTGGTTGAAGAATATGAAATAATACATAGAAAATTAACACCTTATCATCCCCAAGCCAATAGGCAAGTGGAGGTTACAAATAGAGAAATTAAGAACATTCTGACCAAAAAGTACAAATTCATAGAAAATATTAGGCATCTAGATTACACGAAGTAGTGCGGGCCTACAGAATAACATGGAAAACAACTATAGGTTTCACACCTTATGAATTAGTCTATGGTAAAACAAAAGTTCTTCCAATGGAGTTTGAGTACTAGACACTGAGGACAAGAGTGGAATTATAAATGGATTTGATAGAATCATAAAAAGAAAGGCTTTTGAATGGATTGGATGAAATTAGAATGGAGGCCACACATCACACAAAGATAATTCAAAAATAAAGGGCTAAATGGCATGATTAGTTTATAAAGGATAAAGAGTTCAATGTGGGTGACTTGAATTTACTGTATGATTCTAGATACAAATATTGCAAGGGGACGTTACAATCCAAATGGTTGGGACCCTATGAAATACAATAGGTATTCCCTAATGGAGCAGTCAAACTACAAACCATAGATGCAGTTAAATTCACACTATTGGTCAATGAACACAAATTAAAGATATAAAAGCAATTGACATAGAAAGATGATTTTCTTCTTTCTCTAATGCATCTATATGATCAAAAAAATGGTTCAAATACAAATAACCTATCACAAAATAACAACTTAGTAGTAGATACTACCAATTATCACAATGACTCAATAGATGAGCTATATAGCTCACCTCCCGAGGGCACTCAGGTATAATTTCTTATCTTTATTCATGTGCACACACAACATAGGTGCTACAATCAACAATCTTCTTGAAGACCGTTTCACTATGTAGTAGGGACCTGTAGCATCATAAATAAAAGTTTAGTTCATGACCTATTGATAGTATCCACAACCACTATTTGTTAGAGAATTCAAAAATTTGTGCCAAACCTAATTGTAGTTCATCCAAATTTATTCCACTTTTTCACTCACGCAACCTTAAGTTGTTATATCATAACATGAAACTTCATTACCACATTCCACATCACCCATCATGATTTTTTATGCATTTGAAAAGTCATTTCATAACCCATATACCGTACATTCTATAGCCTTTTAATTTTCCCATGCTAACCTTTCATTTCAATCCCACATTGTAATTAACTAATATCAAATCACACTCATGCTGCGAGCACTCTTCCAACAACTTCACGCGTGTGGAGTTACATTCATCTCATTCAAAAGGTACACATATTAACTTCCATAGTTAACATGGATCTTCAATGCTTTCATTATGTACTTGCATTTAAATTTAGCATGCCTTACACTTATTAAAATTATTTCCATATACATTAATCATTCCCTCCACCTAGTCACATGTATTGAAGTGTGGTCACTTCAAATTTGAGTTGCGGGGAGATATAATATATTCCAAAATTTTGTTTTTTCCACCAAAAGAAAAACAAAAAATAACCATACGAAGCCTTTTTGCCTTCATACCTTTCTATACCTACAAATTTTTTGCTGTCAATTCCCTAGATTTTGAGCCAATTTGAAACCAATTCAAGCAGAGTTAAGTTGAAATAAAGAAGAAAGGGACATAATATTTGAAGTTACAGTGAAAAAGTGCATGCAAGTGTAGCAGATAGAGGCGGTTTTTTTGTGGTTGAAATCAATTTTGAGTTAAATTTCCAAGGATTTGAGCAGAGTCAGGATATTTCACCATGAGAGATGATATTGTCAGAAGGGAGCCATCAACACACAAGAAAATATTGGAGGAAAAGTTAGTTCTACCCATTTTCATGAGGGTAGGATGGTTGGACTACTTCCTGGAACTGACATAGTTTAATGAAGACCTGACAAGGAAAATTTGCAACTACATTATAGCATGATGAAGCCATTTTCAAGATCTTGAGAGTGGATGCTTCAAAGGTTATAATTGCATAAGTCTTTGGTCTACTAAGGAATGGAGTTGAATTCTATATTAGAGAAAATGTAGTAGCTACCAGGGATGAGTTCAGGGAGGTAGGAGAAAATCTTGATTCATCATCACAAGGTACAAAGAGATTGTCACTTCCCTAGATATGGGCCTCTTGTGCTTCCTATATTATTAAGTATATCACTTGTGATGGGAGACAATCCATTCTATATATAGTGCATTTTAAGTTACTAAGTCATCTCCATCACAATAGATTAGTCAATGTACGTAATTTACTTTACAATTTGCTAAAAATAGTGGGGTCTAAATACTAAAGGAAGATAAATGATCCAACTTTGTCACACTACTATTTGGTAACCATGTTAGTGAAAAGGAGCCTTAGGGTTTATCATCCATAAATGTCTTGGGAGAGCTTCTTAATTTTTAAAGATATTAATCATATTCTAGAGGAACCAAGAGTTCTTGAAAAACCTAGATTCACTTGCTGCATCCTTAAGGGAAATGCCCCCTATTTCACCTATTGCTTCACCTACCCATAATAGAGGTGAACTAGAGGAGAAAAGTGTGCAAGGATCACCAAATGCAACATCTAACCAACCTGCAAAAAAAGAGACCCCAACTTCCTCTAGAGCACCTAAGACTAGGAAAAAGAGAGGTAGTTCTTCTTCTACACCTTCAAAGGTGTAGAAGAAGAGGGATACCTATAAATAGAAATATACCCCACCAAGGTGTTCAGACCGCTTGAGAAAGAAGGATGCCATGAGGGGAAGTATTGAGAAATCAAAAGAGGAAACAAGGGATAAGGAGAAAAAGTAAGAAGATGTTGTGACATTAGGTACTGATTCAAAATTGAAAGATCATGTGTCTGAGAATGTGCATGTTCCTACAAAAAGGAAATGGAATATATCTACTACCTCTAACTCATATTTAGAGGATTATTTTGTTTCCAATAAAACCAAGAAGAGAACCCTAATTAGCCCTGATAGTGAGGGTTTTGAATACACAGGGTTTGGTGATGAGCAGTTTTTCAAGGATAAGGAAATGTTTCTAGAAGAATAAAATGTCAGGAAAGAATTGTAAGAAGCACTAGAAAGGATCAAATAGTTAGAAAAACTAGTAAAAACTTATGAGAAAAGGGACAAAGAAAGGGAAATGAAGATATAGGAGTTGGAGGAAAAGTTACAAACATATGGACATGGGACAAAGTTAGACCTATTGGCATAGCTTGAAATAGAAAATAGGAGGCCCCCTACCACTAAAAATCCAACTTATCATACAAACATTTCCCTAGGATATCAATTGTGGAAGGTTATTCAAGAGTTTTCTAAACAAAGAGAGAACTAGAAGAAGGAAAAAGAAGCAATAATTGCATAACATACTAGAATACTGGAGGGTATGGATATTAAATTGAAAAGGTTAGTAGTTAAGTTGGAAGAGGTAGCAAATAAAGCTGCCCAGATTGTTAGATGTAGACCCCCTATCTAGAACCTATCCTTTGTTTTTACAAGAATTTTTTTTTCCACTTTAGTAGACCGATAAGTAACCAACCAGTTTCTATGAGTGGAAAATTTTATTTTCTAAATGTCTTTGCTGATGCCACACTAGAGGAAAAAGATCAATTATGTGAATATTATTTGAATAATTATGTAGTGCCATAAGACACAAAATGGAATCCCTTAATATTTGTAGGGGATTTACAATTAAGGGCACTAGCATCCTATTTCAGGAATGAAAAGATCAAGGGTGAACTTATGGAAGAATATATGGAGAGAGAGAAATCAGTTTCCCCTTCCAATAAGGAATAAATCAAAAAACCCTAGTATGATTGTTAACCTATTTTGTCCCTTGATCTAAATAGGTACACAAAGTTGCTTATTTGAATCTAAGGGAGGGTAGAACTTTCTGAAAGGTAATAAAGGTGAAAGTATTTTTTAAAATCATAAGGCATATCTTCAATAGGATTTTTAGACTTGGTCAAAAGTGTTTTTACTTGTTTATAACCCATGTCTATGAGCTTTTGGAGGGATTTATTTGATGGGTGTTTGAGTTTTATTAGGAGAGTTTGAACATTTTAGGGTTTTCTATTTTGGTCTCTACTCTGAGAGCTTTTGTTGGCTATTATGGTGGGTAGAAAATCATGAGCAACATGTATCATGGAGAGTTATAGACTCGGGGAGATGGTTCAAGGAATCCTGGTGGTTTTGATCTTTGTTCACAATGCATTGTGCATGTGGCAAACAAGAAAATTCCAGGTTTATTTCTATTCACCTTTTTTCTTATCTCAAGCACATTAAGAAAATAAATCTACCCGACACTTGTATTTAAGAATGCTATTCACAATATGTGGAGCAGGTAATTTATTTCTTTGACTTAGATTTTTTGTGCAGATATATGCTTCAAATGTATCTATGGAAGGTTGTGAAAGTGGAATCTTATATGGGGTGTATGCATTTGAAATCTTAAACAAACAACAACATATTTTCCCTTGGAAAGTTCTTGGAAGCATAGAGGTGTAGTCTAAGTAGAAAGATTAATAATTTATGATTTAACAATGGAGGATTAAAAAGTGCTATGATGGAGACTTGTTATTTTTCTTCAAAGTTACTTTTGCTCCTATTTATTTTGTGTAACCAAATATGCATTAACCAATTTCACTTCTTTTATCTTGGATTGTACTTATAAATCTATGACTTCTTTATTTCAATTGTTGGTGTGAGAAATGTACTGGAAAGAGTGATATGTCAGAGAAGTAAAGTAATGCACAATAGAGATGAAAGAGGAGATCATAATAAGAGGGAATAAAAATAAAATGATGATTATAAAAGATAATCCACATCATTTTGCAAAGGTAGAATACTACTAGAGTTGAGAAGAAAAGGAAAAATGGAAGCCACACTTTTCTGTTCTATATTTGTATATTACATGTGTTTTTGTGTTTAGCCTTATAGTCTACACCTTCAAATACGAAGAACACATACTAGTCCAACCATAAATGAGGAAGGGATTGAACTAGAAGAAGCAGATCTTTAAATATTGTGTAGAGATCTATAGAAAGGACACATCAGATTGTTGCAAGAGTTGCAAAAAAATATGAGAAAACTTGAAAGACAAGCAAGAGGAGATGAACACAAGGCTTGTGATTTCTATGAATGCAAGGTGTCTTTTACCTTTGTCTCCAACTATGAAAGCTGATAGAATTAGGTTGAAAACATATGTTCTTATAGACATAGGGTCCAAAAAACAACCTGATGGTCAAACCTTTTTCTTCATGACCTTTGTGATTGACAAGGATCAAATTGAGGTTATTAGATTGAGATCTCCTTTTTACTATGTAAAGCTCATATATTATTTCTTTGACCACTCATTATGATCCTTAGGTTTCTTTATCTGAGTTGAATATAATGTTCACGTTCATACCGGAGATGAAGGGGCAGGAATGATTGCACAGTGGTAGTTTCAATCAATAATATAGTCTTTTGTGACAAGTTATTAATGTGTCAGTCCAATAGTAGTGACAATCAATGTCTACAATTGAAGCTGGTTATTAGCAAGCATATTAGTTTTCAATGTCCAAGATTCTAAGAGGTTGTTAATCATCATTAGGGGGGTAAAAGCACAAAGCTGTGTCACACTTTCAACCAACATATCAGCACAACTGAATTTAAGTATTTCTAGCTAAAAATTAATTTTGGTCAAACATATGACCTAGTAAGATTCATTCTAGCTAAGTTAGATACTTCCACAATTTATTCAACTAAATTTTTTGGCTAAAAATATATGGAGCACCACTTTAAGTCTAGTTTACCAAATAAAAAACTATTTGAAAAACTTGAAGTTTCAATAACTCCTCCTCATGTAAATAACATTTTTTTTAAAATGTAAAAATACCCTTTTATAGATCCATAAATGTAGTTTTCAAAAATATATTTATTTTAATAGTTTAATTATTAATTATATTTTTATTTTTATTTATACTAAAAGTAGGTTATCAACAAAAAATATTAGGTTGATTACCATGCCAAGGAAAAATACTAAAACTTATTAAAAAAATTTGTAACAAATATGATGCACTAGATAAAAGAATCTATTTCAAGATGGTATAATTTTTTTTCCACTTTAGATAAATATTTAATATGAATGTTGATGTCCGATGGAAACAGTTGTTTTTTATTCACTCAAATTTTAATAGTTATATAAAAATATATATTTATCAAAATTGGAAAAAAATATATCCATGCACTAAAGTTTCAAGTTATAAATACACACAAACAATTTGAAAGAAAAAAAATAAAATTTACTATAAAAAGTTTGACGTCCCGTGCAACTTCATTTTTCAGCATTTTATCAGCAACTAAATTCTAGTGTTAATTAATGAAAAACTAGTTTAAAATAATTTTTTAATTTATTATAAAAAATACAAACATAAAATATACTAAAAAATACATATTTTACTAGTTTACATCATTTACAAATTCAAAACATATATGCTACTTTTTAGTGATTCAAGTTTAAAAGTTGGATCAACATTGGTTGTTTCCTTTATAAAGTGTGACACAACGTTGTGCTTTTACCCAGGGGATCTAAAAAAATGCATATATGTGATAGTCTATCAAGAAAAAATAGATAGTCTATGTTGTGTATCAGGGAATCCTACAGTGACAGTTCTAACTATGGACATATCAACTATGAGAGTGAAAAATGGAACTATAGAATTGTGTTTGTTGAAGTTTGCATAGTCATTAGGGTGGTCAGCTCAGTCACAACAAGTGAAGAAAAAGGACAATTTTTAGACCTATAGCTGACAATCCTTATAAGAAAGTCACTAAGCAAGTCATTTAGGGCTACAATATAGTGTTTGTGAAGGCCCCAAAGAATGATGGTTTAGAAGATAGTAACAAAAGATCCAAAACACTATCAAAGCAAAGACTAAGGGATAGTCAATCATTGTGATAGGCATAAAGGACTATGTGCGTGACTTTGCATATGCTAAAATCACCATGAGCATGATAGGGATAACATGAAAATATCACAGTCAAGATGTCAATGACACAGTCATGTCATGCATAGAGGGAAAAGTTCCATGGAGGACAGTCCAAATGACAATGATCACAAGGCTCATAAGAAGGGGACAATCACTTTTCAAAATCCTACTGGGTTATGAACAAGGAACAATGTTGATTAGATTGATAGTAATTATTAGGCTACCATGGACAAGCCTTATGGATAATGGTGTTAAAATTTTGAAATACAAAGTTTGCAAGCAAGGTATATCATGACAACTAATAAGGGAAGTGAGAGAGATATGTGGAGATCTAAACTGCCTTCTGTGTACACCTAAAATTGGTCTGAAGCATCCGATTAATTAAATACGATTATTTGATTAATTATTCTAATTTCCTCTACTATTTGAATAAATAGAATTATTTATTTATATAGTTCACATTTAAATTCATCTTAATTAAATAAACAAAATTAAATACTTTGTTTGATTTAATTATCAAATCCCTATTTTATTCTATCACATCAATATTAAATTAATTAAATAAATATTAAAACACTTTATTGATTAATTGCCATATTCTTCTATTTAATTTAATAAACAACTTCTATAGTTCGTTTTATTAAATTATTTATCCCTCTTTTGCTAATTTAAATAAATCAAAATATTTAAATAAAGGCATAAGGAATATTCCATCTATATCTCCTCAAAAATGAATTAAATATCCTATGTCTAATTTATGTCTAAAATATGTCACAATTAATGATTTGAAACTTCACGGGAAGTTTTGGAGACAAATTGGAGACAAATTCCAAATTCTTCTCTCAATTCTCCTCCATCAATATTTCCTCTTCTCTTGCCTGGTGTTTTCATGGGTAGAGACAATCTCCAAAATTCTCTCAATTTCCTTCATCTTTCACCATTCAATCCTCCAGACTGAATCCAAGCCTCTCAATGTCATCCCTGTGCATTTCTATAGCCAGGAAATCTATAAATAAAGCTTCATTGAACCAAGAAAAGGATCCAGATAATCTAACTTATGCACTCTTACTTTGCAAGAATTCAAGCACATTCAAGCATCAAGCATCCAACATCCGACAAACAAGTTTTCATATCATGACTGCCTCTTGTAGCTGCATTTATTTGTTTCCATGTCAATTCATGCTAGTTTAGTTTATTTATCATCTAGTATTATCACATTAAGCTCCATATCATTGCATTAGCATCCATCTTGTTCTTCAGATAGTCATTTTAATAGTCACATTGCTTACACGATCTGAGAGCCACAATGATTTAATAAATCTTTGGAGATAGAGAACAATATGATGCTTTCAGTAGTTTATTGCTTTGATTTGATTCATTTGGATTTGTCTTTGATGTAACGTCATATTAAGAAGTGTGTTTTGTGATTTACACCTTATCCATGCTTACAATTTGGCACCCACCATGGGGCCTTAACCCCAATTTTATCAAATTTTTTGGAAAGTGTCACACAAGTTCTTGGCATGTTTTGTTTTGGCGCTTTCATCGAATACTATAGCGCTTCCGTGGAAAACTACAGCACTTCCGTGCTTTGTTTCGGCACTTTCGTGTTACTATAGTGCATCCGTCACAAAATTTAGCGCTTTCAACTTTAGCGCTTCTATGACCTGTTTCAGTGCATCGGTGATTTAGTGCTTCCATGGCAAATTTCGGTGCTTCGATGTCCTGTTTCGGCGCTTTCGTGTTATACGGCATCAGGTAAAAGTTATAGCGCTTCGGTGGACTATTCCAACACTTTTGTAAAATTAGTCTGGATTCGACGCGGCCGCGACCAAATTTTATTTTTTTCACATTTGGACTAAAATTTATGAATCCTGGGATAGTCACTTCTAGTTTTCTAAAATTTATCAATCCTAGGATAGTCACTTCTGGTTTTCTAAAATATATCAATCCTAGGGTAGCCAATTTTTTTTTTCTTAAAAGAAAATTTATCAATCCTAGGATAGTCATCACATTTTTTACAGTACATGTTAAAAAGAACAACAGAATTTCTGTGAAGCAACACCTTCACATAGATTAGAAAATTTCTTTTTGGGCTTAAAATAGAACAAATTATATGCTGTTCTTGTGGTGATTAGGCTTGTGCTCTCCCATTAACTGGGTGACCAAGGTTCCAGATTCACTTTTACTTCATGCTATTTACGCTTTATTAAATCCTTTAGAAGGCCTGCTATAGTGGGAAAAAGTACTCACCCTACGGGAACGACCTAAGTGGGAACACCTAAAGCCAAGGATTCCAACCCACTATAATAAAAATGCAAGTTGTTGATGAAAGTCCAACTTGATGGTAGTGAGCAAGATAACCATCCCCAAAATCTTTGTTTTAAAGATTGGGAGGTCTCTTGAGGGAGTTTATCAATTGCTGCACTGCACAAAAGCCCTATCTACGAACCATAGAGTAGTATCCCGCTGAGTCAGTATCCATACATTGTCATACTCAAGGTGCAAGGGGAGCGAAGAATCTACCCCCAAGACACTCACCATATAATTGCCATAGATTTTTGCTTAGAAGACGAGAAATCAAACTCTGAGTACACGCCTGGAAATGACAAAAACACGGGCGCCCTTTAGGGGGTGACAAGGCTGTGTGCATCAATGCAATTCAAGATGTGGGCTATGAGTATAATGATGACCTATTTGTCCTTAAGTGTGAGTCTGTTTGATTTGTGTATAATTGTCAAAGCAACCCATCAAAACCAATAAAAATCATTCGTGGTTTTTGAACATACATGATCTATTCAGTTAAAACAATTATTCACAATTGCTTGCTGTGTTTTCACAAATTCATTAAAATCAGATTAAAGATCATCCTGAAAACAACAAAGTCAAGTTAGATCAGAAAATCCATGCTGTGAAAGTGGAAGTCCACCACGTTTGTCAAGAGAAAAATCAAAATCACAAAACCCAAGAAACCTTTCGGTTATCAAGATAAATTAAGAAGATAGCATTTTCTATATCAAAATCGGAAACTCTTCTTACAACATAGAACATTCATCCACATATATCACGATTTTGCTAGGGGTCACACTTTAGATTACGCAGTAGAACCACTCTATTCACGAGCCTTCTTCCAAAGAAGAGCTCTCACTCAATATCACAACCATAGCCAACAAATACATTATTCTTATCTTCCATAATCTATGATACAGTATGCCACAAGGCCAGATCAAATTTTACAATAGAGAGTCATAAAAGTCCTATTTTTAGCGCTCTAGAAACCTATTTCAACGCTTCTATGAAATAGCGATTTTGGGCACTGTTTCAGCGCTTACAGTCTATATTTTAGCGCTTTCATCAAATGGTGCTTTCATCATCTTTTCCAACGCTTTCGGGCACTGTTTCAGCACTTCTATCAAGATAGTGCTTCCATCAATTTCTACAGCGCTTTCATGCACTATTTTAGTGCTTTTGTGACTTGTTTTAGCGCTTCAGAACTCTTTTCTAGCGCTTCTGTGAAATAATGCCTCTGTCCTCTATTTTAGCGCTTTCAAAATAGAGAGTTCAAAAATCTTACCAGTTAGTCAGTTAGTCATTTTATCCACACTTTCTATCAAAACCAAGTTTCTTTTTATCATAATCACTGTCTAGAGATCGAAAATAGATAGGTTTATACAAACTTCCAATCTTATCAACTGAAACAAGATCTTGCAAATCACAAGTGTCAAAATCAAATACACAAATGATTACTACACTGAAGTTTCATCATTAGGATACTATAATCCTTTATCACGAAACCAAGTATAGTAATCAAATTTTTTAACATAGTCTCATCAATAAGATCAGTCATCTTATTTGACTTTGTTAAAAGTTCAATTGACATCTTTTCAGCATAGAAGATCAACATTTTGGAAGAAAGGGTAAAAATTTGTATGCCAATCTTCACTAGGTCCCAAAAGTAGAGACTCTTAGAGAAAGAACTTGAAACATCCGAAACAATGGTAGAAGAGAATCCTTGGAACAATCTGAACCAAAATGATAAGAACGAACTAACTCTAGAGGATATTCAAACAGCTCAACAAGATCCCAAGTTCCATAAGTTTACGGAAAATATTTTAGAACAAGATATGGAGAAGTATCTTTTGATGTTGGCTGAATCAGGTGCTAAACTTCCCAAGGACTTTGACGTGAATCGTCTGAAGGAAGCACCTGGAACAAGCGAGACAGAAATACTACAACCTATGCAAACAATAGATCCAGATGCCGCTTTGACATCTCAAATGCAAATGTTACAACAACAGATACAGGATATGATGAAAGGGAGTACCAAAAGATATGCGATATAGGACATTTGGCCTTATCCTTTCGATGCAATGGTCCATCTAATACCTTTTCCTAGACACTATGAAATCCCAAAGTACGACAAGTACAATGGAAGAATGGATCTGATAGATCATATCAGGGAATTCAAAACAATGAGTCTCAAGTTTTCCCAAGAGGAAACGTACTTAATGAGATTATTCCCAAGGAGCTTGGGAGGATCATGTATGGAGTGGTTTTCAAAACTACAACCAGGTATCAGAAATTTTGAGGAAATTGTCAATAGGTTCATTTCCCAGTATTCCTTTAACATCCAACACGATGTTACAATAAAGGATCTTTATAACCTAAAGCAAAACAAAGGGGGAACTTTCTTTTCTTTTCTACAAAGATGGCAATGGTTGTTCGCTAGATATCCTCGATCCATTCCTGAGGGAGAAAAGATGGAGTTGTTCATTGACAACTTAACGGAGGAAATGAGTTATAGACTTGAATTGCAATGTCCTCCCACATTCAAAAAAGTAATAGAAAATGGTCTTAAAATTGAGGAAGCATTAGTCAAAAGAGGAGTTATCAAACATTTCAACGATAAAACAAATAACACAAATAACTCCTCCAATCAATACTCAAGCAGTGATAAGCCAAAATTTTGGCAAAAGAATCGAAACACAACTACCAATGAAACAACAAATGATTCCCAAAATGTCAAACTAGTTTTCAACTTGACAGCATCTACATCAAAGAATCAAAACAATGATCAAATTGTCAAGTCAAATGTCATACAAAGCAATGAGATCGTAAAAACACAGTCATATCAAAAACCATCAAATCGACGTAGGTTCACACCTTTAGGCCAAATGATAGAATCAACAATGAAAGAATTAGTCACTAGTGGCCTTATCACTGCACGGGAAGCCCGATTCTGGGATCCAAAGGTCAAACCACCATGGTGGAATGATGCTGATTACTGCAACTTCCATAATAAAAAAGGCCACAAAACCAATGATTGTATGGAATTGAAGCATGTAATACAAGATTTGATTGACAACAATAAAGCATATGTGGAAACACCCCAAAATAATAATGATCATTCGGCCTTCAAAGACCCTTTGCCAAACTATGACAAAGGAGCACCATCATCTTCAAACAACAAAGGGAAGAATGTCAACCATGTCTTTGAAACAAAAATCCTTTGTCTATCTAGAATAGAGAGTGATCATACAGTTAGTCACAACATTGACAAACCCAAAATCAACATCACTACCCCTTTGGACTTGCTCCCCAGCATAGAAAACTCTGATAATCAAATCAATGTCTTAAAAATCAAAGACCATCAAAACATCAACCAACAAATTTAATGACTAGGGGGAAAGCCAAGGTCATGTTAAAGGGAGTTGGGTCTACACATGCAGTTCCACCTCCATCTCATTATAACATTGTCGATCAACTGCAAAACATTCCGACATAGATATCGATACTAGAACTCCTTAAAATATCACCATCACATAAAGAGGTTCTAGAACAAGCTTTAGTTGCCACTACAGTACCAAATAATCTAGATGTTTGTCAGTTCCAAGCTATGGTGGGAAATTTGGCTACCCCACATTTTCTTTCATTCTCTGAACATGATGATATCTCACTAAACCATCCCCATAATACTGCACTCCATATTGAAGTCTTAATCCATAATCATCACGTCAAGAGAGTCTTAATAGATGGGGGAGCTGGTCTGAACATTTTCACTCTCAAGTTAATCTGTGCACTTGGGTATTCAGATGATGCTATTGATTCTCGAAGAAAAATGACTATCAAAGGATATGATGAGGAAGAAAGATCGTCTAAAGGCTTGATTGTGCTACCCATTCAAGTGGGGCCAATGATGAAACATATAGCATGTCAAGTGTTGGAAAAAGAGTTAACATACAAAATTCTCTTAGGATGACCATGGATCCATGAAATGTAGGTTGTACCTTCAACATATCATCAATGTTTGAAGTTCCTAATAAATGGACGAGAGGTGACTATATCTGCTGATTACAATCATCCTCAACATTGTGACACCCTTAGGATCTCTAAAGATACCTTTGTACCACACAACAGGGAAGCATCATGTTCAAAATCATCCAAAGAAGAACAACATCCAAGTATCACTACCAAGTGGGTAGAGAAGAAGGGTAAAGAAAAAGAGACAAGTCCTATGGAAACTCAATCAATAGATAATCCAGACCAACAAACTTCTTTATCACAAATTTTCCAAGAGCAAGTCCAACTGATGGACAAGGGAATGGGAACATATTCCATGGAACAATCACTTAACCTATCACAGTTAATGCCATCTCCTAGGACATATGGTCAATCATCTATGATCAAATCTCAAACATCATTACCAGTCACAGCTCTTGATGAAAGGTTTGTCAAAAAAGGCACAATAGAGGATGAATCAGATAGCAAAGCGATCCTGGATTGGCTATACAAAGATGAGGAACCCTCTACATCAGATATCAGTATCAAAAATGTCAATATTAACACTGATAAATATGGAAAAGGAAAAGCTATTTTAGAAAAAATGGGGTATGAAGGACAAGGACCCGTTGGATTAAGAAAAGATGGAATCATAGAGCCTATTACACTCCTCACTCTCCACTCAAAGGAAAAGTTGGGACTAGGATACTCTAATGAAGAAAAACAAGAACTGGAAAAGAAGGTTGTAGAAAGAATTCTTCAACTTAGAAATAGCTTTGAGACATATTCAAATGATTATGAATGGGATTCATGTTCTGATGTATCTTTCACAGATATTCATATTGATGTCATCCAACAATATACACCTAAGCATGAGGAGGGCCAAGGCTCTGGGTCTAGACCAATCATGGCAACGCCACTAAATATCGATGATTCAAGTGGGGACGAACAAACCTCAAGTGAGCTAGACGATCTTGAAGAAAGTACCATCATTGACCTCAACATTACCATAAACAACTATGACGAAATGGCGGTCTGAACCCTTACATCCATCAACCCAAATGAATCCGATGACCTCATGCCATTAATCCATCCTGAACTCATTGACTGGGAACCTGTCGAACCTTTGACTATACCAATATTTACAGATGATGATGCCATCATAAATTTCCTATGTCATAGCGAACCTGGTACAAGTTCTATCTGTAATACTCATAACAACATGACTCGACAGGAGGGTGTGAAATCTTCCAGTTCCAAAAATGAAAATAGGAAAATAGATCTAATGGTGAAAACCATTCCATGGCAGCATTAGATCTGGAAAAAGAAAAAATAAAGAACACATCTAACGGTGAAAATATTTCTGAGGCACTGAAGGATGGAATATTTGACACTCTTCCAGAACATTATCATGAGCAATCATCAGTTCTGGTGGAACCAACACAGTTTGTGAACATCGGCACTGAAGAAAAGACAAGAATCCTACATCTGGCAAAATCCATGACAGATCAAGAAAGACCAGAATTCATCAAATTCTCTAAAGAAAGAAGCATCAAATTCTCTTGGTCATATTCCGATATGCCTGGCTTAGACCCAAATATACTTATGCATCACTTGTCTTTGCTCGCAGGAATTAAGCCTGTCAAGCAAAAATTGAGAAAAATGCATCCTCATATCACATTGATGTTAAAGACAAAGCTAAAGAAATTATTGGATGTTGGATTCATAAGGTCTATAGACTACGCCGAGTGGATATTAAACATTGTACCTATTTCAAAGCCGGACAATAGCATCAGAATATGTACAAATTTCAGGGACCTAAATAAAGCATGCTCGAAGG
The DNA here is from genome assembly GCA_007115665.2 of Sequoiadendron giganteum. NCBI lineage: Eukaryota > Viridiplantae > Streptophyta > Pinopsida > Cupressales > Cupressaceae > Sequoiadendron > Sequoiadendron giganteum. The sequence goes on along the minus strand of CM021103.1, from coordinate 632,458,601 downwards.
ATGATTTTCCACTACCAAATATAAACATCATCGTGGACCTGACGACAGGGCATGCCATGTTGTCAATCATGGACAGTTTCTATGGGTACAATCAAATAAAAATAGCTCCAGAAGATCAAGAAAAGATGACTTTTACATGTCCATGGGGAACCTTTTGCTGGAACGTCATGCCATTTGGTCTAAAGAACGTAGGAGCCACTTATCAAAGAGAAATGACGAAAATATTCCATGATATGATGCACACCTTCATGGAGGATTATGTGGATGACATCTTGGAAAAATCTAGTACAAGGGACAGACATCTGCATATCCTAGACAAAATCTTCACACGGATGGAGATTCAATGTTAGGTTAAACCCCAAGAAGTGTATCTTCGGGGTGACACCAACAAAACTATTAGGGTACATTGTCTTAGAAAAATTCATTGAAGTGGATCCAATGAAATCCAAAGCAATAATGGAGATGCCACCTCCTAAGAATATCAGTCAATTCAGATCACTACAGGGAAGGCTCCAATCGATCAGAAGATTTATCTCCCAACTGGCAGACAAAAGTCATCCTTTTAATCATCTATTGCATAAAAATATAGTTTTCAAGTGGGATGAGGGGTGTGAAACAACGTTCAATCAAAACAAATAGTATCTAGTGTCACCACCCATTCTCATGCCACCAACAGAAGTAAGACCTTTGATATTATACATTGCTACGACAGATATCTCTTTAGGGGCACTATTAGCACTAGAGGATTATGAAGGAAAAGAACATGCCATCTACTATATCAGCCGAACATTAAATGGATATGAAATCAATTACACTTTCATAGAGAAATCTTGCTTGACAGTGGTATTCACTACTCAACAGCTAAGACACTATATGCTAACTCATACAGTCAAGCTAATAGCAAAGATCGATCCTTTAAAATTTCTACTCAGTAAAGCTGCCTTAATAGGTAGACTGGCAAAGTGGGTCATGCTATTAAGTGAATTTGACATTCAATATGTAGAGAGAAAGGCAATCAAGGGTCAGACAATCACTGAAAAATTAACAGAGGCTCCTTTACCAGATGATCGACCAATGATAATGGAGTTTCCAGATGCAGACATTCTGACAGTGATACCCCAACAATGGGTATTATATTTTGATGGATCATACACACAGCGTGGATCAGGAGCAGGGATCTTGTTCATCTCTCACCAAGGACACACCATTCCAAAATCATATAGATTAATGTTTCAGTGTACAAATAATGTGGCAGAATATGAAGCATTGATAATTGGGGTCAAAATAGCAATTCAATGGAAGATCACAGACTTACAGGTATATGGGGACTCTCAACTAGTTATTTATCAAGTAAATGATGAATATCAAGCAAAAGATGAAAAGTTGATGCCCTCCAAGAAACAAATAGATAATCTGAAATAGTCCTTTGTCAGTATCAAGTTTGATCAAATTCCAAGGGCGGAGAACAAAGTTGCGGACGCAATGGCTACAATTGCTTTGCTACAATTGCCTGAGAAGCGTGTTTGTGATGAGTTTATGGTAGAACAAGTATCATGTCCTTCCCATTATAAATAAAAATACACTACCATCTACCATCTAGAAACCATTGAAACCTCCATCTATGAAAAGACCTATGCTTACCTGAAAGATGATATCTTTCCTCTTGATCTATCAAGGAACCAAAAACGTAAATTTATCCGGCAATCCACACGACATACTTTAATCACCGACATACTTTATCATTGAGGTCTTGATGGTACCTTACTCTGATGTCTAGAACATGACGAATCTGAAATGATCCTCTGAGAGGTTCACGAGGGTATTTGTGGCACTCACTCGAGTGAGATAACTCTAGCCAAGAAACTCCTTCGTTTGGGATATTATTGGCCATGCATGGAGAAAGAATCCTATCAGTTTGTCAAGAAATGTCAAAAATGTCAGATTCACAGCAATATTATTCATGCACCAGCACAAGAACTGCATCCCTTCACATCAACATGGCCTTTTTGTCAATGAGGCCTGGATTTGGTAGGAAAAATAAATTTATCTTCATCCAATGGACACAAGTTCATCATAACAGCTACACAATATTTCACAAAATGGATTGAAGCAGTGCCTTTTACAACCATCACTGGGAAGTAGATCTCCTCTTTCATTTTGAATTACATAATATGTCGGTATGGAATCCCTCAATCCATTATCACTGATAATGGATGACCTTTCAAGAATCAAGATGTCCAGGAGCTATGTGAAAAGTTTCATATCCAACACAGTTTTTCAACACCGTACTATCCTCAAGGGAATGACCAAGCAGAGGCCTCAAACAAAATAATACTCAAAATTCTCAAAAATATGGTTAACGATGTTGGACGTGATTGGCATGTCCAACTCAATCCTGCACTATGGGCCTATAGAACAAGTATCAAAACACTAATAGGAGCTACTCCATATGCCTTGGTATATGGGTCAGAAGCCATATTGCCCATTGAAGTTGAAATTCCATCCCTTCGTGTATCACTCAAAGGAATCATTTCTGATGAAGACTATAGGGTATCTAGACTGCAGGAATTGGAATTGTTGGATGAGCATCATTAATAAGCTATTAACTATCTAACGGCTTATCAACAGAGGATGTCAAGAAGTTACAACCACAGGGTAAAACCGAGGGTCTTTCAGGTTGGTGACTGGGTACTAAAGGAAAATTCTAGGAATCAGTAGGATAGAGAGTAGAAATGGAAATTTGAGCCTAACTGGCTTGGTCCTTTTGTCGTCATATCAGTGTATGGATCAGGAGCATATCAGCTATCAACATCATAAGGGGATTTGTTTGATGAACCTATCAACAATATCCATCTCAGAAAATTCTATGCTTGAATCTCCTTGTGCATGGGTCAAACTTCTGAAAATGGTTTCCTTGGTGAAAACTTGGCACACAGGCATCTTGGAAATGCAAAAGTACAAAAAAATAAATAGAAAATACAAAAAAGGAAGAAGAAAGAAAATGAGAAAAATATAAAAACACAAAGAGTGTAATCAAAACATATGGTGAAAACTTGGAAATAAGCGTCATATGTGATTCTACGATAAGCTTTCTCATCTATTTTGAAACATATTAGCATCTTTAGTTTGGCAGTCAGTACGATTTCATATCATGTTAGTAGTCTTGCTATCTTTGCATCCATATCAAAATCATTCTCAAATAGTCAAATCTCACTCCAAAGCTTGGGGGCAACATCCAGATATCACTAGGGGCAACAAAAACATCGATTTCACCAAAGGGCGAACAACAGTATAGCAGACAAATGAAAGCAAAGATCAAAGCGCAACATCGATCATCGTCAGAGAGGCATCAATCATCCATATCATATCAAAAATCCAAAAACATGTCAAAACATTAAAACTGAAAAGGAAAAATCCAAAAACATAGGTCTATGTCAGTCGAACTACGTGGTCTCTATGTGTGTAACGTAGGAAAGGTCAATCTTTGATCAGCCCCCAAGACCCCTAGGATACGTTAGTAGGTTAGGTCTTTGGTCAAAAATCTCAAAAATCCAAAAACATCACAAAATCAGGATGGATGATCTAAAATCTGAATAATGAATGAAACACTATAAGTAAAAAATGGATACATTATATTTTTGATTATCATTTCTTTGGAGTAACTCAATGATGTATTGAACTAGAGAAGCAAGGAAGAAGAATGATGTTTTTATTATCTGCTGTCTATAAGTTAATCATATAAATGTATGAATTGTCGAGGGATGTGCTATGCAAATGTATCACCGATGACATTCAGAATTCACACATTGAAATGATTAATCACTGCCTGTTTACGCAATGAATGCTTAGGTCATCTCGGTTAAATCATACCTAGATTCTTGTGTTCGCTTGCAATATCAAAAATCATGAAAGTAGTACTCAGGTCGTCATTGGTTTAACATATACTTTTGATGCTTGTACTCACTTTCAACATCCAATAAAGCTCTATGATGACAAAAAGCACAAAAGTACTGTTAAAATGATAATCGTTTTGCATATAGTTGCATGTTAAAATTAGATTGCATTCATCATATTCATTATCTACAAAGTATTTGTTGCATAAAGGGTTCCAATCAGTGATTATCTTATGTACAAATAAGACTGAGTATACTTGACATAATTCCAAAAATCATCAAAAATATGTAGGAGTCATCATCTCATCATTTCATCATTCATGCACTTCATCATACATCAAATAAATTATGAATTACATTGTACCATAAGTACATCATGTTCATTTTTACCATAAAAACATTCATTACATTATCATCCATCAACATCACATGCATACATCATTTTCATCCATACATTTTATCACATATAAAATAAATGCAAGTCATGTAATTATTATCATTACATCCATCCATTATCATTCATCATAAGATCATCATTTTTATCATCATCACATTTAAAAATAAAAAACATTTACCCATCCATCCATACATTTTCATCACATTTGGACATTCATATAGATCATCATTTAAAGATTCATACATCACATTATAAATCCATATATCATATATTCTACAAATTCATTTATCATAGAATCATTACATAAAATAAAAGCATTTATCATTACATCATCACATTTGAAATAAAATCATTCATATAAAACATCACATAATAAATGCATCCATCACATAGATATCATAAATCATCACAAAATTACATCAACTGCATCTCATATATATATATCATCAGTGTCAATTATACAATAAAGTCTAAACATAAAGATACATCGTCAAAAAAAATGAGCTACATCATAGTATACATCATATCTCAAAGGGGTAGTCTCGAAATCGTAGGAAGCATCTATGATCCGCTACTGCCAGAATGTGCGGGCCCAACATGACCAGTACCACCAACACCTTCGGAAGAACCAGGATCTCTGGGATCTCTGCGTGGAGGCTGTGTCACTCCCTCACTCACTGTCTGTGTATGCATCCACCTAGATCTCGATGGGGCATAGCTGACTCTGCAATCAGTAGGCACTACATCATGATATCTTCCTTGATAGAACTTAGCCTCTTGGCCGGCCTGCAGAACCTCTCTCATATAGTCCCCCACTAAGGTACCATCAACCACTCTCTATAGGGTCTCCGCTATCTCCTATTCCCTCTCGGCAATCTGACGAGCACTATCTTGCTCAACTGTCAAAGTGGCAACTTGCGTCTGCATAGCAGCTAACTGTCCTTGAACTTGCACTAAAGCCTGAGCATGAGCCTGAGCCTGGGCCTGCATCTGAGTCTGGGTCTGAACAAGCAAACCCTGAGCCTCTACCAACTATCCCTACAATTTTTGGATCTGTGTCTGGAGACCTATAATCTATCTTTGAGGGTCTACAGATGGTATTGTCACTGCTCGCCTCTTGCGAGGCCTATTGGATGATGGACCACTACTGACTAGCCCTACCCCTCTGTCCCCTCCACTGCCACCATCGCTGTCATCGCTGATGCTATCATCACCACCCCTCTTTGTGCTACTACCTGATGAAGTACCACCCTATGCCACATCCTCCTCTATCGGTAACGGTGCTGGCTCATCCAAAATAGTGATACATGGGTGTGGAACCAAGGCCAAGAAGGTAGCGTACTCCTCTATAACTGGTGCCTCTATGATGTCTCTGTGCATGTCCCAGGGTGATGTCTGCAATGCCTTGTATCCCTCTACTAGAACATCATATGATAGGAAAGGCCTCTAATCAGGAATATCACTCTGTCGCCTAGCATAGTGGGCTACCCCCTGTGGCATACACTGCACGATGCCATACTTTCTATACACTCGACAAAGCAAAAATCTCTCTAAGACAAAAGGTGTTTGGCCGATTAGATACATAGAATCACAGAGGTATCCCAAAACTACATCATCCTCATCCCATTGCTCACAGTCTAAGTATGGACGCTAGGTAATAGTCTTTGTATCATCAAAAACCTGCCTCCAATGCTCTAACTTACCCATCCGGGCCTGAGTAAGACGACCTCTATATCTGAACACATAGGGTTTGCCTGCTGGTCTGTCTGCCACTAGAAATGGCCGAGCAATAGAAAAATTCTGCCATGCTCACACCTGTAACAGGGTCATCCCTGTTGATAAGCTGCGTGTCCCTAGGTACACCACTGAGTGAAGATCATGATAAAGATGTGCCAGCATGCACATCCCCCACACATATCTAGTACCATGTACCATCATGCTCTCTAAGGTCTTGTCCCAACCCACGAGGAATCCCTTTGACCTGCGATCAGGGAAAAGGAAGCCTCAAATAAATCCAGCAAGCACTACTAGTAGTGTCGCATATGAATCGGCGATCCTCCTCCATTGGATGCTTAGACCCTCAATAGCCTGATCTTGGAATACTTTGCGAAGAGCATCTCTACCGCTGGTCCCATGGGAATCATACACTACAATCTCCCCAATGAATGGAATGCGCAAAATATGCCACATATCCTCGGGTGTGACCGTCATCTCACCAGTAGGTAAATGAAAGGTGTTGTGGTCACTATGCCACCTCTCAGCTAAAGCAGTCAATAGCCCCCGATTAATCCTAATCTGGGGCATATCAAGCAAACTAGTCAAGCCGCATCGGCCTATAATCTGAAGCTCATCTGGTGTCAGATGAGGTATCAAGTCTATGGTCGAAGGAAACCTCTCTCGCATTTGGAGAGTACCCAAATCCTCCTATCATTATAATGAAAAATCCACAATCAGTGTACTGTGTCAAGAAATTACAAGTCATTCTACTATCAAGTCTATTCCAAAAATTTGGTATGAATTTTTGATCAAAATTCATGGGTGAACATCAACAAACCTCATCTATCATGAGGTTCATCAAACATTATCTAATCTCGCCTATCATGAGATTTATCAGATATTGAATCATTTCCTCGCCTATCATGAGGATCATCACAAATAGGATTTCTTCTCGCCTATCATGATAATTAGTTTTATTTAAATCATCACAAATCCAACATCAAGAATTTAGATTATCAATCATACCAATCCGAAGAATAGACATGATCAGAATTGACAAAATCAATGTTTACTAAGTGAAAATGTACAATTCTGACATGGATGCGCTAAAATAGGTATCCAAAGTGCTAAATCCCAAAAACGCTACTTTATCAGTCAAAAGCATTAAATTAGGCACCCAAAGTGCTAAATCTTGAATGTGCTATAACAGGTCTTCGAAGCGCTATTTTACTCTAAGCATTGTTTTGCCGCATCAAAGTGCTAAAATAGTCCATCAAAGCGCCACTTTACCAAAAGCACTAATCAACCAAATCAAAGCACTAGAACTCTCTAAACGCTAAAATCCAGCATCAAAGCGCTAAAAATTACTACCTAAGCGCTATATCATTGAAAGCGCTACATTATCCTATGGAAGCGGTAGAGAATATAACACAAGCGCTAAATCTCAAAGCTCTAATCTACCTAGTGAAAGTGTTACACTGGAGTGAAAGCACTACAACGCGGCTTGAAAGCGCTAAAATAGGAAAAATATGCCTAAAGCTATAAAATGCATAAAAAATAGAATTTCACAAAAAACGAGGAGGATAAGGGGTACATACTCGAGGTCCATACGTGGCTAGCCGTCGGTGACGTCGAAGCGCTCAAAACAGTGACTATGGTAAGGGATTGGCATCCTACTCCAGTTGGCTGAAATGTCTCTATCACAAGGATTTTTGAAACTCAAAAGTGCAAATGACTTTGAAAATGACCTTTTTGACTATATATAACTTTTGAAAAGGGATTTTTGAGGGATTTTATTATATTTTGATTAATTTTATCCATGATATTAATTGAAATTCATTTGTGGGCTATATTTCTTCATCATTTGTTGGGAGATAAATTATTTCATCATTGTATCTTCATCAAATCATTAGAAAATCATAATTTTTTTGAAAAAATCTAAAAAATTATCAAATCATTAATTTATCTCCCAAGGGGGTATAATATTGACAATCATCTGAAAATCAATGTCTGGGGCATAAAAAAATATTTTTCTCTATCATCGATCCTGGCAGTAGTAGCAAATTGTTTTTCGAAGCAACGCATAAACACATCACTTCGAAGAGGGGAAAAATGTATACACCTAAAATTGGTCTGGAGCATTCGATTAATTATATATGATTATTTGATTAATTATTCTAATTTCCTCTACTGTTTGAATAAATAGAATTATTTATTTATATAGTTCACATTTAAATTCATCTTAATTAAATAAACAAAATTAAATACTTTGTTTGATTTAATTATCAAATCCCTATTTTATTCTATCACATCAATTTTAAATTAATTAAATAAAGATTAAAACACTTTATTGATTAATTGCCATATTCTTCTATTTAATTTAATAAACAACTTCTATAGTTCATTTTATTAAATAATTTATCCCTCTTTTGCTAATTTAAATAAATCAAAATATTTAAATAAAGGCATAAGGAATATTCCATCTATATCTCCTCAAAAATGAATTAGATATCCTATGTCTAATTTATGTCTAAAATCTGTCACAATTAATGCTTTGAAACTTCACGGGAAGTTTTGGAGACAAATTGGAGATAAATTCCAAATTCTTCTCTCAATCCTCCTCCATCAATATTTCCTCTTCTCTTGCCTGGTGTTTTCATGGGTAGAGACAATCTCCAAAATTCTCTCAATTTCCTTCATCTTTCACCATTCAATCCTCCAGATTAAATCCAAGCCTCTCAATGTCATCCCTGTGCATTTCTACAGCCATAAAATCTATAAATAAAGTCTCATTGAACCAAGAAAAGGATCCAAATAATCTAACTTATGCACTCTTACTCTGCAGGAATTCAAGCATCAAGCATCCAGCATCCAGCAATCAAGTTTTCATATCATGGCTGCCTCCTATAGCTGCATTTATCTATTTCCATGTCAATACATGCTAGTTTAGTTTATTTATCATCTAGTATTATCACATTAAGCTCCATATCATTGAATTAGCATCCATCTCGTTCTTCAGATAGTCATTTTAACAGTCACATTGCTTACATGATCTGAGAGCCACAGTGATTTAATAAATCTTTGGAGATAGAGAACAATATGATGCTTTCAGTAAATTATTGCTTTGATTTGATTCATTTGGCTTTGTCTTTGATGTAATGTCATATTAAGAAGTGTGTTTTGTGCTTTACACCTTATCCACGCTTACACCTTCAATGCAAGGCAGATTTAAGGTAAAAGAGGGACATAAGGCTACATGCATACAAAGGGTAAATGACAGTTGAAACATATGATGCACTTGTATGTAGCTTTAAATTCCAATGTTCAAAACAAATGTGAAGGATATAGATTTATTAATGATACATCTATGAGGAATAATGTATGCCTTGATATTGTACCAAGAGGTTGAGATGACAAATATCAATGCTTCATGAGGTAAATCTCAATTATTTAGTGCAACTTGGTTCTATTGGACCTGTTTTCTTTAGAAAGAGCTTTGAGCCTAGGTCAGAGCCATAGGCATTAAAAGAATATGAATCAAAACTCTATAATAGGGATGGTAGATGGTTAAGGAAATAAATTATAGTGATAGTGCTAAAAAAAGACACAGTCACAATCATCACTAAGAACAACTATTCAATCACGGTCTACAAGGTCATCAAATGGACAGTGATTTGGCATAAGTTGTGAACTTTGTGATAATTCATTGAATCATGGATTTTGGAGACATGAATATTAGTGGAGTTTGGGTTTTGATTTTGCCATGCATATAGGGAATCTTAGAGAATGCAAGTGCATTCTATCTCCCTGGAAGTTATCCTCATACTTATCCTATAGTTTCATATCTATAGGTAGAGTTCAATTCCCTAACCTTAGTTGAGACTGAGTTTCCCTATGACCATTGTGAACCCCAATTTCATACCCGCACAAATACAACAAACAATCATATTATTAGATCATATGAAAGGTTAAAACAAGGATTCCCCATGAAATTAGATTGAAACATCAATATAGGAAGAAAAAATGAAGAACAATGAAAATGAAAGCAAATAAATCCTATTTTAATGAACAACTATCAATCCCATGGGGGAGTTGGTGCCGATTGGTATGTTGAAATTAGTCACTTCCCAACTCCTTTGTAAGCTTTGATGATTTGATCCACTTGATGGTTGAATTCATGCATAACCTAGCTAAGAACTTGATAAAACTAGATGAAATGGCTATGCTTGAAGATGGATTTGAGTATAATAAGTTTACTCAAATTATGGATGATAGAATGAGAGAAAGAGTCTCTCATTTATAGATTTCCAAAATGGAAGAGAGAGTGAAAATAATCAATGTGGGATCATTCAACATCCAATGGCCAAGTGCCACTTTTCAAGATGTAAATGGTTGAAGGTTGAGCACATTTTGATCAATGTGCAAATTTGAATTTTGAATTTGATGAAGTGACATGTTTAGGGGGGATGGAAGAAATGGAGTTAATGTCACTTGGCTCAAGGCCAAGGACATGCAAGAGGAGTGAATTCCTTGTTGGATGTACAAGTCCACTTGAACTTTTTGAATTCAAATTTGAGGGAATATTCCCTTTTGATGCCATGTGAGGGAAAATAGATGAATTAATAAATCAACGTAATTGATTTATTGTGCAAGTTGCATTCTCTAGAGAATGTGACATAGATTAAGATTAAATTAATCAAATTTTAATTAATTTAATGAGGAATTTAGGAGATGTGACAACTTTGACTTAAATTTATGAATTGATTTAAATCAAACTGAGAGGAAGGGTTTAATTAAATAAATGATTTTGATTTATTTAACTAAAAGGGATAATGCTAGATTAAATCAAATAATGTTTAATTTATTCAATTTAATGGGAAGACTTTAGGGATTTAATTAAATAAGATGAATTATTTAATTAAAGAGGGATTACAGAAATAATTAAATAAAATTGATTTATTTAATTAACAGGAGATGATGACTTAATTAGATAAAGTTGATTTATTTAATTAAGAGATGAAGAGCGATGAATTCAATCAAATATAAATTATTTGATTAAATGACTAGCAAAGGAGATGATTCAGGATGAAATAGTGTTAGTAAATCAGGATCCAATGTGCCGGATCGAAATTGTATATTTTTCGTGCCTACATTTTGCCCCTCTTTGAAGCAATGTAATTGTTGCATTGATTCAAAGAATAAACTGCTATGATCAAAGTTCAAAATTTCTTGATTTTTTCAGATGCCCCACTACTTCCCTCGTGGAAGGATTATGCTGGTATATTGCCCCCTCGAGAGATTGAGCGGAAATGTATGATTTTCCAATTGAGATCGTGATAAAATGCGAGAGGAGTGGTTCTATTGATTAGAGAATGAAAGATAATTCTTTGATATAGACAATTCTAATGATGTAAGATAGTCATCGACCATGGGTAGCCTCGTGTATATACAACACACCGATTTTAGATAGAAATGTTAGTAAAGATAGAAGAATAAGAAGAATAAGATGGATGGAAGGAGGATCCACACTAGTTCACATTATTACCGATGATGATGATGTATTGCTTACCAAGTTTTTGGATTTTCAAAGGGCCAATTACTTTATGTTTGATAACACACATAGGTACGATGCATCAAGGTATAAAGGACCAGGATGGTGTTGTACCTAGTGTGATGGAATTTAACTCATCAATCAGATAAGAGTATTCTTGTTCACACTTAGCATGCACACTTCATTTAGGATGTAGTTTAGACACTCTAAACATCTCAAGCCAAAACATAGAAAAACAAGCCTTCCTATGTGGTCAACAAGATACCTAAAACATCCTCCCTACAAACCAAAAAATTAAATATGGCTAAGTTATTTTACAAGTGTATTCCACAAGCGCAAGAGATAAAAAAGATAATGTCATTGCACCATTCCTTTCTCTCTAAACCTATTTTGATTAGGCATCATCGAGAGGTCCTAGGAATGAGCACAAAATAAGATAAGTCAAAAAAGACCAAGACAAAGTAAACAAACAAGCTAATACTCTTCATACCACTAGCCAAGGCTAAACTACTGGGGGGGTTACCTGATGCTTATGTCCATCGTAGGAAAGCTTCATCCTAGGACATGTTGTGATCAAGGTTTTGATGGGACTGATTTGAATGATAAGCTATTGATACTCCGAGTTGACCAACTTGCTTGCTTATTGACATAGACTTTTGAGACTCTAATGATTAGAGTGTTCACTTTTGAACCTGCTAGACTTGCTTCTGACTGACTCACCAAGGGGTGACGGTGATGATTGAATTTATTATGAGTGAGACAATCATAGGTGAAAGCGAGATGAGATGGATGCACCATTTTGGATTTTTTAAATGTTTTGAGGCTGTTTTTGGTATTTTGAGCTTTTTTGCAAATGTTTTTGGTATTTTCAAGATTGATGGTGAAGAGCCTAACCTAAAGACCTATCCTAGGGGTCTCGTGAGCTGATCCATAGATTAGCCTTGCCTACGTTATACATGCATAGACCATGTAGTTTGAATGACGACATACTTGACTCAATGATGAGATAGTTGGGCAAATGGATTGCCATTGCGATGGATGCCTAAGGACTAACCTAACTGTAAAATAGATGGTCAAACGGATTGCCAATGTGATGGATGCCTAAAGACCGACCTTAACTATCTTGGGGGATGATCAAAGATCAAACTTTCCTACGTTCAAGCTTAGAGACAATGTAGTTCGACAAGGTGGAAGACTGACAAGACTCAATGATGATTTTTTTTTTGAAGAATTTTGAGATTTTTCCAATGTTTTTGGATTTTTTGAGAGTTTTCTGAATGTTTTTGGGTTTTTTGTATGATTTTGACGATTTGGATATGGATATGTGATGATATCAGTGCTCTGTTTTGGGATTTTGCTGAAAACCAAGCTTAATGTTGATCAATTGGGTTGATGGATTGATAGTTTGACTAAGTGTGTTAAGTCAAATAAAAGTGATAATGCACTTGTAAACTCTAGGAAGTTGTGCTATCCTAGAGTAAAATCATACACGAGAGGGTAGTTTGACTAAGTGTGTTAAGTCAAACAAGGTGGTTTTGGAATGGATAATTTGACTAAGTGTGTTAAGCCAAACAAGGTGATAATGAACTTGTAAACCCAAGGAAGTTGTGTTATCCTAGAGTAAACTTGTGCACAAGATGATAGTTTGAATAAGTGTGTTAAGTCAAACAAGGTGATAATTTATTGGATTCAATTGATCAAGATTGATGAAGCTTGACTTGGAACAAAATTGTTTTGATGATTTGATGTGATGCTGATGTGCACATTAGATGCGACTAATATGAATTGTTGGATTGATGTTCAATGAAAGATAAAGCTTGATAAGGAACATCTTCCTGTCAAAATATGCCATGGGCTAGTGATTTGGATTTTTGGCTCACAAATGCTTGACCAATTTGATTTCATGTTTTCTAATGTTCGGATCACTACATAAGTTAGAGGATATAGATCAAGATTTATTCCCAAAGCAAGATGTAAATATCTACCCCTAGTGTCTAGCAATGTATGGAAGGCCATGGATGGATTCTTGGATTCTTGGATAGATATATACGGTAAGCATGCAAAGGATGCCAAGGATTATCTTGTGACAAGATAAGGTGTTCGAATAGAGGATGCTCATTTGGATAATGCTTCAAGGCTCATATAACATTGGGTAGGATAGGATCAATGAAAAAAATGACCCATGTCAAGATGTTTACCATAAGCAAGTGTAAAGTGTGCACCAAAATTTTCCAAGATCAAGATAACTTGGAAGATGGATGCAGATGGATAAAAATGGATTGGATAAATGGTTCATGGATGAATGGATGATATGGTTAGAATGTTCGCTTTATTATGGATGTGATAAGATGATTCCTCTTGAAATGGTGCATGTAGATGCTCGATTCTACACATGACGCCTGTTTTCCAGGTTTTCATCATGGTACTTGTCCAAAGTGTCGCTGAAGCAGTTTTCACTAGAGGATTTTTTTTTTCTTTACTGTTTTCAATCCTTTTTTTGATTTTTTTTGGATTTTTTATTGTTTTTATTTTTTTTGTATTTTTTGAGAGATTTAAGCTCATGCTAAACCACTTGGTTCTATTGATTTACATGCTTCTGTCATAACGTTCCATCGGTATCTTGCTTGAAGAAGTTGCTTTGCCAAGATACGTGCACTTGAATGCAACTTTTGAGATCCTTGATCTGCTTTGCTGATACTAGAGTTAACTCCGTCTTTGTGCGCACATCACAATAGAGTGCCTTATAAATCTTTATGATGAAGGGTCACTACCAATACATGGTCAATGTGAGAATTGGATATCATACGTGGAGGTGTGGATGGAGTGTGTTTAGAAATAAAAGATAGATTGGTTGATAGTTTGGAACCTTTGACTCTCCAAACTTGGGAAGATGAGTAGTGATGGGTGGATATGGAAGTGTGCATGGAATTAGGACCAACTTCTTGATACACTTTGTATGTCACTTGAGAAGCTTGATTTTTCCTTTGTGGACATCTTTGATGCATACTTTTCCCATTTTTATTTTTCCCCATAGTTTCTTTGACTGATGGATTTTGATAGGGATAATATTTCTTTGTATTCTTTGGTATCCAAGTGTATTTAATTTGTCCTTCATGCTTTGCTACTTCTTTTTCTTTGATTAAATTTTTCATGCTTCGATTCAAATCTTTCTTTTGACGTTGGTCCCAATTTGTGGATGTGGTGATGGGTGGATGAAGATTCATGATGTGGCAGGTTGTAGTATTGGCATTAGTTTCATCATAAGGATTCTTCGTGCTCCCTATGTTGACATTTGCTTGAAATGGCATTGCCCCCAGTGTTGTGGAAGGATCACCAATATGTTTATATCTCTTGATTGTTGAATAAAAAAGGCCTTGATGCTTGAGATTGCCCCTAATCTGCACTGGTTCTAGGATACCCTATCCATGTAGGCCTAATCCTCTACCTTGATAATTCATCTGCTGATTTTTTTTATTTGCAATAGGATATGATTTACCTTGGAGACAAGGTGCTACTCCTTCTCTGCTCTATGGTGGATCTTCAAAAGTGCCAACTGGTTTATTGATAAGATATTTTTCCCTTACAAAGGTGAGTGATCCAAGTTTATAAGTGATAGGATCCTCTACACGTGGGATGAATTCCTGCTTGATCTCTTTGGTTTGATCTTGTGAGATATCAGATTGTAATGCTCCTTCAAGAGGTGTTGATGCTTCACTGTCCTTGTAAAAGTCTTCCTCATGATTCATTCTTGATATGATTTCACATGATGTTTATGATTCACAACTTCTATAGAAGCCTTCTTCATGATCCACTTTTGGTATATCTTTAGATTTTTCAATACTTTGATCATGTGTACAATTGTTAAGAGCAGGAGACTCTTACTCCTTGGTAATGACATCAAGGGTATGTGACTCTTGTTTTGAATGAATATCATCTACGTGTCCATCCAAAGAAAGCATCTCATGGGTAGACGAAGGGGTATGTGCTATATGGGCATGATCCTTATTTGTGACATATTGTATGGATAGGAGAGTTTCCATTACCTGATTGTAGTATCTTGGATATATGAATTCTTGATCTTGGATGATTTCGGAATTGCTTTCGACATGCTTTGGATCTAGTTCTTGACATATGTCAATTTCAAAGAATGGATTTCTTTCTTGGATATCTTCATTAGGCATAGGAAGTTTCTCAAATGTCATGAGGTCAAAGGATGTCCATATGTTTTGGAAAGGATCATTGCTAGACCTTGGTGAAAGATGTTGATCATTCTTTGGAATAAATTCTTGGGATATGTCCTCTAACTCATTAGGTGATGTAGAGACATTGTCAACATGATCATTGGTGGAGGGATCTTGGTTTATGTCAATAGGATCAAATAACATCAACACTCCTTGAAATAGATCTTTGTAGGAGGGGTCTTGATTATGACTAAAAAATGGCTCTTGATGTATGCTGATTTGATCATCAGATGAGGTGAAAACATCTTCAAGGTGTTTATTGATGGATATATCTTGATTATTTTTTTCAAAAATTGTGGTGGGAGTTTGTTGCAAACTTTGTTGAGTGAGTAATGCCTGCATTTTCTATTGAACCACCTGTTCAACAAAAATTGCCGAGGCCTTGCAGTTTTATATTTACCCTTGCAGCTGTGCCTTATTTTTCAAAATTCTCACTGACCTTGGAGCCCTCCACGTGGCTTCCTCGCAAAGCTTTTCACTTTTCCTTTGCTTTGCTTTTCGATAATCTCCATCTGCGTGCTGCGTGGCTCATTCTGCTGCTTTTCCAAGTTGGGCCCACCTCATTCTTTATTTTGATCGAAGCTCTCCACGTGGCTCTCCCTCGAGGTTTTCTGCTGGACGCCTTTTCAACTTTCTATCGGGCTCTGTCTGAGCGACACGTGGTGATTTTGTTTCTACACTGGTTACCTTGGAAATGTCGATGGATCTTTTGTACTTCCTGCTGTCGCGTGTTCTCTCCTATTAATGCATGGTTTTCTATTTTGTGTCGTGGCCTTGCTTGCGTTTGCTAACTGGTTGATGTTTGCTATGGCAACTCGAGGTGATCTAAGCCGATGGTCGATGCACGTGGTCTTCTCTTCTTTTGATGCGTCTCCAGGTGGTGGAATGGCCAATAAATTGGGCTTTGTTTTTTTTTATTAGGTTGTTGATTAAGTTTGGAAAAACTCTCAAGCACTGGGAAGTAGGCCTCTTGTAATAGTTGCTTTTAATTCGAAGACTTCAGACTGTGCCAAATAAATTTGGCCTTTCTGTTCTTAAGCATTTTTTAAGAACTATAGACCTGTGTTGTTATCTTTATTTTTGTATGAATGCCTGTTCTTCAATTTCTATAACCCATCATAGCTGAAATGAGTACAAATCATGTTTTTTCGACTCTTCTGTGTTAAAATAAAGTTATGCTTGATTACATTATACAAATTAGAGGGTATTTTTGCATGATAAGTGCTTTTGAAAAAATTATCTTAATTAACAGCAATTTAGTGGTTCAAGCCTTTGCATTATGCACTGTGCTTTGGTAAAGTTGTTTAAAGACTTTGGCGCATCGCCCGTAGTGTAAATTTTACATTCCTGCAATCTCCATCACCTTTTACTTCACCCACTAAGCGAAGATCCGACTTCGATAAAATCCCAGAGGTCACTTAGCTAGCGCACAATGTACCCCACTAGCTAAGTTTCCCATAAGACTGCTGCTACATGCAAAATACTGCATCAACAGTTCTTTTTCTGGCATGCCCGGTGGGACCGTGAACTAGCACGTTCACCTAATTTTATAAGTGTGTATGAGGCATCGGCCTATAACTAGGTCGTAGACTGCAAGAGTCCCTAGCCATCTTGTACTGCCTTTAGTTTCTGTGCACCCGAGAGGTCGCCGAGGTAGCCCTTCACCTCCTTCGTCTCCTCCTTCTCTGACATCACCTAATCCACCCGCACCTATGGCTGTGAGAAACTACGTAGCCTGGGACTCCGACAGTCCATTAGTAGCACCTATGCCTCCTACAGTATGGGCCCCCATCCTTGTTTTTGCTCTAAAAGCTATCCCTAAATACTCTGGGGATGAATCAAAGATGCCGACAGAGCATCTGCAAGATGTAGTAGATGTATGTCTGGTACATGGCATATCCAACAAAAATGTAGCCCTCAGATTGCTGGATGCCTCCTTTCGAGGAAAGGTGCTTAACTGGTACATAACTTTACAAGCTGGTACTATTGCTACTTGGGACTAGCTCAAGACCCCATTTTATGAGCGCTTTTCAAATGCTGGTGACAAATATTCGCTGTACCATCAACTGGAAAATATAAAGCGAGCCCCTTAATGAAGCTCTACCTAATTTCAATACGAGGTTCCATTCGACCTGGCAGAGAATGCCTGTAGGCAGCCGACCACCTCCGGATCTAGCATTCATGTTCTACCTAAAGTCAATCAATGCTGATATCTCCATGATGTTACAAGCTTTGGGCAGAGACACGCTTCTTGATACTTACGCCTTAGCTGTCGCTGCAAGGAAGTTGGCATCGAGACCCATCATGCCATTGTTCCCCGAGTGCAATGCTGCCAAGGCTGAGGTCCCTTCCACCAGTACTCCTACGGCTCCTCCCCAATTTATGTACGTCTATCTTGGAAATGTTCCAAGTACAGCCCCAATGACAACTCTCATGGTAGCTCCTATGCCGAACCCCATGGCTACTGAGATGAACGAGATGAGAGAACAGATGCGAGCTATGACTAATGAATTGACTACTTTGAAGCAGCAACAATATAGCTATCCAAAGCCTATGTACCAAAATTACCAAGGTGGAAAACCTCCATACCAATCCAATCAGTGGCAGGATAGGTCACGTGGGAATACCTCGGCTCAGCCAAGTAACCAGATGGTTCTGGTAACCTTGCCGATGTAGACTGTTCATCCTAGTTCGAATAGGGAGTTGATGGCTGGACAGAAAAATTTAGCTGAAGATGCCAATTCATAGTGTTTCCCTTGTAATGATGCACATATGCCATGAAACTGTCCACGGGGAAATTTGCAACAACAAATCACAGATCAACGTAGCCAAGGCAGCACATCTATTTCCAACAACACACCATATGTCTCTCAGCAAGTGGAGAATGTAGTCCTTGCTACTCAGATGCAGGGGATGTCCATCTAGAAAGAGTCAGACATTGTCCCAGACCAGGCTCTCTTTTCTTGGATGGAAGGTGAAGAGTCAGCGTTTTCGAACGATATCCCTATTGATAAAGTACCCAGAGTGTAATTTGACTACAATATGAATTCTAAGTGTAGGTTCACCAGAGAGTTTATAGCCTCACCTACCAATGCTACATCACAACCGACGCCTAACCCAGCGGAAGACCTATTGCCAATCCCATTACAGTTGAAGGCGACTATTCCTAGCTCTCCGAGTCCACTTCCTCTGATGGCAAAGACTCTATCAATCACTCCTACCATTTCCAAATAGTTAGATGCACCGGCCATGAAACCAATGACGATCGCAAGACCTAAAGAGCAAGCAATCGCAACTCACAAGTCGAAAGCACAATTCAATGTGGTGGAACAACTGAAGAAGTCATCTACCAATGCTTCTCTATGGGACGTCGTGGCTATTCCGAAGCAAAAGGTGTTGCTACAAAAGGCGTTGTCTAATGAAGAGAATGCGAAAACTCCTATTCAATCTAATGAAGAGGACATATCCAAGCCAAACTTGGATAAAGTGCTAACAATTCAACTAGAGGAGAAGCTCCAATCTGGAAGGGAAATTAAGCCTAAACCTAAACCTTTCTTTCTAACACTGATTATTGGTGACAAGATGCTGCATAACTATATGATCGACTCTGGTGCTAGCACCACTATCATGCCAAAGCAAGTAGTTGATGCTTTGGGTCTAAAATATGAGCATCTGAATAAAGGAGTCATGTAGCTTGATGGAAACAAGGTTGATACTGTCGGGATAATCAAGGGATTACCTATGACTTTTTTTTCCTAACCTAGTATCACTGTAAATCAAGATACCATACTCATCAATATCCCTCCTCTGTTCAGGATCTATTTGTCATGAGAGTTCACTGCAAATGTAGGAGGATATCTGGCGCTAGACTGGTCGCACTTGATTCTAAGGACTAAGCATGGGGCTAAGATGAAACTCTTGTTAGAAACTTTGCATTCCGAACATGTTGCTGACGAGGCTCTGCTAAATTTTGAAACAACACACACTTCAATCACAAAGGAGGAGAACTCCAATGTGGAATTTCTTGAAGAAGAGGAGGCTACTAGCTCTCGAACAAAAGACGAAGAAAATTTGTTGAATGAATTTATTGATACAGACCCTTTCGGTAATTACCATGCAATTGGCCTCAGAACCTATGTGATACATGAAGAAGGGCAGATCATGCCCAAAGTTACTAAAGAACCTAAAGATGAAGAATCTTCAAAAATATGGATGTTATACTTTGATGGCGCCGGATGTAGGGTAGGAGCTGGAGCGGGGATTTGTTTGATATCCTTGACTAACAAAAAGACTTTGAGGTCCTACCATTTCCAGTTTTCATGTTCAAACAATGAAGCTGAATATGAAGGTCTCGTTCATGTTTTAAGATTTGCGGAGCAAATGGGTGCAAGGTAGATAAGTGTCTTCGGAGATTCAGAGCTGGTGGTCAACCAAATCCGTAGAACTTTGGCCACAAAGAACATCCATATGCGATCCTATCGACATAGAGTCTGGGATCTAATCGACAACTTTGAGGCCTTCAATATTCAGGCTATTCCAAGGGAAATGAATTCTGAAGCCAACAAAATGGCAACCATTGGGGCTCAGTTCGAGCCAGATGCCGAATTATTTAAAAATAAACATGCGGTGAAGGTAATTGTAAGACCCGCTGTCCCAAATAATAATCAAGATTGGCAAGTATTTAATAGTGATGCTCATATTGCATCATTCCTCCAATCATTTGGAGAATTCCCTGATCAGTTGGAGCCAAAGATCGCCGAAGCTTACGAAGATCAAATCATCTAGTTGAAATCCAACAAGCTCCTGAGAGGCCTGGTCACTCTGGAAAGCCTATTCGATTCTGATGATGCAATGAGAGATAAAAGGAAGCTCGTAGCTGACAAAGGTGATTATACTGATTTGCATATCAGGGAAGATAGGAAGCTCAAAGTTGAGAAGGAAGTGTCACAAAAGAATAAAGATAGGCTAAGACACTTCTGCGAGGAATATCCGAGTGTAGTTGCCTAGGCATACGATGATCTTAAAGGATATGATCCCGGGATCATCGAGCATACTATTGAGCTGTTAGAAGGGGCGAAGCTAGTTCGTCAAAAGAAGAGACCTATAAACCCAAAGATAGAATCTCTCATGTCACAAGAGTTGAATAAGTTGATCGCATCCCGGATAGTGTTCCCGATCAAACACAACACTTGGGTGTCAAACCTGGTGTCAGTTCAAAAGAAAAATGGGGATATATGCCTGTGCGTAAACTTTCGAGATTTAAATAGAGCGTCCTTAAAAGATCATTATCCCCTGCCTTCAATGGAGGTAATTCTGCAAATTGTTGCTGGCTCTGAAATGTTTTCAATGCTGGATGGTTTTTCGGGCTATAACCAGATCTGGGTAAAGGAAGAGGACCAATACAAAACAACATTCACTACAAAGTGGGGAACGTATGCATATGCTAAAATGCCTTTCAGGCTCTCAAACACCGGAGCCACCTTTTAGCAGGCTATGGACATTGCTTTTAATGATTTGATCCACAAGATCATACTCATTTACCTAGATGACTTGACAATATTCTCAAAATCTGCTGACGATCATTTTCATCATTTGGAGCTTGTTTTCCAGAAATGCCAAGAATTCAGGATCTCTTTGAATGTGAAGAAATACGTGTTCGAAGTTCCCCAAGGGAAGCTATTGGGATATGTTGTTTCTAAGGAGGGCATTGCTATTGATCTAGAAAGAGTTGATGCGATCCGGGAACTTCCATTACCTGTCAACAAGAAGGGTGTGCAGTCTTTCCTGGGTAAGGTCAACTTTATTAGCCGATTTATTACAGATTGTGCAAGCATTGTTTGTCCTATTACCTTAATGCTAAAAAAGGATCAGATTTTCAAATGGACAACGGAAGCCAGAAAAACTTTTGAACTTGTTAAAAAGGCTATTTCTTCCACCCTTGTGTTGGTTAACCCGAACCTATCAAAATATTTTATTATGTATGTTTTTGGTGGTGGAAGTAGTATTTCCATAGTGCTCATGCAGAAGGATGATGAAGATACAAGGGAGTTCCCTGTAGCTTTCTACTGGTGAACCCTGAAGGAGTACGAAGTAAAGTATAAATTTGTAGAAAAGCAGACCTTTGCCATTGTTAAGGGCCTTAAGAAGTTTCGACATTTGATATCATATAATAAGGTAATTGTTTGCGTATTGCATCCTAGTGTGCGAGAGTATATCATGGAGGGAGAAATCACTAAGAAAAGAGCTAATTGGATCACCAAGATCCTAGAATAGGATATTGAAGTCAGACCTGTCAAGACCGTCAAGGGAAAAGGGCTGTACGAGTATATCACCGAAAACAGTGAAACAACAACAGAGCTTGGAGCTCTGGAGCCTGTGTTAATAAACGAAGAGAATTCTCAGAGCAACTGGTTCGACAACATAATAAATTTTATGCAGATAGGAAGGTATCCGATTGATCTCCCATCCTTTAAAAGACGCTTCTATCTCCTACATAATATCAATTATGTCTTTTTGGAGGGTGTCCTATTTAAAAGAAATTTTAACGGCATCCTGCTAAGATGTGTAAATGAGGAGCAAGCCAAGAAGATTTTAGAGCAATACCATAATAGCCTTGTAGGAGGACATTTTTCTGCAAGAACCACAACAATTAAAATTATATGTGCTGGTTATTTTTGGCCAACACTTTTTAATGATGCATTTTCATTGCTTAAGTCTTACAAGGAATGTCAGTTTTATGTCGGAAAGAGACAGAATGCTGCTATGCCTCTAAGGCCTATAGTGGTAAAAGAACCTTTTGCTCAATGGGGTTTAGATTTCATCAGGATGATTAACCCTTTCTCTTCAGCCGGACATAGATGGATACTAACAACTACTGACTATTTTACCAAGTGGGCAGAAGCAGTGCCGTTGAAAAATGCAACTGAATTGAAGATTGTTAATTTCCTTGAAGACCTAGTGGCCAGATTTGCACTGCCTAAGACAATCATCTTTGATAATGCTAAGGCTTTTCTCGACTCAAAGATGAGCTTGTTCGTACTAAAATATGGAGTATTACTGAAGACCTCCTCTAACTATTATCCCCAGGGAAATGGTCTCGCCGAGTCTACAAACAAAAACCTCATCAGGTTGATCAAAAGGATAGGATCAAAACATAAAAAAGAGTGGCATAGGAACCTTCGAAAAGTGCTCTGGGCAGATCAAATTATTCCCAAGCAAATACTGAAGACATCTCCTTATGAGATGGTGTACGGGAAAGAGGCATTGCTGCCTATCACCATGGAAATTCCCGCCCTACAATTGCTCAAATCCCTGGAAATTGAACAAAACGGGGCGATGGAGGTGAGGTTTTCCAAGTTATTCAAAGTGCAAGAGAAAAGAGAACACGCCCTAAAAGCAATGAATGGCCGCCAACAGGTGGTAAAGAAATGGTTCGATAAAAGGGCTTTTGATCAAGGGTTACAATGCAGAGATTTGGTCCTCAAATTCAATGAGTGCGGAGCAAAGCCCAGACAACACAACAAATTTGACAGTCTCTGGGAAGGGCCATTCAAAATTTATCAGTGTAAACTGTTCAACTCTTTTGAGTTGGAAGATATGGAAGGTAACGTCCTGACATCTTAAAAGATTCTATTAATTCTGCCTATGTGTTATTTTTGTACATTTGTATATATATAATTACTCTTCCCTGCTTTAAGTTTTGGATTCTCTCGGAGCAAGAAATGAAATAAAAACACAACAATGATGCAAACAATTGAAAGAAAATTGTAAATGGGCTAGGTGTTCTAAAAATGGGCATATATTATATTCATCAGAGTCAAAAATTTATAATATATTGGGGTCGGAGGCCTTGTGTTAACATTTACATATGCTTGCTATAGCACGGGGCTTGTAAGCATAGAAAAAGAAAATTTGTAATCATTTTTGGCCTCGAGACATCACTAGGAAGTTCCAATGATTATGGCAGCAAGCGATGTGGGGTTGGGAAACACTATTCTTTCAAAATATTCATACCACTGAAGATTTTGAAATGGCTCGATATAGTGCACACGCATCAGGAAGTAGTAGCCTACATGGACTTTGGCACGATGCTCCTCGTGAGTTTCCAGCTCGAACCCAAAAAGAAAAGGCCTCGTTGGGACAATGCCTCCATGTAGTTGCTGCAGGTGAATGTTTTGAACCGAGGGAATCCCACAATCAAATTGAGCCGTGTGCACAATTTGCTCCAGCCCTCCGAGGTAGCGTCGAGGGAAGACCTGCTTCATCAACTTTAAAATTTTGCGTTTGGAAATGTTAATGTCTAGTAGTGAGGCGACAAAGTGGGAGAAAATGCTGGTGTTCACCTGATACTGCTCTTCATACTCCACACAATCCTTCCCAAGGACCCATTTGATGGCCTTCACATACAACAGGTTCTTCACACCTGTCATACGCTTTAGGCGTCTGCATCTAATTTTGCCAAGAAAGGCAGCCTGGGTCTTTTTGCAGACGAGCCTAACTGGTGTTTCCATGTTGTCTGCTTTTCTAGCTAAAATAAAAATTACTATGGCAGCAAGAGATTACTAAGCTAAAAAGGCTAGAGGATGTGATTTGCACTACTACACAAAGGGTCTTATTTATAGACTGGCTAAGGTTTTCCAGCTGAAGAAATCATGATTATCAAATGAGCCCAAGTGTGTCGCATTGCCTCAGTTTTCAGCATCGCAACGTGCGAGGTGATGGGAAGGTGCAGGTGCAGCTTTCAACTTGCTTTGTTGAGCTACCACATCCATTCGTAGATCGGCCAGGTGTCAATATAAGCATCGCCATCTCATCCGAATCAATCGAAATCTCAAAAGGGGCTGTTGGGCGATGTGCCCCGTACGAACATTGTAATCAATTAATGCAAATAGCCTGCAGGGAGGTTCGCAAGGTTGGCTTGGTTTGTCTTTCAAGATAGGAATCCGTTTCCGTCACACGCGAAAGATTGTCAATTAAATGTTCGAGCAGTTTGGCTGGTTGGCGATCTTTTCGCACGAGTAAAACTGGTAACGCACAATAGCAACTTGTTATAAACGGCTGGCACGTACCTTTTTCGGTCGCCTTTCTTGAGAAATCAAAAAGGCAAGTTATGGCATGTAGGGAAACATATTTATTGTAAAAGTTACCAAGGATTGAACAATTAAGGCATTCACAAGAAGAGACAGGTTTGCAGAAAAACTCTTGCGAATACAAAAATGGCCGAAATTGCAGCAGACCCTTCATAGATCCTGGCTCTAGTGAGCCTAAGTGAGCAAATGAGGAATGCACCCCTCGTGTAGCTTTACGACCGAGAATCTTATGCCACTTTGGGCATACCCACGAAGCCTATCTGGCCTTTCACTCACCTGGTGAATCAAAAATTATTAAGCACGGTTCCCCATAGAGATCAGGTAGTGGTCTTGGAGGATTGGGATAACGTCTTTGATCCTAAGTTATCTTGCAATCCTAAGAGCCTTAGGGAGGCTGCATGCGAAAGAATGAAGCATATGACAGACCAATTTCATAAATGGCTATGGTTTTGTGGGCTCACACAGTACATGGTTCCCTTGGTGCACCCTTGTGCAGAGGTTGTGGCAGCATGTGAGACACGTTTCGACCCGTACATAGGGGTTATCAGCGACAAGATTTCAGGGTAGTCATTAGCCCTGAGGCTATTCAGGATATGCTGTGCATCCTGCTTCCTTTGGGTAATGAGGTTGAGAATTTTGACATGGAAAGGATGCAGCAAAAGTGGGGAGAGCTCCAGTTGGGGCCACAATTTTATTGCTTTGAGCTCGAGCAGCAAATGGGTAGTTCAACACTGCCCAAATTTCCTTTCAATTTGAAGGCTCTGAAAGGTGGAGCTTTAGCTATCTCTTCTATGCTGGCGATGGTGTGTGGTTTGAACTCAGACAAGGACGTTCATCAGTTTCAGATGTCCTTCTTTATGCTGAAGAGGAATCGCGAGCCTTCGCTCCTAGACTTTGCAGGAGTTGTCAATAATGGAATTTGGTAGCAATTACAGGAATTTGGGGTTGGCTCTAAATTCAGGTATTCGTCTTTCCTAGCTTACTTGATTTTGCACCAGAACCCGGATTACTTTTCGAAGTCCATGTCCTTGTCTATTTTTGATGAGGGTGGTTTAAGAAAATTGGTTTCGACATGGAACCCTGTCATGTCAAAAACCTTTGATTATTATGCATTTTCGGATTCATTCATAGCCCCTGCTATAAGGGCTTTGGATAAGGCTGACATAAATATGATCGAATGCATATAACCTCGGCAGAGATCCTAGTTGGGGAAGCTAACTCTACCCTATGACTGGTTCTTTGGTTTGGATTTCACCATGCTCCGCTTGCCAGGTTTCGTTCGGGAGCCATTTCGGCTTTCCCATTTTCTTTCCTATAGAGTGTTGGCCCTGGAAGCAATGAGGTAACTATGTACTCTTGACGATGATTACTGGGGAGTAAAGCACTTAACCTCCTATTTGCTGCTGCCAATCATGTTTGGTTCAGTTTCGCTGGTTAAAAAGAGGACCTCGAAGATTGATACCTCGGTGATTCTGCTTTCGAGGTTGGGTCACCTCGGGTTGGTATTAATTAATGATACTTGGAATTACAACCCTAACAATAATCTATCAGGAGTTGACATCAAGATCTCGCATTCACCTTGACCATTCTGGGACCTCCGACGGAATGCAAAAGAGGGAAATTTAAGTAGATACGTAGGCCTGGAATATTTGCCTACAGTGGATGGTCGACTGCCATGGCTGAATTTTTATCACATCATGGGGAAGGTCAACCCAAAGCTGAATATCAACCGCCCCTAGTCACCCAATTGAGTAAGTTCGGTTGGGCACCCGAGAAGATGCAAGCCTTCTGGGTGTACCGGTAGGAGATTCTGGCAGCTGACAAGCTTTATGACGAAGTAGCCCTTGATGAAAAATTTGATGACATTTGGGAAATTGAACATCTGGATGTTGAAAATTCTCCGAACCGCTCAACATCCATGTAACAATATAGAAGAGAGGAGGCTAGCATGGAATCTAAGGAGGAGGTAACTCAGAATCCCCCTGTCGTTACCGAGAGTCCAATGCATGAAAAGAATACTGGTAAGCAGCTTGTGTAGGAGGAAGAGCCACGCGCACAAACATCCAAGCTAGCCGCCTCCTCTAAATCAACACGGAGGCGGGAAAGGACTACCAGTGGTAAGAGACAGGTCATTCTCGACCTCGATGATTTTCCAGAAGAGAAGCGACAATGAACCAAAGAGGCCAATGTGGAAGAGGAACAATCAATGAAGGGAGCGGTCGAAGTGTCTATGGCTCCGCAGGAGCATCAGGTAACTTTTCCTCCCTCTTCTCTCTCCTCTATGTCTCTGGTCTCGCCTCAATCTGCCCCTGCTTTTTCATCCGCGCCAGTCCTCTCTGCCACTAGATTTTTCGGGCATTCCAGTCTCGCCCCTCTTGGTTTCCCTCCTGTATCCTCCGCTTTCCATACCTTGACCGAAACGCAATTTGGTGTCAACACCGGGTTCATGGGCCAACAATTTTTATCTCCAAGGCCCAGCCTTGCGGTTGGTGCATCTCCAATTTTACCTTACACTGTCACCTCATTTTCATCCCCTCCGAGTGGCCAATTCATCTCGCCATTCCCCCCAGCTATTATAATGCAACCCAATAAGACCTCTGATGCATCGGCTACACTGTCTTTCCTGCTGGCTATCCCTCAGGAGTATCCTTTTGCTAGTGGACTGGGTATCCCGGCCCAGGAATATTTCTCGCAGGTTGATACAAATAAAAGTGCCCACACCAACCAGATTAACAAAAGAAGGAAGAAGGACGCAACTAGATAGGCAGAGCCCCACTTGCAAACCGTTTTCAATGAAAGTCATAATTCCTTGATGTTTGCGAAGATCACCCCTAATGTGATGAAGGCAGTGGGCGAGATGCAACCCAATGATTATTCTGTGAATGTTGTTGGGTTAGATTTGCAGGAAGCTTGCCTGGGAGATAAAGTTGACTTGATGGAGGAGACCCAAAAGATAGTAACCACTGATTTTCTCAAGCTCAGCCGACAGGCGAGGAAGAAGGATGACCAGATTGCAGAGCTCAAAAGTAAGGTCGACATCTGGGTAAACAAGTTCAAAGCCCAGGAGAACGAAATAAGTCGACTAGAAAAGGAGAGGAGTACCTTCAAAATTAAGATCAAAGAATTGCAAGATTTGAGCGAGGAGGTCATTCTGACTCTCGAGCAGAAGGTCAAAATGAGTCAAGCGAAAGAGAAAGAACTCTGTGCTGAGTCCGACCTACTAATTGCGGGAATGAAAGAGCTCTGACAGAGCACCACTGCCGAGATTACTGAAGTGAATGCCAACCTGGAGTTGGAAATTCAAAGAACTAAGTAGGCCGAATCGGCCCTGGCAGAAAAGGAAAAGGAAGCGGTCACTCTGAAGGAATAGCTGGAGGCGCTAAACAAAAGCTTGTCTGAGGTAAGGGCGAATTTGAGCAGCAGAGAGGCAGAATTGGCTACCCTAAGGACCCAACCCCTTGCGCCCCGGATGAGCTCATTAGAAATTACCAAGGAGTTGCACGCATCATACTAGGACAAGGTGAAGGATTTGTGCCTTACTCTTCAGCCCATCTTAAATTTTATGGTGTAAGCAGCTAGCCTCTGCGGAACAATGAGTGAATCAATACAACAGGTTCAGGAGTTAACTTCTGACAAGGTCCCAAAGGCTAGAATTTTATTGGATAAGTTGTATACTACTTTAGATGAAGCATTGAGTGGTGTGGGAATCAATGATCGAATGATAACGGCTTTGGGCATCAGTAGTCTCATCTCCATGCATGAGACCATTCAATAGGTTGCGGATTGCAGAGCTCAGTTAAACCAAGTTACTAGCGACATGCGGGTGAAGTTTCCCCATTTAACTCAGAGAGGCATCCCTTCGCCTTTCATTATAGACCAGACAGTAGTGGGTGTGGAGCATATTGTTGTAATGATCAAAGAGAAGAGGCAGGACCTTTCTGTCTTCTAGACCTTTGATCAATCTTTGACTGTCGAAGAAATCGAGGGAATTGTGTATCAACTGGTGCAACTTTTCTTCCAATTGGAATTGGAAATAAAAGTATCAGGCGGATTGCCCTTCAAAACAATTATTGACCTCAGGCTAGCTCATGAGCATTTTCAAACTCTCTCTACACCGATGAACGAGGTATGGACCAATCTATAGGCCGCCCTCTCGAGGTTGTGAGCAATTTTTGATGCTGAACCAAAGTTTCTGGGGTTCTCCTTTCCGTGAGCGAAAAGCCCCTATGAGTCACCAAACTGTTCAACAAAAACTGTCGAGGCCTTGTAGTTTTATATTTACCTTTGCGGCTACGCCTTATTTTTCAAAATGCTCACTGACCTCGGAGCCCTCCACATGGCTTCCTCGTGAAGCTTTTCGCTTTTCCTTCACTTTGCTTTTCAACAATCTCCGTCTACGTGCCGCATGGCTCATTCTGGTTGCTTTTCCAAGTTGGCCCCACCTCATTCTTTATTTTGCTCGAAGCTCTCCACATGGCTCTCCCTCGAGGATTTCTGCTAGATGCCTTTTCAACTTTCTGCCAGGCTTCGTCTGAGTGACACATGGTGATTTTGTTTCTGCACCGGTTACCTTGGAAATGCCGATGGATCTTTTGTACTTCTTGCTGTCGCATGTTCTCTCTTGTTGCTGCATGGTTTTCCATTTTGTCTCATGGTCTCGCTGGCATGTTGCTAACCGGTCGATGTTTGCTGTGGCGGCTCGAGGTGATCTGAGCCGACGGTTGCTGCGCCTGGTCTACTCTTCTTTTGATGTGTCTCCAGGCGGTGGACTGGCTAATAAATTGGGCTTTGTTTTTTTTTATTAGGTTGTTGATTAATTTTGGCAAAACTCTCAAGCACTGGGAAGTAGGCCTCTTGTAATAGTTGCTTTCAATTCGAAGACTTCAGACTGTGTCAAATAAATTCAGCCTTTCTGTTCTTAAGCATTTGTTAAGAACTATTGACCTATGATGTTATCTTTATTTTTGTATGAATGCCTGTTCTTCAGTTTCTGTAACCTGTCATAGCTGAAATGAATATAGATCATGTTTCTTCAACTCTTTTGTGTTAAAATAAAGTTATGCTTAATTACATTATACAAATTAGAGGGTATTTTTGCATGATAAGTGCTTTTGAGAAAATAATCTTAATTAACAACAATTTAGTGGTTTGGGCCTTTGCATTATGCACTGTGCTTTGATAAAGTTGTTTAAAGACTTTGGCGCATTGCCTGTAGTGTAAATTTTACATTCCTGCAATTTCTCTCACCTTTTACTTCACCCACTAAGCGAAGAGCCGAATTCGGTAAAATCCCGGAGGTCACTTAGCTAGCGCACAACATCCCCCATTAGCTAAGTTTCCCATAAGATTGCTACTACATGCAAAATACTGCATCAACACCAACAATGCTTGTTGTTGATCATGTTGTTGTTGTTCCAACAAAGCTTGTTGTTGGTCTTACCACTGCTGTGCCAACAAAGCTTGTTGTTGGTCTTGCTGCTATTTTGTCAACAAAGCTTTTTGTTGTGCTACTTGTTGATGGACTTGTTCATGGATTGCTTGCAATAGTGCCTAAAATTGTGCTTGCGCCTATTGAGCCTGGTGCTGGGCTTGAGCTTGAGCCTGTGCTTGTTGGTTTTGGAGTGCCTTTTGGCAGGCAGCTTGTTGATCAGCTTGCAACATGATAGAAAATAATTTTTTCATGTTGTGTTTTGGTGGTGGTGGTGGTGGATTGGGAATGGTGTTGATTGTTGGGGTTGCTTGAATGGTTGCCATCAGTTGTTGCAATATCAATGGTAAAATGGGAGGATTTGACATGATGCTCTGAGTTATGAAAGGGGTGTTGCTTGGATTCGGTTGATTGATGGTTGGTAAAGGGGGAAGGCTCATGCCTTGATTGTTTGGTTGATATATTTGTAAGTTTTGGTTTTACTTAAATCTACCATAGGAAAAGATGTTCCAAAATTTAGATTGGGAAAACTCACATTTGTTGTACCATTGATGTTTGTATGAGATAATGATCCCATGTATGGATTGTATAAATGTGAGTTTTGATAATCAATTGTAATTGTAAGGCTTGGGTAGTTTGGTTGACTTGGATTACTCATGATGTAGGAATCAAGTTTATATTCCATATTCTTCTTGTGTTTTAACCTTGTTGAAATTTGAGGGTTTAGGACCAATGATGAGATGAAGGATGAAAGGGGTGAATGATATGGGTGTTTTGAACTTTTAGGAGCTTTGGATCAATGCTAGACTTGAGAACTTAATTTGATTCGATTTGGATAGTTTGACTAGGTCTGTTAAGCCAAACAAGATGATGGTGAACTTTCAAACCCTAGGAAGTTGTGTTATCCTAGGGAAAACTCGCATAAGAGAATGAATTGGCTAAGTCTGTTGAGCCAATCAAAGTGATCATGAACTAGTAGATCTCAGGAAGTTGTGTTATCCTAGAGGCAAATTTGTTCAAGAGGATTGATAATTTGACTAAGTGTGTTAAGTCAAATAAGGTGATGTCAATTTTTCAAAAGTCTAGCATAAGCGATGTTTCAAAGTTCCAAAAGTTGTTGGTGAGATGGAAATTTTATAAATGTTTGATGGATGGGTGAAGTGCTTAACTTGATCCTAGATGAACCTAAGCTGACTTGTTTACTAGACCAAGATATTGAAGAACATGCTTTTCCCTAAGAGTAATTCAACCAAATGACTCAAAAGGGGCCAAACACATGTGTGGTTCAATTGTTTGTTATCTTGCTTAGATTTGGTTCTTTTTACCACAAACACTTTCTTGATTATGCTTTTCAAACTAAATGTCCAATATCCTAATTTTCTTTCATCCCACAAAGTGCATTATGTGGAAATGAAGGAAATGAAGGCAAAGGTTTCCTAGTGTTTAACCTTGGTGAAAACAAATGATGATAAAATCCAAGCACTTAGAAACCTCTAAGGATATGATCCCTAGGGAAAGCAAGAGTACTTGAATTCATTAAAGGATATTTGTTTCTCCAAAGGGTTTTAAATTTCAAAACTCTTGTGAATGTTTGTTTCTCAATGTTTTAGAACCAAGCAAGGTGTCTTAATAACATGCACAACCCTAGGCTGAAAAGACAGTATTTGTTGGGTTCTCACTTAGATAAATCTAGTTGCGCATATTCCACCCGGATGACTAGATGCTTGACCACACTGGCTTCCCTCCACAACACACACTTCTCAGGTCAGCAAAGCATCAGTACCCATGAATCTCCCATGGCATACTTTTCATCTCTACAACAAAACTGCATGTATAACGTGGGGTGGGTTCAAAGGACATGATCTTTTGCACCAAAAAATAGATAGGATTTGGCCTTTTCTAAACAATAGGTTTTAATTCGGGCATTTTGTTCATGGGGGACTATCAATGTGGTGAGAGACCATTGTTTTCCTTCTTGTCAAAATAATCCTCGTGATTCTTGAACTTTCCTCAAGAATCTACACTTATATACCGGTTGGAAGTCACTTGGCTATAGCATGTTCCTGATTGGGTCGTTCCCTTGGGTGATTACTTTTTCCCATAAGGCAGGCCCTCTAAGATAAACAATAGCAAGCTAGCATATCTCGTAGTTCAATCAACCTTTGTTGAAAAAAAAGGGAGAACACTCACAATATACCGTGCTCACACTCGCATATTTGGTTCAATTTTAATTCCAAAAATGAAATGTGGAGGCAATATTTTATGCAACTTAATGTCACCAAAAGACTTTTGATTCTTAAGATCATCGTGAAGTGCGAGAGAAACACATACGCCTTTTTAAATGAAATTACTTTGCAAAAAATATTACAAGGCATAAAAGCACATGTTCATTTTAAATCTCTCAAAGCAATAATGAGTTCTTTTTAAGCACCAAAGGAAATGTGAGATTTTCCTTGTTCAATTTTTATCCTCAAACCAAATCTAGTAAGTTGTTCTAAAGTTCTTTTTAAGCCCTTTATTGCAAAATTTGAAATAGAATTTGTTTGTTCTTTTTAGGACCCAAATGAAATTTATTATTTCCTAAGAGCATGAAAGTAAACAAATCCTTAGAAAGGGATTATAATTTCTCCCAAAAGTGTTTAAGAACACTTGATACAATGAGATTTCAATAATTTTTTAGATTTTTCCATTTTTGGTAATTTTGCATGCATGACTTTGAGAGTCCTATTTTTTACCAAAAACTTTCTAAAACTAAGGTAGGATGAATTGCCAACTAACATCTAAAATTGGAAACATGGGTTTTGAGCTATTAACAAAAATAACTTTAAAAAAACTAGGGAAAAACACTAAAATGTCATAAAGAAACCACCTGTAAAATTTCTGCCAAAAGCCACATCCGAGTCAAAAGTTATGACCTCGGGAAGTTCCTGCATCACAAAAAAACAAAAAAAAAATGTTAAAAAACCAAAAATCTGCAGGTGTGGCACAGTTTGGAACAAATGCGGTGCTATATAGCGCCGCGTGTTTGATTGGGTGTGGTGCTTTGTAGAAACAGAGACCATGGGTGTGGCAGAGTTTGGCACGCGACACAATTTGTAACAAAAATTTGCGGTGGAGTTGGCCAAAATTTTGAATTTTTTTGAGTGGGAAACATGTGCGGCGAAGTTTGGAGCAGGTGCGGTGCAATACAGAGCCACATTTTAGAGTGGGTCTGGTGCAATACAACATCACATCTCTTTAGGTGACAATATATAGCGCCGCGAGACTGTGTGCAACGTAGTTTTCCTGTGACCTACAAAAAAAATAGAAAAACACATAATTTTCCAAAAAACGTGATTAGAGCTTTGAGAGTGCCCTCCTTCTAGCGCCAAAATGTGAACCCCAATATTATACCTGCACAAATACAACAAACAATCATATTATTAGATCATATGCAAGGTTAAAACAAGGATTCCCCATGAAATTAGATTTAAACATAAATATAGGAAGAAAAAATGAAGAGCAATGCAAATGAAAGAAAATAAATCCTATTTTAATGAACAATTATCAATCCCATGGGAGAGTTGGTGCCGATTGGTATGTCATGTCGAAATCAGCCCTTTCCCAACTCCTTTGTAAGCTTTGATGATTTGATCCACTTAATGGTTGAATTCCTACATAACCTAGCTAAGAACTTGATAAAACTAGATGAAATGTCTATGCTTGAAGATGGATTTGAGTATAATAAGTTTACTCAAATTGTGGATGATAGAATGAGAAAAAGAGTCTCTCATTTATAGATTTCCAAAATGGAAGAGAGAGTGAAAATAAGCAATGTGGGATCATTCAACATCCAATGGCCAAGTGCCACTTGTCAAGATGTGAATGGTTGAAGGTTGAGCACATTTTGATCAATGTGCAAGTTTGAATTTTGAATTTGATGAAGTGACATGTTTAGGGGGGATGAAAGAAATGGAGTTAATGTCACTTGGCTCAAGGCCAAGGACATGTAAGAGGAGTGAATGCCTTGTTGGATGTACAAGTCCACTTGGACTTTTTGAATTCAAATTTGAGAGAATATTCCCTTTTGATGCCATGTGAGGGAAAATAGATGAATTAATAAATCAAAGTAATTGATTTATTGTGCAAGTTGCATTCTCTAGAGAATGTGACATAGATTAAGATTAAATTAATCAAAGTTTAATTAATTTAATGAGGAATTTAGGAGATGTGACAACTTTGACTTAAATTTATGAATTGATTTAAATCAAATTGAGAGGAATGGTTTAATTAAATAAATGATTTTGATTTATTTAACTAAAGGGGATAATATTAGATTAAATCAAATAATGTTTAATTTATTCAATTTAATGGGAAGACTTTAGGGATTTAATTAAATAAGATGAATTATTTAAATAAAAAGAAGGATTACAGAAATAATTAAATAAAACTGATTTATTTAATTAACAGGAGATGATGACTTAATTAGATAAAGTTGATTTATTTAATTAAGAGATGAAGAGTGATAAATTTAATCAAATATAGATTATTTGATTAAATGACTAGCAAAGGAGATGATTCAGGATGAAATAGTGTTAGTAAATTAGGATCCAATGTGCCGGATCGAAATTGTACATTTTTCGTGTCTACAACCATTATAGCTTGTCCCTCTGTGAACACCAAAGTAGTGACAATAATACAAAGGGTAGTCCTTGATATGATGAGATAGTTCAAAGCAGCCATATAGAGAAAGCAGTGACCTACAGGTTTTATTTTAAGAGATGATAAAAGAAAGGTATGAACAAGGGTCTAAAAGTTGTTGCAAATCACAAAAGGTAGTTGTGTTGTAGATAGACAATAGATCACCATATATGAGATGCCTAATCAAAAGTACAGTCAAGGAAGTATGCCAAAATAGAAAATTCTAAGAGGTCATGATGAGAAATCATACACTTGACACAAACCTAGAATTTAGTCATGATGATAAGGGATTGAGTTCATGTACAAAGACATAATCAAGGACAATAAATTGTGTAAACAACATAAAGAAGATTTTTGAATGTTCATGAAGGGATGCCAAGATGATAGTTTAAAAACCAAAAAATTGACTGATCTAATGATAGAGATAGGGCATTTATTCACTTTCAGACCTCTTCCACATGTATTATTAGAAGTTTTGATAAAGTCAAAAAAGTTTGAGGGAAGTAATGAGCAGTTCCAAGCATTTAGGGTGGTTTGGTGAGTTGTGCAAACAAATAGAGCATATCTAGGGTAGTTTGAAGCTTTTTGAGGGCATTTAAGAGTTGTTTGTGAAGCCTTAATGGTAGATAAGGTTAAGGAATAAATTTTTCACCACTCAAACAACCTTTTGGAGCAATTTAAGGGGTTGAAAAATAGGCATTATTGTTTTAGACGACCAAAGGATTTTGACCTAGCAAGATGAAGTGAAGACTTATTCTTCTCTCCTTCACACATGTTCCTATTATATTGTAAGCTATTGAATAGCATAAAGGCAAGCCTTAGGTTGTTTTTTCACTACTTTTCTTCTCTCTCAGAGCATTGTATTGTAGCTTTTTTTGAGTTCTTTCATGCTGAAGCAACATATGTAGCTCACTTTCAGAATTGTACATGTTGTAAGAACACCTTTATCAATAAAATTTTGTGGTTTTTCCTTCTTAATAGTTGTTTAATTGTGTGTGTATGAATGATTGACACATATTTATGTGATTTTATGTATAAATCCTCAAGTTTGTTGTCCCATTCCAACACCTTTAAGTAGAAAGCATGTCTTATATAGGTCATAAGTTGTGTCATTGAAATTTATACTCTTTATTTGTGAAAGATATATTTGATCTTCCTTCTAAAGTTTTAAACATATTCAAATCTATGGTTTCATGAATAAGATATCTCAGTAGAATCTTATGTGATCTTTTGAAATTGTGAAATGAATGGTTTAAGTTATCATGATTGCGTTGATCTAAGAAGATAGATTTGGTTTAGATTAGTGAAGAAAAACACTTGAGCAAGGGCCACTCAAGGTAACTTTCCTTCACTCCATTTCCTACTATTTAATTTCTATTTTAGTAGTTACTTCACAAATACAAGTTATGTTAAATAGATTCTTTGTGTAACATTCATCAATGGATTCATGAATAATTATTGTTTCTCAATTATATTGTAATTGCTTGATTTTTTGTACTTCAAAGTGTCGATAGGTTTAGTTATCAGTATCAATTAATTTCCAACATTCATTTCTTGATAGTAATTAGTTACAATCTTATACTATAGGTACTCATAGCAATAGTGCCAACATTGCTTTCTTTACTATTTTATGGTTTTATTATTTCTCAGAAAGTATAACACCTGTACTAGGATGAATTAGGTAATCTTAAGTGTTTGAAAGCACATACAGTGCTAGTACCATCATAAGCTTATCGACCCTGGTCATAATTCAATGAGGGTCTCTCCAAAGGTTTAAGTGGACTGTTCAGCTAGGTTTTTCCTTTCAATTGTGTGATTTCCACCAAGTTTACTAGACATTAGTAGGGACTCTACATCATCGAAAACACATGTGTGAATCATGATGCTGCAATAATATATATTTACTTTGTAGTAGACAATGATACTAATTTTTTCTTCTTACTTAGCCAAGAAACCAATCTACTTCTAAGAAAGAAAGCACCTCCACTTGTGCTTCTTTTTCCATATGCACAACCTACCCAATCCACATTTATATAAGAACATAAAGAGAAAATTTGTATCCCTAGGATACCGTAGACCAAATTCTAGAGTGCCCTTCAAATATTTGAATATTCTTTTGACTATTTCCACATGTGATTCTTTAGGATCTTCTTGAAATCTTTCCACAAGAAAAGCTGCATGCATGATATTTGGTCTAGTAGAAGTTAGATATAGTAGTTTACCAATCATTGATCTATACTTGCTTTGATATATCATAGGAGATTCATCATTTTTTCTCATTTTACAACCAATGTACACACTAGTTTAGAATCCTCCATTTCAAAATTCTTCTACATTTCCTTAACATACTTTGATTGTGGGATGAATATACCTTTATTAGATTGATAGATTTGTAGTGCGAGGAAGAAATTCATCTCCCCAAACATTGACATCTCAAACTCATTCTACATATCCTCTGAATTGCTCTTACACATTCCTTCATTTCTTCCAAAGATTATGTCATCAACATACACAACCACAATTAGGATTTGATCTTCCTCAACCTTGAAGTAAAGGTTTCTATCTACAGTACCCGTTTTGAATCCTTTATGCAATAAGTACTTATCCAACCTTTCATACCAAGCTATAGGAACCTATTTGAGTCCATACAATTCTTTCTTCAACCTACAAGCCATATTAGCATCTTCTAATAATTGAAAACCTTTTGGTTGTTCAATGTATAGCTCTTCTTCTAACTCACCATTCAAAAATGCAACTTTGACATACATTTGATATGCCTTGAAGTTTTTAGTGTTGTAAAATCCAAAAAAATCCTAATGGCTTCCATTCTTTCCATTGGAGAAAAATTCTCTTCAAAATCTATTCCTTCCACTTGTGAGTAGCCCTTACACATAAGTCTAGCCTTGTTCATGACAACTTTTCCATTTTCATTTAGTTTGTTCTTGAAAACCTATTTAGTTCCTATCATAATATTGTTTGTCGGTCTTGGGACCAGTTCCCATGGCTGATTTTTCTCAATTTGCCTCAGTTTTTCTTCCATAGTTTTGATCCAACTCTCATCCTTGCATGCTTCAGTTTCTATTTTAGGTTCTACTTCAGAAAGTAAACAAAAGATTACCCATTCCTATGTCATAGTAGCTATTCTTCTTGTCAATATACCTCTGCTCTTATCTCCAATGATTTGATCTTTTGAACGACTCCCTTGCACATACTTAGGAGTCTTAGGATTATTTTCCAGAACTTCTTCTTCTTCAATTAGCATATATCTTTCTCTTTCTCTTATTCTTTTTCTTCTTCACTGCAAGGGGGTTCATCAGATTCAGATCCTTCTATCAACACTAAAATTTGATGTGATTCTTCACCCACTTTGACACTTGCACTTTCAACTATCTTCTTCAACCTTTTTTTATAACATTTGTTTTCGTTTCTCTTTGTAGAATATCCAAAGAAGATTCCCTCATCTGATCTTGTATCAAAATTTCCTAAGTTTTCATCTCTTGATATAAAATTTACTTATAAAAACTCTGAAATATTTCACAATAGGAAGTTTTCCATACCATAGTTCATAGGGGGTTTTCCATACCATAGTCCATAGTGGGTATTTGAACTATTCACTCTTTCTTGACCTCTATTAAGAATGTAGACCACAATATGAATTGCTTCGCTCCAATATACATCAAGTAGATTTTCTTTCTTCATCATTATCCTTGCTGCTTCTTGAACTATCCTATTCTTCCTCTCCATAAATCCATTTTGCCGAGGAATCCTAGGAGCTGATAAATGTCTATTTACCCCATGATCTTCACAAAAAATATTAAACTTATTGGAGGTGAACTCACCACCTCTGTCAGACCTTAAGCACTTGATTTTTACATCCATTTCATTCTCAACCATAGACTTAAATGCTTTAAACTTATCTAGAACTTCTGATTTTTATTTGAGAAATGTTACCCAAGTCATTCTAGAGTAATCATCTATCAATAACATGAAATACCTATCACATTGAGAGCTTCTTATTTTGGTAGGTTTGCATAGTTCTATATGCACCAACTCCAAAGGACCCACTATAGAATATTCTTTAATTTTGAACCTCTTCTTTATCTACTTTCCAAACTAACATTCCTTACAAATTGCATCGATAGGCTTTGTAATTCTTTGTAGATCTCTCACAACTTCAATAGAACTAATCTTCACTAGGCTATCAAAATTGATGTGACCTGTTATTCTATGCCATAACCAACTTTCATTGGTTTGTGACATAAATCACTTAACACCACCACCTTTGAGTTAATAAATTTTTCTTATAGTCCTTATTCCTACAACAACTAAAGTTTCAGAGCTACCTTTTCTAATTTCACAACCATCATCCTGAAACACCAAATTGTATCCTTTTCTACACATTTTTCCTACATTGAGAAGATTATGTTAGAGACCCTTGACATAAAGAACATCATCTATTTTATGAATTCCATCAAAACTAATTGAACCTCTTCCATAGATCTTAGCAGATGTATCATTACCAA
This sequence comes from Sequoiadendron giganteum, assembly GCA_007115665.2. Classification (NCBI taxonomy): domain Eukaryota; kingdom Viridiplantae; phylum Streptophyta; class Pinopsida; order Cupressales; family Cupressaceae; genus Sequoiadendron; species Sequoiadendron giganteum. Next base: position 632,419,083 of record CM021103.1, on the reverse strand, counting down.
ACTAAATAAGAACACCATCATACCTATAAATTTTAACAAACTTACTCTTATCACCTATCATATGATTTGAGCATCCACTATCAATTATCGAGTAGTTTCTCTCCTCTCTTGCATGAAAAGTAGTCAACATAGTTCCTTGAATATTGTGACCTATTTTTGGAGAAATTTCCTTCACACATATTTCAGGATTAGTTCCAACATTTAAAACCATGAATAGGCATTCATCACTTCCATCATTTGGGTAGTTTGATTCCTCATCATTAGATGCACCACTATCTTCTTTAACATAATAATTCTTCTTGAGAGATTTACCTTTATGATCTTTATGTTTGTCATTTGAAACTTTTATTAGACATTTAGAAGCATAATGACCAATGTTTCCATAATTTAAAAACTTAAAGGGTAAATTGCCTCTATAATTTCCAGTGCCCATTTTCAATCTTCTTACAAAATTTTCTTCTACCTCATCAAGATCATCTAGATCAGATTCATCATTCTTTTTCTTTTTTCTAACTTTAAAAGAAGTTTCTTTCCTTGGAGCATCTTTGTCAAAATCTCTTAATTCATAAGTAGTTAAAGCACCAAACATTTGATTATTTAAAGTTGATGATTGAACTCCACAACACCCAAAAATCACCTACAAGCAATTATCCTATCACAAAAGAAATATCAAAGCAATTGATTTTCTATGCAACCTTAAGAGAACTGATATGTGCAATGTATTAATCTGAATGGTTTTGAATTGTGTGATTACAATGAATGTGCAAAATTTATAAAAGCATGCAAAAGAAAACCCTAGATGAGGATTTGACTAGATAGTGACAAGTGTTCTAATCTCATGCAATGAGACAAATTGTCCTATATTTAGTTTAAACTAATAATAAAAAAAGCACTCCTAAGTTTAGCTTAAGTGAACTAAAGTAATAAGGAACTTAATAATTAATTATCAAGTGATTATCCTGATTACTCCAACATGCTACATTTATTATGAAGTCATGTCCCCAAAATAGAACATTAAAACAACTAAATTTTGAGATACAAATAAATAAAATAAGTGACAAATTACGTATTTACAAATATTAACAACTTAATATTACTATAGTTATAATCATAATTTATAATATTATAAATATTAACCATATAAATACTAGTAATTTAAATATTATTATAACAATAATCATCATAATATAATACTATAAATATTAAAATGTATATAAAAATAATAATAATAATAACTATATTTTAATAAGAAACATATAATATAATGTTGATATAAAATATACACAACAACAATAAAAACAAGGCATCAATAATTATCACAAGGCAACAACTTACTGATCATTAGTAGCAATTATGAGAGGGAAGCAATGCATTCTAAAGCATCGGTCAACCCTCCTTGACACAAGAAGTATGAAAAAAATGATTATACCTACTTTATCATAGTTGAATGTGCATTGATTAATAGGGAGAAACTAGCAACTAATATGGATAACAATACATGCGATTATATAAAGAGACATGACCTTGAAGAAAGAGACGTGCCATTTGGTCTAGTGGGGGATATTAAAGGAAGAATGTTAGCAAGCAATGGAGGGGTGAGTAGGAATATGGAATGAAGGAATAATACATTGAGCATCAAGTTTAACATATATATATATATTAATATATTATTTACAATATTGATAGATAAATATTTATTAGGAATAATGATGTATACATATTTAAATAGAATATATATATACACATATTCATATAGAAATAATTATATATATATATATATATTGATGGGTAAGTAGGTATGTGAATCACTTGTGAATATACAATTATGATGCTTGCATAAATTATTGAGTCTTATAAGTAATTACGATCTTAATATAAAAATGAATGGATTAATATTTATTTATATATGTTTTTGTCCTATGATCAATAAAATGTAAGATTGAAGGAAGGCGATTAAGGAATAAAGAGACATGGGAAGACAACAGATCAACTGATGTACTCAACAATAATATTTATCATATTTTGAATATAAGAAATAGATAGTGCTAATACGATTTTTTTTTTTGGTCGCGAAGGGTATCCCCGCAACCCAAGCCCAGCGGATCCCTTTATGGGGCGAGCTTGAGGTGAGACTAATCCCTACGGCCATGGGGTAACCAATGTCGCCCCCAAACGTCCACGATGGGGTGATAACCGAGACAGAGAGAATCGAACCCAAGACCTCGGGGAGCAAACCCAGGACTCAGACCAACTCCTCTAACCTATGGGGGCAGTGCTAATAAGATTATTGGTGTAATGCTTTCTTTAGTATTATCATGATGATAATGATGTTGATATTGACTTAAAGAATCAATAATAAATGAAAATGTATTTGATTGCTAAAATATTTTCTTCTTTGTGTTGGTAAGCTTATTAGGAGGAAGGGCGTGAGGGAAGTGGTGCCTAAAAACCCCACTTAAGTCTGCCCCCAGAACCCAAGGCAGGGATGGGCCCTGGAGGGGTAGAAATTCCACTCATAGTCCACCTAGTCCCAAGGCATGGGTGGGCCATGGAGAGGTGGGGGTCCCACTCAAGATCCGCTACAACCATGGAGGGGTGGTAGGCTCAGGCCACTTATTCGCTCCCCCTACTGTCCCCAATAAGTTAAGTGTCTTTCGAGGTGATGACATGGGTAGAGAAATTAGGTACCAGTGTTTCCACTAAGCACACCACTCTGAGGATGGAATAGTCTTAGTTTGGATGTTAAGCTTAGAGCCAAGGGGTGGGCTGTCCTGAGGGGATTCTTGTGCCCTTGGGCCTAGATGGATAGATTTAGGAGGATCTACCCATGCGACTCCTCTTCTGTCTTCATTATTACTTTTGTGATTATGCTTATATTTTGGATATCTAGATATTAATGCTGGTAGATATGTTGTTAATATGGTGAATACAGGATTCCAATCTAGGGTTATTACATTAGGAGAACACTCATTTGGAAAAGAAGAAACCTTAAACCTAATCTACAATCAAATTTTAGGGAAAACTGGGTAAGGGACATTACACTTTGATACCATGTGAAAGTTGATGATTGAACTCCATGGCACCCAAAAATCACCTGTAAGAAATTATCCTATCACAAAAGAAAGATCAAAGCAATTGATTTGCTATGCAACCTTGAGAGAAAATATTGAATCCAGAAGAGCATTGATATGTGCAATGTATTAACCTATATGGTTCTGAATTGTTTGATTACAATGAATGTGCAAGCTTTATAAAATCATGCAAAAACAAACCCTAGATGAGGATTTGACTAGATAGTGAAAATGTTGGCAACACAAGGGCAGACAACTAAGAGGGGTGAATCAGTTGTCACAAAATTTCAAACTTATTAAATTTATTAACCCCTATTCTTAGATATGATTAATAACCATGAAAGCATAAATCAACAACAAATCAAAAACACACATAACACTAGGATTTTTGTGTGGAAACCTTGTTAGGGGAAAAACCATGGTGGAGGTTAATCCACAAGTTTATACTTTGTTAAAAGTATGGAAAAATGGGGAATGCACATGCATTTAGGAACACTGCCTAGAGCTCACTGCTCAATTACAAAAAGGCTTACCTCCCAAGGGAAGGCTCACTATATTACAATAATATTTAGATTAAATCCATCTAAAAGATCTTGAACTGAGAAAATAGCATCTGCTAATGCCTGATTAAAGTTCCGATTAAGCACATGAACACTTCTTCACTCTTCTTCACTCTTCTTCACACTCTTCTCTACCTTTGAAAGATTTAGAAAATTATTCATGCACACACACTTGCTCGCTCACATTCAAATGAAAAAAATAATTGCTTATATATATCCACAAGAAGGAATTACATCATTACATGTCGGCTTCAATAAAATAATAAAATAAACACAATCTATCGACCCAAAATAATAAAGATTATTAATGTGAATCTACCAAGGTCATCCACAACATAGTGAAGATCCAAAATAATATTCTCAAACATAAAACACCTTCAAAAATTATTCCTCGAAGATCCACAACACGCTACAAACACCCTGTCGGCCATGAACATAAAAAACATGAACACGCAAGAGAAAATCATCGATCATGAGCACAATGATCAATACAAACATGCAACAAAGATAGAGAATAATCTAGAAACATCCATAAACACCATAGGAGAATACACAACAACTCAAATTACCAAAATCACATTATCTTCTTCCAGGAACACTAGCTACAGTAATAGAATAATTGTTGGAACACAAAAACTCATAACTTGATCAAATCTTCATGCAAAGCTCTAGAAATTTTGGTGGATAAACTAGATACTCCTGAAAACTAACCCTTTAATCCATAACTTCTCACCATCAACATACTAAACTTTCCATCATACTTATCTTCACTGCTTCATAGACAACCTACAACATATTTTATTACAATTTTCTCAATATCCTCGACATATACAGTCTTAAAGACATTAATTCTAATAGTGTTGACATCAATGAAAACCACATATAAGAACTTAAAGATTCTAATTCTAATAGTTCTAATCTCATGCAATGAGACAACTTGTCCTATATTTAGTTCAAACTAATAATAAAAAAAACACTCCTAAGTGTAGCTTAAGTGAACTAAAGTAATAAGGGAGTTAATAATTAATTATCAAGTGATTATCCTAATTACTCTAACATGATCTCTAGTGTATTGATCCAAATTCTTGGCTTCCTCGATAGTAGAAACTTTAACACTATAAGATCTAGGAATATTTCTTAATACCTTTTTCACAATTTCACTTTCCTCTAGTTTTCCACCAAGACCATTGGTGGCATTGATAATTTCATCCACTCTGAGTATGTAGCCAACAATATCTCCATCTTCTAACATCCTTAGGTTTTCAAATTTGGCTTTGAAATTTTGCATCTTTTCTTGCTTGACCCTATCATCCCCTTCATAAATGGTCTACAACTTTGTCTAGATCTCTTTAGTAGTTTTGAGGCTTATCACCTTCATAAGTTTTGAATCAGAAAGCCCACTTAAGATACAATTCCTTGATTTTCCATTATTCTCATTCAACTGATTTCTAGACACCAAACCCTAATGAAATAAGAAAGGTTTCCATTATGGCTTTCCAAAAAGCACAGCTCATTCCATCAAACATAGGAAATTTAACACCATTCTTGTGCACCATCCAGATCTACCTCAAGTGGTTAAGATTCTTCCAAGGAACCACAACTCTAATACCAATTTTTAGAAACACATGACAACTGAGAGGTGGGGGGTGAATAAGTTGTACATTAAAATAATCAAACCCTCATTAATCCTTAAACCCTTATTAACCTTCAAACTCTTATTAAGCATCGGTAGAAAGTAAACATATGAAATATCAACACAACAACAACCATACATAAAAGAACACTAGATTTACATGGAAAACCCTAATTAGGGCAAAAAAATGATGAGGATTAACTCACATATGTATGAATAACACTGAATGCAATAGTCTCTCTTCCTAGAAGAGAAGAAAGGATCACTACTAAGGGATTATTGCCTAAATGAATCACTATTTGGAAGAAAGAAGAATAGAAGAATACTGTTACAAGGAGGTTCACTACCTCAAAGAAACAAGAAGATCCACCACAACAAATCTACACCATTTGAAACCTTTAGCTCACTACCTCTGGCAACTTCATGCACTTAGAAATGTAGACACCTTCTTCTCACTACATCTGGTAGCCTTAGGCATTTAAGATCGCACTCAGATCACTACACTTGATCACATTTGCATCATTTCACACCACACAACACATCACACACATATCCAAAAATTAACCTTGCTTATATATCATCCACAACCTCGAAAAATTTCTCCATGTTAGCCTCAATGAAACGTGTGCACCTCAAATGTGCAACCAACAAATCGGTTGGCACCAAACACTTCCATGATGGAAAAAGTGAAGGCATACCAAACAAAGGGTTATCCAAGACCCAAATCTACATTGACATGCTTCACCACACTTCCACAAACAATGAACCACCTTTACAAATAGCACTAGCATGCTAGGTTAGATAAACCTACACTAACACTAACAAGCAACCATATACATGCCTCTCCAAGTCTAGAAACACCATGCAGACCACATAGGAACATCACACAACATCCAAGAATATTCAACACCAATAGAATATTCAACACCACTACTGTAACCACCTAAAATTGAACACCAAAAACTTCAAGGGAAGGAAGATACAAACAATATTAGCATGTTCCTAAATATAAAAGATAAGAACCCTCAACATGGAGAAATGTGGAGCAATTATATCTCCCAACCTTATTCACAGGAAAAATAATGTCAAACACAAATTCCATTGCCACATGATCCACAACCTAAAACTTTGGATATAGCACCCCTGAACACCTATGAGCATTACATCCAAACTACACAAGCATATCTTCAACTAGGAATAAATTCAGAGCACAACACAAAAGAACCCTCAACATCGAGAAATGTGGAGCAATTATATCTCCCAACCTTATTCACAGGAAAAATAATGTCAAAGAAAAATTCCATTTCCACATGATCCACAACCTAAAACTCTGGATATAGCACCCCTAAACACCTCTGAGCATTACATCCAAACTACACAAGCATATCTTCAACTAGGAATAAATTCAGAGCACAACACAAAACACACCTCCACCACTCTATACATTCTATTCAAATTTCCGCAAAAGCACTTGGAAACCAAGTGAACATGCTACATCTACAACACCACAAGCACCTTCTCAACATAACCACACTAGAGGTTGACACCAATAACTGCAACAATTTCTCAACACCACAACTCCTTCTCATCAAATCCACACCAAGGGTTGACATCAATGACAACCATGATGACAACATAGTACAACAATTTCCAACAACTCCAACAAGAGTGACCCAAAGTTTTCCTCCAATTCATTATTCTATACAATAATATACAACTAATATCCTCAAATTTGAAGATAAATCATGAAGTAAACTTGAAGTTGACAATTCTTAAACTTAACTTTAACAAGTAGCAACAATTTATAATCTACTTGACTAAGAATGATTTAGGCCCTTTTATAGAACAATGATTCCTAGAATATATTATAATAATCAATAGAAAAATTCCATAGTAAAAATTCAATGGTAACAAAAGAATTGAATGACAAATGGTTGACATCACCATGTTAACAACTGGTGTGAACATATCAAGAAATTAGAAGTCATCATTGACATCATCTGAACTATTTCACTGAAAACTCTAATAGAATTTGTTCCTAATGACTAGGTATGGATATAAATTCCTTCAATAGGCTTCACTACCTCATCCCAACTAAACCATTATACTTTACCACATCTCCTTCCAAAATTGTATGGAAAAAATCACTTCATACTGAATTGAGCATGTTGGATGAAAAATCCCCATAATTCTAGTAATGACTCAAAAATCCAATAACAAATGGGTATCCATTCCTATTCAATTTGGGACATCTTCTCTTAGCATCATCTCAACTTTATATTCCCAAAATTCCATTTGGAACATATCAAACTAGTCGAATGCAAATGCTTACTGAGTGTTATCAATCAGGATATTATGACAAAAAGGAAGAACTTTACCAAATTTAATAAGAGGAAACATATTATTCTATTATTAATTTTTTTCCTAATGCTTCTTACCTCTTGAGGTATTCTCCAAAATCTATCAAAACTTTATTTATTCCCTCTCTTCCTAATTTTTGTAATATACTTAAGTTAAATCTATACTTAATATAGATTTTTGTTATAGTATTTATTTGTGCATTTATTTTCCTACTCATCTTATTATAGTCCTTAATTGATATTTTAATCTTGATCATATCACTTAACAATTATTCATTCATTTAAAAAAAATTATTAGGCTTTAAATTTATTTACCTTTGTATTATTTTTACCTAGATCATTAATGTCATCGACCTATTATGTGAGTGCATCAATGATTGAGATGTCCTCAAAAATATATCCAATCATATCTTTTAATGTTTTTATATGGTCTTTTCACTCCTCGACCATATCTTTCTCTAATTTTATTGGAGTTCCCATGTATTTAACTTGGGAATATACTCATTAGCAACTATCTTCTATTTTAACATATGTAATGCCCCGCCAAGTAACCCTAAAGGAAGTTGTAATTAATGATATAAGCGAACCGATTTTTTATTTATAAAGTGCAATTAACATACACATTCACTTACTAATTAACAACAACCTCTAAGGCTACAAGGTTGGGATTACTTAAACCCACACATACATCTTACATATAACCATAGCATTAAAGACATAAGTTACAACATATCATAAAGAGATAATCATCCAAGATACCATTTCATAATCATTTACTTAATCCAATAGTTACATCACTCATTCCCAGAATGAGGCAATAGTACATAAGAGTTACAATTACAAAATTCCACCTCATAAACATAAGAGGGGTAAAATAACTTATACAAATTGAAATACAACAGTGCTAGAAATGAATAACAAGATCTGCGAGTTGTCCCACTGGATGTCTCGCCTCCACAAACTGAAGATCAAGGGGGACCCAACGGTTTTGGTGCATCTTCCTCCCAACCAAGTGGTACCCGAAGGCCCACCCCCCATGCTAGGAGATAGTAACCATGTAACATGGACATAGATCTACAATCCTCTAACCATAGGCAGACTCATACTGACACATACTGGCACAACCAAACAAATGAACTAAACAAGTACAACACAAGTACTACTCTCACATCACTGACAAGATAGATGACTTAGCCAATTCAGGCCTTCCCACTCACTTCAAACATCTTGGAGGCAACAAAACACATAGTCCACTCCTTTCACAGGAGGTACAAAACATCCCCGTTTGTGGAAACTGAGTAAATACTGACAAGAAACCATGCACTACCCAAGGGAAAAATAATTTGTTGACAAAAAGAATCAACAACCCTCATCTTCTAAAATATTCTAGAAGACTTACCAATTTGGACTAACACTTAATCCCACATCCCAAAATACAACTTGACGACATAGCTACAAAAGCATTCAAGTCAATAATCAACTCTAATATTTGGATTTCCTAAATCCATACTCATCCGATAGGTAATGTTGACAAAGTCAAAGGCATGATAACAGGTTAACTCAAACACTCATATACCCCTTTTTCCATTTTCATAATAGGCAATCTTAAACCATTTAAATTCACAACCCTTTGCGAAATACGAGGAAAATAAATATTATAGTTTTGGATATACTAAATCCATATCTCTTAAATATTCCAATCACAATGATTTAATTGTTCTAATAGAAATAAATAAATAAAAATAATTAATTGTCTCATCAATAAAACTCCTTTATTTTTAAAACGATGTAAATCTATGCGATTAAACCTTTTCAATTTTCTAACCATATTCTATAGCTCTTTCAATTTTCTATATATAACATGCAATTTATAAAAATATCTTTTCCTTTATCTATTTGACCATGCAATCAAATCTTATCTTTTAAAACTTTATTCAAAGCTAGATCACATGCAATTTGTAAAAATAAGATAAATATTGAATGTACACCTAATTGAAATTATTCATGTAATATATACATCAAATATATATTAATATATTTTATTAAACAAATACATTATTTAATAAATTATATTAATATTCAATAACTAATTTTGCAATTGCTTAAACTATCTAAATATTTAAATACAACTTCAATGTTTTAAAACATTCCTTCTAAATAATCAAAT
>CM021103.1:632385231-632409192 GCA_007115665.2 Sequoiadendron giganteum | reverse complement strand
TGTGGTGCTTTGTAGAAACAGAGACCATGGGTGTGGCAGAGTTTGGCACGCGACACAATTTGTAACAAAAATTTGCGGTGGAGTTGGCCAAAATTTTGAATTTTTTTGAGTGGGAAACATGTGCGGCGAAGTTTGGAGCAGGTGCGGTGCAATACAGAGCCACATTTTAGAGTGGGTCTGGTGCAATACAACATCACATCTCTTTAGGTGACAATATATAGCGCCGCGAGACTGTGTGCAACGTAGTTTTCCTGTGACCTACAAAAAAAATAGAAAAACACATAATTTTCCAAAAAACGTGATTAGAGCTTTGAGAGTGCCCTCCTTCTAGCGCCAAAATGTGAACCCCAATATTATACCTGCACAAATACAACAAACAATCATATTATTAGATCATATGCAAGGTTAAAACAAGGATTCCCCATGAAATTAGATTTAAACATAAATATAGGAAGAAAAAATGAAGAGCAATGCAAATGAAAGAAAATAAATCCTATTTTAATGAACAATTATCAATCCCATGGGAGAGTTGGTGCCGATTGGTATGTCATGTCGAAATCAGCCCTTTCCCAACTCCTTTGTAAGCTTTGATGATTTGATCCACTTAATGGTTGAATTCCTACATAACCTAGCTAAGAACTTGATAAAACTAGATGAAATGTCTATGCTTGAAGATGGATTTGAGTATAATAAGTTTACTCAAATTGTGGATGATAGAATGAGAAAAAGAGTCTCTCATTTATAGATTTCCAAAATGGAAGAGAGAGTGAAAATAAGCAATGTGGGATCATTCAACATCCAATGGCCAAGTGCCACTTGTCAAGATGTGAATGGTTGAAGGTTGAGCACATTTTGATCAATGTGCAAGTTTGAATTTTGAATTTGATGAAGTGACATGTTTAGGGGGGATGAAAGAAATGGAGTTAATGTCACTTGGCTCAAGGCCAAGGACATGTAAGAGGAGTGAATGCCTTGTTGGATGTACAAGTCCACTTGGACTTTTTGAATTCAAATTTGAGAGAATATTCCCTTTTGATGCCATGTGAGGGAAAATAGATGAATTAATAAATCAAAGTAATTGATTTATTGTGCAAGTTGCATTCTCTAGAGAATGTGACATAGATTAAGATTAAATTAATCAAAGTTTAATTAATTTAATGAGGAATTTAGGAGATGTGACAACTTTGACTTAAATTTATGAATTGATTTAAATCAAATTGAGAGGAATGGTTTAATTAAATAAATGATTTTGATTTATTTAACTAAAGGGGATAATATTAGATTAAATCAAATAATGTTTAATTTATTCAATTTAATGGGAAGACTTTAGGGATTTAATTAAATAAGATGAATTATTTAAATAAAAAGAAGGATTACAGAAATAATTAAATAAAACTGATTTATTTAATTAACAGGAGATGATGACTTAATTAGATAAAGTTGATTTATTTAATTAAGAGATGAAGAGTGATAAATTTAATCAAATATAGATTATTTGATTAAATGACTAGCAAAGGAGATGATTCAGGATGAAATAGTGTTAGTAAATTAGGATCCAATGTGCCGGATCGAAATTGTACATTTTTCGTGTCTACAACCATTATAGCTTGTCCCTCTGTGAACACCAAAGTAGTGACAATAATACAAAGGGTAGTCCTTGATATGATGAGATAGTTCAAAGCAGCCATATAGAGAAAGCAGTGACCTACAGGTTTTATTTTAAGAGATGATAAAAGAAAGGTATGAACAAGGGTCTAAAAGTTGTTGCAAATCACAAAAGGTAGTTGTGTTGTAGATAGACAATAGATCACCATATATGAGATGCCTAATCAAAAGTACAGTCAAGGAAGTATGCCAAAATAGAAAATTCTAAGAGGTCATGATGAGAAATCATACACTTGACACAAACCTAGAATTTAGTCATGATGATAAGGGATTGAGTTCATGTACAAAGACATAATCAAGGACAATAAATTGTGTAAACAACATAAAGAAGATTTTTGAATGTTCATGAAGGGATGCCAAGATGATAGTTTAAAAACCAAAAAATTGACTGATCTAATGATAGAGATAGGGCATTTATTCACTTTCAGACCTCTTCCACATGTATTATTAGAAGTTTTGATAAAGTCAAAAAAGTTTGAGGGAAGTAATGAGCAGTTCCAAGCATTTAGGGTGGTTTGGTGAGTTGTGCAAACAAATAGAGCATATCTAGGGTAGTTTGAAGCTTTTTGAGGGCATTTAAGAGTTGTTTGTGAAGCCTTAATGGTAGATAAGGTTAAGGAATAAATTTTTCACCACTCAAACAACCTTTTGGAGCAATTTAAGGGGTTGAAAAATAGGCATTATTGTTTTAGACGACCAAAGGATTTTGACCTAGCAAGATGAAGTGAAGACTTATTCTTCTCTCCTTCACACATGTTCCTATTATATTGTAAGCTATTGAATAGCATAAAGGCAAGCCTTAGGTTGTTTTTTCACTACTTTTCTTCTCTCTCAGAGCATTGTATTGTAGCTTTTTTTGAGTTCTTTCATGCTGAAGCAACATATGTAGCTCACTTTCAGAATTGTACATGTTGTAAGAACACCTTTATCAATAAAATTTTGTGGTTTTTCCTTCTTAATAGTTGTTTAATTGTGTGTGTATGAATGATTGACACATATTTATGTGATTTTATGTATAAATCCTCAAGTTTGTTGTCCCATTCCAACACCTTTAAGTAGAAAGCATGTCTTATATAGGTCATAAGTTGTGTCATTGAAATTTATACTCTTTATTTGTGAAAGATATATTTGATCTTCCTTCTAAAGTTTTAAACATATTCAAATCTATGGTTTCATGAATAAGATATCTCAGTAGAATCTTATGTGATCTTTTGAAATTGTGAAATGAATGGTTTAAGTTATCATGATTGCGTTGATCTAAGAAGATAGATTTGGTTTAGATTAGTGAAGAAAAACACTTGAGCAAGGGCCACTCAAGGTAACTTTCCTTCACTCCATTTCCTACTATTTAATTTCTATTTTAGTAGTTACTTCACAAATACAAGTTATGTTAAATAGATTCTTTGTGTAACATTCATCAATGGATTCATGAATAATTATTGTTTCTCAATTATATTGTAATTGCTTGATTTTTTGTACTTCAAAGTGTCGATAGGTTTAGTTATCAGTATCAATTAATTTCCAACATTCATTTCTTGATAGTAATTAGTTACAATCTTATACTATAGGTACTCATAGCAATAGTGCCAACATTGCTTTCTTTACTATTTTATGGTTTTATTATTTCTCAGAAAGTATAACACCTGTACTAGGATGAATTAGGTAATCTTAAGTGTTTGAAAGCACATACAGTGCTAGTACCATCATAAGCTTATCGACCCTGGTCATAATTCAATGAGGGTCTCTCCAAAGGTTTAAGTGGACTGTTCAGCTAGGTTTTTCCTTTCAATTGTGTGATTTCCACCAAGTTTACTAGACATTAGTAGGGACTCTACATCATCGAAAACACATGTGTGAATCATGATGCTGCAATAATATATATTTACTTTGTAGTAGACAATGATACTAATTTTTTCTTCTTACTTAGCCAAGAAACCAATCTACTTCTAAGAAAGAAAGCACCTCCACTTGTGCTTCTTTTTCCATATGCACAACCTACCCAATCCACATTTATATAAGAACATAAAGAGAAAATTTGTATCCCTAGGATACCGTAGACCAAATTCTAGAGTGCCCTTCAAATATTTGAATATTCTTTTGACTATTTCCACATGTGATTCTTTAGGATCTTCTTGAAATCTTTCCACAAGAAAAGCTGCATGCATGATATTTGGTCTAGTAGAAGTTAGATATAGTAGTTTACCAATCATTGATCTATACTTGCTTTGATATATCATAGGAGATTCATCATTTTTTCTCATTTTACAACCAATGTACACACTAGTTTAGAATCCTCCATTTCAAAATTCTTCTACATTTCCTTAACATACTTTGATTGTGGGATGAATATACCTTTATTAGATTGATAGATTTGTAGTGCGAGGAAGAAATTCATCTCCCCAAACATTGACATCTCAAACTCATTCTACATATCCTCTGAATTGCTCTTACACATTCCTTCATTTCTTCCAAAGATTATGTCATCAACATACACAACCACAATTAGGATTTGATCTTCCTCAACCTTGAAGTAAAGGTTTCTATCTACAGTACCCGTTTTGAATCCTTTATGCAATAAGTACTTATCCAACCTTTCATACCAAGCTATAGGAACCTATTTGAGTCCATACAATTCTTTCTTCAACCTACAAGCCATATTAGCATCTTCTAATAATTGAAAACCTTTTGGTTGTTCAATGTATAGCTCTTCTTCTAACTCACCATTCAAAAATGCAACTTTGACATACATTTGATATGCCTTGAAGTTTTTAGTGTTGTAAAATCCAAAAAAATCCTAATGGCTTCCATTCTTTCCATTGGAGAAAAATTCTCTTCAAAATCTATTCCTTCCACTTGTGAGTAGCCCTTACACATAAGTCTAGCCTTGTTCATGACAACTTTTCCATTTTCATTTAGTTTGTTCTTGAAAACCTATTTAGTTCCTATCATAATATTGTTTGTCGGTCTTGGGACCAGTTCCCATGGCTGATTTTTCTCAATTTGCCTCAGTTTTTCTTCCATAGTTTTGATCCAACTCTCATCCTTGCATGCTTCAGTTTCTATTTTAGGTTCTACTTCAGAAAGTAAACAAAAGATTACCCATTCCTATGTCATAGTAGCTATTCTTCTTGTCAATATACCTCTGCTCTTATCTCCAATGATTTGATCTTTTGAACGACTCCCTTGCACATACTTAGGAGTCTTAGGATTATTTTCCAGAACTTCTTCTTCTTCAATTAGCATATATCTTTCTCTTTCTCTTATTCTTTTTCTTCTTCACTGCAAGGGGGTTCATCAGATTCAGATCCTTCTATCAACACTAAAATTTGATGTGATTCTTCACCCACTTTGACACTTGCACTTTCAACTATCTTCTTCAACCTTTTTTTATAACATTTGTTTTCGTTTCTCTTTGTAGAATATCCAAAGAAGATTCCCTCATCTGATCTTGTATCAAAATTTCCTAAGTTTTCATCTCTTGATATAAAATTTACTTATAAAAACTCTGAAATATTTCACAATAGGAAGTTTTCCATACCATAGTTCATAGGGGGTTTTCCATACCATAGTCCATAGTGGGTATTTGAACTATTCACTCTTTCTTGACCTCTATTAAGAATGTAGACCACAATATGAATTGCTTCGCTCCAATATACATCAAGTAGATTTTCTTTCTTCATCATTATCCTTGCTGCTTCTTGAACTATCCTATTCTTCCTCTCCATAAATCCATTTTGCCGAGGAATCCTAGGAGCTGATAAATGTCTATTTACCCCATGATCTTCACAAAAAATATTAAACTTATTGGAGGTGAACTCACCACCTCTGTCAGACCTTAAGCACTTGATTTTTACATCCATTTCATTCTCAACCATAGACTTAAATGCTTTAAACTTATCTAGAACTTCTGATTTTTATTTGAGAAATGTTACCCAAGTCATTCTAGAGTAATCATCTATCAATAACATGAAATACCTATCACATTGAGAGCTTCTTATTTTGGTAGGTTTGCATAGTTCTATATGCACCAACTCCAAAGGACCCACTATAGAATATTCTTTAATTTTGAACCTCTTCTTTATCTACTTTCCAAACTAACATTCCTTACAAATTGCATCGATAGGCTTTGTAATTCTTTGTAGATCTCTCACAACTTCAATAGAACTAATCTTCACTAGGCTATCAAAATTGATGTGACCTGTTATTCTATGCCATAACCAACTTTCATTGGTTTGTGACATAAATCACTTAACACCACCACCTTTGAGTTAATAAATTTTTCTTATAGTCCTTATTCCTACAACAACTAAAGTTTCAGAGCTACCTTTTCTAATTTCACAACCATCATCCTGAAACACCAAATTGTATCCTTTTCTACACATTTTTCCTACATTGAGAAGATTATGTTAGAGACCCTTGACATAAAGAACATCATCTATTTTATGAATTCCATCAAAACTAATTGAACCTCTTCCATAGATCTTAGCAGATGTATCATTACCAAACTAAATAAGAACACCATCATACCTATAAATTTTAACAAACTTACTCTTATCACCTATCATATGATTTGAGCATCCACTATCAATTATCGAGTAGTTTCTCTCCTCTCTTGCATGAAAAGTAGTCAACATAGTTCCTTGAATATTGTGACCTATTTTTGGAGAAATTTCCTTCACACATATTTCAGGATTAGTTCCAACATTTAAAACCATGAATAGGCATTCATCACTTCCATCATTTGGGTAGTTTGATTCCTCATCATTAGATGCACCACTATCTTCTTTAACATAATAATTCTTCTTGAGAGATTTACCTTTATGATCTTTATGTTTGTCATTTGAAACTTTTATTAGACATTTAGAAGCATAATGACCAATGTTTCCATAATTTAAAAACTTAAAGGGTAAATTGCCTCTATAATTTCCAGTGCCCATTTTCAATCTTCTTACAAAATTTTCTTCTACCTCATCAAGATCATCTAGATCAGATTCATCATTCTTTTTCTTTTTTCTAACTTTAAAAGAAGTTTCTTTCCTTGGAGCATCTTTGTCAAAATCTCTTAATTCATAAGTAGTTAAAGCACCAAACATTTGATTATTTAAAGTTGATGATTGAACTCCACAACACCCAAAAATCACCTACAAGCAATTATCCTATCACAAAAGAAATATCAAAGCAATTGATTTTCTATGCAACCTTAAGAGAACTGATATGTGCAATGTATTAATCTGAATGGTTTTGAATTGTGTGATTACAATGAATGTGCAAAATTTATAAAAGCATGCAAAAGAAAACCCTAGATGAGGATTTGACTAGATAGTGACAAGTGTTCTAATCTCATGCAATGAGACAAATTGTCCTATATTTAGTTTAAACTAATAATAAAAAAAGCACTCCTAAGTTTAGCTTAAGTGAACTAAAGTAATAAGGAACTTAATAATTAATTATCAAGTGATTATCCTGATTACTCCAACATGCTACATTTATTATGAAGTCATGTCCCCAAAATAGAACATTAAAACAACTAAATTTTGAGATACAAATAAATAAAATAAGTGACAAATTACGTATTTACAAATATTAACAACTTAATATTACTATAGTTATAATCATAATTTATAATATTATAAATATTAACCATATAAATACTAGTAATTTAAATATTATTATAACAATAATCATCATAATATAATACTATAAATATTAAAATGTATATAAAAATAATAATAATAATAACTATATTTTAATAAGAAACATATAATATAATGTTGATATAAAATATACACAACAACAATAAAAACAAGGCATCAATAATTATCACAAGGCAACAACTTACTGATCATTAGTAGCAATTATGAGAGGGAAGCAATGCATTCTAAAGCATCGGTCAACCCTCCTTGACACAAGAAGTATGAAAAAAATGATTATACCTACTTTATCATAGTTGAATGTGCATTGATTAATAGGGAGAAACTAGCAACTAATATGGATAACAATACATGCGATTATATAAAGAGACATGACCTTGAAGAAAGAGACGTGCCATTTGGTCTAGTGGGGGATATTAAAGGAAGAATGTTAGCAAGCAATGGAGGGGTGAGTAGGAATATGGAATGAAGGAATAATACATTGAGCATCAAGTTTAACATATATATATATATTAATATATTATTTACAATATTGATAGATAAATATTTATTAGGAATAATGATGTATACATATTTAAATAGAATATATATATACACATATTCATATAGAAATAATTATATATATATATATATATTGATGGGTAAGTAGGTATGTGAATCACTTGTGAATATACAATTATGATGCTTGCATAAATTATTGAGTCTTATAAGTAATTACGATCTTAATATAAAAATGAATGGATTAATATTTATTTATATATGTTTTTGTCCTATGATCAATAAAATGTAAGATTGAAGGAAGGCGATTAAGGAATAAAGAGACATGGGAAGACAACAGATCAACTGATGTACTCAACAATAATATTTATCATATTTTGAATATAAGAAATAGATAGTGCTAATACGATTTTTTTTTTTGGTCGCGAAGGGTATCCCCGCAACCCAAGCCCAGCGGATCCCTTTATGGGGCGAGCTTGAGGTGAGACTAATCCCTACGGCCATGGGGTAACCAATGTCGCCCCCAAACGTCCACGATGGGGTGATAACCGAGACAGAGAGAATCGAACCCAAGACCTCGGGGAGCAAACCCAGGACTCAGACCAACTCCTCTAACCTATGGGGGCAGTGCTAATAAGATTATTGGTGTAATGCTTTCTTTAGTATTATCATGATGATAATGATGTTGATATTGACTTAAAGAATCAATAATAAATGAAAATGTATTTGATTGCTAAAATATTTTCTTCTTTGTGTTGGTAAGCTTATTAGGAGGAAGGGCGTGAGGGAAGTGGTGCCTAAAAACCCCACTTAAGTCTGCCCCCAGAACCCAAGGCAGGGATGGGCCCTGGAGGGGTAGAAATTCCACTCATAGTCCACCTAGTCCCAAGGCATGGGTGGGCCATGGAGAGGTGGGGGTCCCACTCAAGATCCGCTACAACCATGGAGGGGTGGTAGGCTCAGGCCACTTATTCGCTCCCCCTACTGTCCCCAATAAGTTAAGTGTCTTTCGAGGTGATGACATGGGTAGAGAAATTAGGTACCAGTGTTTCCACTAAGCACACCACTCTGAGGATGGAATAGTCTTAGTTTGGATGTTAAGCTTAGAGCCAAGGGGTGGGCTGTCCTGAGGGGATTCTTGTGCCCTTGGGCCTAGATGGATAGATTTAGGAGGATCTACCCATGCGACTCCTCTTCTGTCTTCATTATTACTTTTGTGATTATGCTTATATTTTGGATATCTAGATATTAATGCTGGTAGATATGTTGTTAATATGGTGAATACAGGATTCCAATCTAGGGTTATTACATTAGGAGAACACTCATTTGGAAAAGAAGAAACCTTAAACCTAATCTACAATCAAATTTTAGGGAAAACTGGGTAAGGGACATTACACTTTGATACCATGTGAAAGTTGATGATTGAACTCCATGGCACCCAAAAATCACCTGTAAGAAATTATCCTATCACAAAAGAAAGATCAAAGCAATTGATTTGCTATGCAACCTTGAGAGAAAATATTGAATCCAGAAGAGCATTGATATGTGCAATGTATTAACCTATATGGTTCTGAATTGTTTGATTACAATGAATGTGCAAGCTTTATAAAATCATGCAAAAACAAACCCTAGATGAGGATTTGACTAGATAGTGAAAATGTTGGCAACACAAGGGCAGACAACTAAGAGGGGTGAATCAGTTGTCACAAAATTTCAAACTTATTAAATTTATTAACCCCTATTCTTAGATATGATTAATAACCATGAAAGCATAAATCAACAACAAATCAAAAACACACATAACACTAGGATTTTTGTGTGGAAACCTTGTTAGGGGAAAAACCATGGTGGAGGTTAATCCACAAGTTTATACTTTGTTAAAAGTATGGAAAAATGGGGAATGCACATGCATTTAGGAACACTGCCTAGAGCTCACTGCTCAATTACAAAAAGGCTTACCTCCCAAGGGAAGGCTCACTATATTACAATAATATTTAGATTAAATCCATCTAAAAGATCTTGAACTGAGAAAATAGCATCTGCTAATGCCTGATTAAAGTTCCGATTAAGCACATGAACACTTCTTCACTCTTCTTCACTCTTCTTCACACTCTTCTCTACCTTTGAAAGATTTAGAAAATTATTCATGCACACACACTTGCTCGCTCACATTCAAATGAAAAAAATAATTGCTTATATATATCCACAAGAAGGAATTACATCATTACATGTCGGCTTCAATAAAATAATAAAATAAACACAATCTATCGACCCAAAATAATAAAGATTATTAATGTGAATCTACCAAGGTCATCCACAACATAGTGAAGATCCAAAATAATATTCTCAAACATAAAACACCTTCAAAAATTATTCCTCGAAGATCCACAACACGCTACAAACACCCTGTCGGCCATGAACATAAAAAACATGAACACGCAAGAGAAAATCATCGATCATGAGCACAATGATCAATACAAACATGCAACAAAGATAGAGAATAATCTAGAAACATCCATAAACACCATAGGAGAATACACAACAACTCAAATTACCAAAATCACATTATCTTCTTCCAGGAACACTAGCTACAGTAATAGAATAATTGTTGGAACACAAAAACTCATAACTTGATCAAATCTTCATGCAAAGCTCTAGAAATTTTGGTGGATAAACTAGATACTCCTGAAAACTAACCCTTTAATCCATAACTTCTCACCATCAACATACTAAACTTTCCATCATACTTATCTTCACTGCTTCATAGACAACCTACAACATATTTTATTACAATTTTCTCAATATCCTCGACATATACAGTCTTAAAGACATTAATTCTAATAGTGTTGACATCAATGAAAACCACATATAAGAACTTAAAGATTCTAATTCTAATAGTTCTAATCTCATGCAATGAGACAACTTGTCCTATATTTAGTTCAAACTAATAATAAAAAAAACACTCCTAAGTG
Source organism: Sequoiadendron giganteum (assembly GCA_007115665.2). Lineage (NCBI taxonomy): Eukaryota > Viridiplantae > Streptophyta > Pinopsida > Cupressales > Cupressaceae > Sequoiadendron > Sequoiadendron giganteum. The sequence continues at coordinate 632,398,406 of CM021103.1, read as the reverse complement.
TAGCTTAAGTGAACTAAAGTAATAAGGGAGTTAATAATTAATTATCAAGTGATTATCCTAATTACTCTAACATGATCTCTAGTGTATTGATCCAAATTCTTGGCTTCCTCGATAGTAGAAACTTTAACACTATAAGATCTAGGAATATTTCTTAATACCTTTTTCACAATTTCACTTTCCTCTAGTTTTCCACCAAGACCATTGGTGGCATTGATAATTTCATCCACTCTGAGTATGTAGCCAACAATATCTCCATCTTCTAACATCCTTAGGTTTTCAAATTTGGCTTTGAAATTTTGCATCTTTTCTTGCTTGACCCTATCATCCCCTTCATAAATGGTCTACAACTTTGTCTAGATCTCTTTAGTAGTTTTGAGGCTTATCACCTTCATAAGTTTTGAATCAGAAAGCCCACTTAAGATACAATTCCTTGATTTTCCATTATTCTCATTCAACTGATTTCTAGACACCAAACCCTAATGAAATAAGAAAGGTTTCCATTATGGCTTTCCAAAAAGCACAGCTCATTCCATCAAACATAGGAAATTTAACACCATTCTTGTGCACCATCCAGATCTACCTCAAGTGGTTAAGATTCTTCCAAGGAACCACAACTCTAATACCAATTTTTAGAAACACATGACAACTGAGAGGTGGGGGGTGAATAAGTTGTACATTAAAATAATCAAACCCTCATTAATCCTTAAACCCTTATTAACCTTCAAACTCTTATTAAGCATCGGTAGAAAGTAAACATATGAAATATCAACACAACAACAACCATACATAAAAGAACACTAGATTTACATGGAAAACCCTAATTAGGGCAAAAAAATGATGAGGATTAACTCACATATGTATGAATAACACTGAATGCAATAGTCTCTCTTCCTAGAAGAGAAGAAAGGATCACTACTAAGGGATTATTGCCTAAATGAATCACTATTTGGAAGAAAGAAGAATAGAAGAATACTGTTACAAGGAGGTTCACTACCTCAAAGAAACAAGAAGATCCACCACAACAAATCTACACCATTTGAAACCTTTAGCTCACTACCTCTGGCAACTTCATGCACTTAGAAATGTAGACACCTTCTTCTCACTACATCTGGTAGCCTTAGGCATTTAAGATCGCACTCAGATCACTACACTTGATCACATTTGCATCATTTCACACCACACAACACATCACACACATATCCAAAAATTAACCTTGCTTATATATCATCCACAACCTCGAAAAATTTCTCCATGTTAGCCTCAATGAAACGTGTGCACCTCAAATGTGCAACCAACAAATCGGTTGGCACCAAACACTTCCATGATGGAAAAAGTGAAGGCATACCAAACAAAGGGTTATCCAAGACCCAAATCTACATTGACATGCTTCACCACACTTCCACAAACAATGAACCACCTTTACAAATAGCACTAGCATGCTAGGTTAGATAAACCTACACTAACACTAACAAGCAACCATATACATGCCTCTCCAAGTCTAGAAACACCATGCAGACCACATAGGAACATCACACAACATCCAAGAATATTCAACACCAATAGAATATTCAACACCACTACTGTAACCACCTAAAATTGAACACCAAAAACTTCAAGGGAAGGAAGATACAAACAATATTAGCATGTTCCTAAATATAAAAGATAAGAACCCTCAACATGGAGAAATGTGGAGCAATTATATCTCCCAACCTTATTCACAGGAAAAATAATGTCAAACACAAATTCCATTGCCACATGATCCACAACCTAAAACTTTGGATATAGCACCCCTGAACACCTATGAGCATTACATCCAAACTACACAAGCATATCTTCAACTAGGAATAAATTCAGAGCACAACACAAAAGAACCCTCAACATCGAGAAATGTGGAGCAATTATATCTCCCAACCTTATTCACAGGAAAAATAATGTCAAAGAAAAATTCCATTTCCACATGATCCACAACCTAAAACTCTGGATATAGCACCCCTAAACACCTCTGAGCATTACATCCAAACTACACAAGCATATCTTCAACTAGGAATAAATTCAGAGCACAACACAAAACACACCTCCACCACTCTATACATTCTATTCAAATTTCCGCAAAAGCACTTGGAAACCAAGTGAACATGCTACATCTACAACACCACAAGCACCTTCTCAACATAACCACACTAGAGGTTGACACCAATAACTGCAACAATTTCTCAACACCACAACTCCTTCTCATCAAATCCACACCAAGGGTTGACATCAATGACAACCATGATGACAACATAGTACAACAATTTCCAACAACTCCAACAAGAGTGACCCAAAGTTTTCCTCCAATTCATTATTCTATACAATAATATACAACTAATATCCTCAAATTTGAAGATAAATCATGAAGTAAACTTGAAGTTGACAATTCTTAAACTTAACTTTAACAAGTAGCAACAATTTATAATCTACTTGACTAAGAATGATTTAGGCCCTTTTATAGAACAATGATTCCTAGAATATATTATAATAATCAATAGAAAAATTCCATAGTAAAAATTCAATGGTAACAAAAGAATTGAATGACAAATGGTTGACATCACCATGTTAACAACTGGTGTGAACATATCAAGAAATTAGAAGTCATCATTGACATCATCTGAACTATTTCACTGAAAACTCTAATAGAATTTGTTCCTAATGACTAGGTATGGATATAAATTCCTTCAATAGGCTTCACTACCTCATCCCAACTAAACCATTATACTTTACCACATCTCCTTCCAAAATTGTATGGAAAAAATCACTTCATACTGAATTGAGCATGTTGGATGAAAAATCCCCATAATTCTAGTAATGACTCAAAAATCCAATAACAAATGGGTATCCATTCCTATTCAATTTGGGACATCTTCTCTTAGCATCATCTCAACTTTATATTCCCAAAATTCCATTTGGAACATATCAAACTAGTCGAATGCAAATGCTTACTGAGTGTTATCAATCAGGATATTATGACAAAAAGGAAGAACTTTACCAAATTTAATAAGAGGAAACATATTATTCTATTATTAATTTTTTTCCTAATGCTTCTTACCTCTTGAGGTATTCTCCAAAATCTATCAAAACTTTATTTATTCCCTCTCTTCCTAATTTTTGTAATATACTTAAGTTAAATCTATACTTAATATAGATTTTTGTTATAGTATTTATTTGTGCATTTATTTTCCTACTCATCTTATTATAGTCCTTAATTGATATTTTAATCTTGATCATATCACTTAACAATTATTCATTCATTTAAAAAAAATTATTAGGCTTTAAATTTATTTACCTTTGTATTATTTTTACCTAGATCATTAATGTCATCGACCTATTATGTGAGTGCATCAATGATTGAGATGTCCTCAAAAATATATCCAATCATATCTTTTAATGTTTTTATATGGTCTTTTCACTCCTCGACCATATCTTTCTCTAATTTTATTGGAGTTCCCATGTATTTAACTTGGGAATATACTCATTAGCAACTATCTTCTATTTTAACATATGTAATGCCCCGCCAAGTAACCCTAAAGGAAGTTGTAATTAATGATATAAGCGAACCGATTTTTTATTTATAAAGTGCAATTAACATACACATTCACTTACTAATTAACAACAACCTCTAAGGCTACAAGGTTGGGATTACTTAAACCCACACATACATCTTACATATAACCATAGCATTAAAGACATAAGTTACAACATATCATAAAGAGATAATCATCCAAGATACCATTTCATAATCATTTACTTAATCCAATAGTTACATCACTCATTCCCAGAATGAGGCAATAGTACATAAGAGTTACAATTACAAAATTCCACCTCATAAACATAAGAGGGGTAAAATAACTTATACAAATTGAAATACAACAGTGCTAGAAATGAATAACAAGATCTGCGAGTTGTCCCACTGGATGTCTCGCCTCCACAAACTGAAGATCAAGGGGGACCCAACGGTTTTGGTGCATCTTCCTCCCAACCAAGTGGTACCCGAAGGCCCACCCCCCATGCTAGGAGATAGTAACCATGTAACATGGACATAGATCTACAATCCTCTAACCATAGGCAGACTCATACTGACACATACTGGCACAACCAAACAAATGAACTAAACAAGTACAACACAAGTACTACTCTCACATCACTGACAAGATAGATGACTTAGCCAATTCAGGCCTTCCCACTCACTTCAAACATCTTGGAGGCAACAAAACACATAGTCCACTCCTTTCACAGGAGGTACAAAACATCCCCGTTTGTGGAAACTGAGTAAATACTGACAAGAAACCATGCACTACCCAAGGGAAAAATAATTTGTTGACAAAAAGAATCAACAACCCTCATCTTCTAAAATATTCTAGAAGACTTACCAATTTGGACTAACACTTAATCCCACATCCCAAAATACAACTTGACGACATAGCTACAAAAGCATTCAAGTCAATAATCAACTCTAATATTTGGATTTCCTAAATCCATACTCATCCGATAGGTAATGTTGACAAAGTCAAAGGCATGATAACAGGTTAACTCAAACACTCATATACCCCTTTTTCCATTTTCATAATAGGCAATCTTAAACCATTTAAATTCACAACCCTTTGCGAAATACGAGGAAAATAAATATTATAGTTTTGGATATACTAAATCCATATCTCTTAAATATTCCAATCACAATGATTTAATTGTTCTAATAGAAATAAATAAATAAAAATAATTAATTGTCTCATCAATAAAACTCCTTTATTTTTAAAACGATGTAAATCTATGCGATTAAACCTTTTCAATTTTCTAACCATATTCTATAGCTCTTTCAATTTTCTATATATAACATGCAATTTATAAAAATATCTTTTCCTTTATCTATTTGACCATGCAATCAAATCTTATCTTTTAAAACTTTATTCAAAGCTAGATCACATGCAATTTGTAAAAATAAGATAAATATTGAATGTACACCTAATTGAAATTATTCATGTAATATATACATCAAATATATATTAATATATTTTATTAAACAAATACATTATTTAATAAATTATATTAATATTCAATAACTAATTTTGCAATTGCTTAAACTATCTAAATATTTAAATACAACTTCAATGTTTTAAAACATTCCTTCTAAATAATCAAATTATAGACAATATTTATTAGTCATTTCATCCACTAATAAATTTAATACAATATTAAATATTATTAAATTTTCATGATAAATAAATATCATATATTTTATTAAATTAAAACTTATTAATCAAAAACCATCTAAATCCAATGAAGGGCGGCAGATTTATTTTTACCAATTTATTCACTATTCCTGAAACCCTTAAATTAAAAAAATAAATCGAACACCATTAAAACCCAGACTTCGAACTTACAATGGAAAGGGCGGACGAAATTGCTAAGTCCAGAATTTTTAAATGTTAATAATTAAAAAAAATAAAAAAATAAAAATGGAATTGATTGGAGAGGGGTCGGCTATGGCCGAACCCCCACTCCTCTCCATTTTATGGCGGCCTCCCCAAAGGGGTTGCACTGCCTTCAAAGACAACGCTCCCTCCATATAGTGGAGGGCGCTGCCTTTGGAGGCAGACGCACCCTCCATTAAGGAGCTGCGGTGGGGTGTGCATAGCACCCCCACCCACAATATTACCAAAACAAAAGCCAACGAATAGAATTCACGTTTCATGTATTTCCACGATTCCCAAGTAAAACCAAAAAACGTCATACGGACAACGACACAAGGACTTAAAATAAATTTACACAACAATAATAAATGTATATCATATGTATTTACATATGCATATATATATATATATTTAATCAAACCTCAACATAGAGGAAAATTGAAGAAATTATTCTGAAACATTCATCTACAAGTAAAATTGTACAAAAACTTTTTTTCAAAAAATCCAAACTTCAGAGAGTCTTTAAAATTAATTCATTTATAAACCATTTTCTCGAATTCATGAATAATAAAAGAACAATAAAATTAAATGGATCTAAATTAGAACCAAAAGTCTTTTCAAATCCTCTAGATTTCACCACCGAAAATTTTACAGAAATTTTTCAAAACAAATTTGTTTTCTACAGAGATTTAAATTCTTTAAACAATCTAAATGTTTTGTTCAATCTCAAAGTTTGATTCAAATAACAAAAAAATCCGTTTCCTCAAATAAATTAAATTCTACAAAGGTTTTCACAATTTCTCGAAAAAACAAAAGCTTTAAATTTATTTATTTATTTTCTAAAACAGATTTAATAATCAAATCTTTAATCACTACTATTTTAAAAGCAACCAAGAACAATAGAAACACAAAAGAAAACCTGATTTAAGAAGCTACAGGTAATGTAAAATTTGTTGTAGAGCCTCCTCCAAAGTTTCTACAGCTTCAATCCAACAATCCAATGATTCTAACCAAGAAGCAATCCTCAAACCCAACCAAGATTTCCAGAATAACTCCAATCTAAATCTACAACCCATAATTTCTCCAAATCCTTTCTTTGTGTAATTTTCTCAAAAATTCTTCACTGCCATGAAGAAGCTGTTCTTCTCCCAAAATAGTCTCCGTGAATCAATTTTCAACAAACCCTTTCTAATTAGTTCAACTCCCCCATGTTGGCATAAATCCCAAAAATATCCTTTTCCACCAAAACCCATTTTCATGCAATTCATTAATTCCAATTAATAAATTAATTTTCAAAATTGAACTACTTTCCCAAATAAACATTTAATTACAGTTTCTAATTTAATCTCCCACAAACTGAAATTAAATTCCAAAATTAATTTTAATTCCTTTCTTTTTCAACTTTCTAAATAATAATTTAATTACAAATTCTAATTTAATTCCCACAACTTGAAATTAAACTTCCAAAATAATTAAACTCTCATTAAATGAAATAAAATTCCATAATGAATTTAAATTCTTTTATTTCTTTTAACTTTCTTAACATCACATTTAATTAATTAATTTAATTATTTAATAACTAAATTCAACCTCATTGATTAAATTTAATTAATTAAATAAATTAAATTTAATCAATTAATTTAAATAATAACTTCTATCCACATTGCATAATTTAAATTAAATAATCATCAACATGATTTAATGCAATTATTCTAAGTATTTATTTCCAAATCAAGAATCCTTTCAAAATTAAATAAGATTAAAGCAAGGCAATCAACGACTCGACACACACAACTGATGACACATTATGGGTAGGGTGTAGACTTGACACAAATTACCTAGTTACTATCTCCCTTCAACTTAACCGTTGGATCGACACGCTCAAACCTGTGAAACCAGGTGGAGTCGGTGTCATGTACCTGCAAACCTAAAAACATGGTAACCAACATCATATAATATAAATAGCATAAAATACACACCGTGAAGAGGAAATCACGGAATTGTAGGGCACTCGCAAGCGAGTGATGCGAACCCGTCCCCTTCACCAATACACTCATCAAAACTGACATTTACATCATAATCCAATAATCTCATAAGCAATTACATGTTATATCAACTAACATCTTTACACCAATTAAAGCATGTAAACTAAAGCATCAGATAACCACATCACATCACACAAAATAGTTCGTCACTCTATATGTAGCAATCAAATACACACACAAGACAACATATCTGAATATCCAGAAACATAAATCAACGCAAAACAAGGACACATCACCCAGTTTAGAAAGAAAAATGGAGGGGTGTTACAACATATAGTTATTATTGAGTTTTTCAACTTCCAAAATTATTTTCAACTCAATTTCATGAACTCCAATAGCCTCTCTTTACAATTAATCTTCAATTTTTTAACCTTATTTTCCTATTTAGACACTTCTTTGTATCTAGCTATGACAAATTTTGTTATTTATTCTCCTTTTATGATTAATCCATCCACCCATTTTTCGAGCACATTATATTTATGCTTTATTCTATCCATAGACTCAAATTGCTCCTTTGAATAAATAATGGGTGGAGAGGAAATTCTTCCACAACTTGAGTAGGTTGAATAAGTGCCTTGATGAAGTGTTGAAATTGGTTGATATTCTCCTTAGTTATATCTTCCTCTTCTTGTACTTCATCATGTCCTTGTGGAATTTTCTTCTACATTTCCCCTTAGATCCTAAATTTCTTGCTCGCTTGTTACATGTCCCAATTCAACTATAGAGACTTTATAATAAGAAACCAACATCTCTCCCTTATCCTTCTGACTTATAGGGACAACAACTTGGACCATTTTCACCCCTGTAGTATCCCTTTGGATGGAATGCATAATCTTCACTTTCTTACTGGGCCTAGGGACATTTGTTTCCTATATTAGACTTTTGAAGTCTCAGACAACCATCTATACCTAGAAGGGTGGTAGAAACTGGTTGGCCAACTAGTATGGAACTTGTTATGTAACCTCCTCTTATTGGGAGTGTTGTGGTGATTTAACTTCTTCAACAATTTCCAATTGTAAAATGGAAGTTACATTTCTCTCACTAATATCCTCTTATAGTTTTTCCTCCTATAGTGTACATGTTTATTTTTTTAATGCTTCCTCCTTTATAGGAACTTCTATTGAAACAACATTTTCAACAATATTTATTTCATCTACTTGCTCACTAGGAAGTTCCTCACTACATTGTTCTTGTGGAACTTATTTTTATGGTGGAAATTCACTAACTTCTTCTAGAAATTTACTTATTGTATGACCTCATTTTTTACCTCAAAATTAATCCCTTCTTGTACTAATTACTCTACTTTCTCTCATGACACATAAATTTCACCTTTAATTCCTACACCCTCACATTTCTATGGAATCATCTCTCCTTGCATCAAGTTCTCAAATTTTTGATGTATTTCAAACAAGCTACATGCTAGAGTTTCCTCCTAATAAAGATCTTCAAATTGAGAATAGTCTTCGACCACCTCAGAAAGAACATAATGAATAGATTTTTTCCTTTAGTCCAATATAAACATTTGAAACATCACCTTCAGCTATTTTTATTACCTCTTCCAAAATTGGACCTTCCTTTGGTTGCCTCACAAGTTTTGAAATATTAGTTGTTTCCTTAGGCATTACATCATATTTTATTCACTCTTCTTCTTCTTCTTCATCATCTTTTCTATCCACTAATATGGTGGGTGGTAAACTAGGAGTTTACATCTTCTTTTCCTTCATTGTATACCTTTTGATAAATTCATCTAACTTCTTTTTTCTCCCTTGATATTTGATCGATTCTCAAGTTGTTCTCCTCATCTATGGATTCAATATAGGCTTCCAATCATCCTTGTTGTATCAATGGATAAACCATGAGTAATACAATTCTTATTTGGTGAGGAGAAGCAAAAAAATTTATAGTATATTTTGAGGTAGAAGTTTGTTGGTGTACTTTTCCCTTTAAATATATAACTTGCATGATGGGGGAAGTTACTTGACTTGGCTACTAGGTGTTGATGTTTAAATTGTTCCAACCAAAATCTTACAACAATCTATAGGATAAGTACTTTAGATAATTTAAAGTTATAAGGGGTTGGCCAATGAACATGAGATATATTCTCTAATTATCTTTGCACTTCAAGCTTTACAAAACCTAGGAGGGTGATCCTAAAATATTCACTTGGATTCCAGAGTGATCGGGTGGATATAGAAAATCCATAATCATATAGAGTAGTTTAACAAACATATATGTTCTCAATAATGAATCCAAAAATTACAAATTCACACATAAACTAGCTAGATTCTTGAGCTATTATGTATTCACTACTCAGAGAACATGGGACATAAGATTAAGCAGAGAAGTTATTGCTTGAAAGTAAATGGTTCATTTGATTTTAAATTTGGATGACCAAGGAGCTGTATTAGACACAAATTCAAAGAGATTGGTGCCTTAGCCTAGGGTATGAAGTCAAGATATGTATAAATGAAACATTGCATAATAGTATTTCCCCCTAATTCTTGAAGAATTGCAACACTACACTACACTATCACACTTTAGTATTAAAAACCAATTATACTTACAACTCCTTAAAAAAATTCATAACATTCAATATTTTTCTTGAAGCATTTAATTCACTAATTTGAGTAAAATCCATAAGAAAAGCATTCACACATAGGAAAGACTATGAAAATGAACAAAATGACCCTTGATCAGATTTTATTCATAAATATAACTAATTTTAAAAAATACGATACAATTTATCTTTGAAATTGGTAATATATTCAAGCTTGAAATGGTACTATTATACAAAAATTATCATGTACATCGTATTCTATTCTTAGACTATAACCTAGACCAAAATAAAGACTCTATTACTATTGCTCTACAGATACAAAACTCTCAAAGATCTTGTACAAATGGCCCTGAATGAAATTTTATAGAAACATGGGAGAAAACAAGCTTTGTGCCAATTGACACATGTCACATTTTCATTTGACATTCTTTTACATCACAAAATATCAGTACAACTCCTTCATGAGGGAAAATCCATATAAGACAAAATTTTGTTGCATGCAGTTGTAGAAGATCCTCCTGCTTTCCAAAATGCACTTGAAGTAGAAAATGGTTGTACTTAAAATTGATGTACCCATTTGCTTCACTTTCTTTACCCTTTCCAAAAAACCAGGAGATTCTGATATAGAGGAAGAAGACAAAACACCCTGGTCCCACCAACAGAAAAGTAGGACTTGCATAAAAAATGGAAAGGCTCATTCAGTATATTTTTCAAGCCAAGAATTATATTCATCTTTTGTAGGCCAATTGAATGCAAGTAACTTGTGTACCTTGGAATTATGTGCATTGTATCTCGCATCAATGATTTCTTTGGCCTCTTTGGGAAAAGTATCCAAATTTATCTCCATTTTAAACAAATCATCAATTGAATTGATTAACAATGCTAGCTCTTGTTTACCATATTTGTATATGTATGTAGTTAGTGAAGGCACAATTCCTCCAAACTCTTCTTTCCATTTTTTCAAAGGCTTCATTTCCCCTTAATAATATAGAGTCTTAGGCATAACACCTTTCTCCATATCTTGAAACATCTTCAACTTTCCTTTGAATTTGATGTCTAATTTAGTTTGGAAGACAAAAAAATTCCTTAGTAACTCAATTCTTTCAAGAATTTGAGGCAGGTTTCTTGGGGCTTCCTGATCTACATCTATTGACTTTATCATCTCCTTAATAGAATTTTCCCTCATACTCCATTTACTTAGTACATTTTGAAAACTCTCTCGAATCTCTTGATGCTTCTTATATGCCTCATGTATTCCTTTGAATGCAATCCATAAAATTTATGACTTGTGCAATAGACATGCCAGCCTATAGCCAAGAATGTCATCGATAATATCAATAACTACCTTATTAGCCTCCTCTTTCATTTTATTCTCACTCTCCTTTACTTGTTTCACCTCATCCTTAAGCCTTTTGTTTGAACAAAACAATCTATTGAGGGGGGTGAATCAGTAGATACTAAAATTTTAACCCTTTAACCTTTAGAGTAGTTTGACTTCTTAAACATTTAGTGTGCAGATTGAAACATGAAATACAAAAATATAAATAAGCACACAAACTAACAACTCATAACACATGATATACGTGGAAAACCCAAGATGAGAAAAACTAGGTGAAAAAATGTTGCTAGGAGCTACTATCCTAATCCAACCTCACAAAGATACCTTCTATTACAAATTTTAAGGGCACCAACTCTAAGGAGACACCAATCCCCTATTCTAAGCACCAACTCAGTTATCTGCTAGCAACAACTAGTTAGATTTACAACATATGGGATTATTACAAATTATTCATAAAGAACACAATTCAATGTTACAACTTACTCTGCAACTACTCATGTTTTTGTTGCTGCCACAACAAATCTCTTCTCTACTCTACACCCCTCTGTTCTTCTTCTATTTCCTTAGTCCATTCTCTATCTGCTTAAGAGCTCAGAAAATACATTCTTCACTGTGCACTATCTCTTCTTCTCTTCTCTCCCATAGTTTCTACACTTCACATTTTGATTATCTATTTTGTATAGTTTCTAGCCGATGGTGATTGCCTCAAGATTCTCCACCACATGTAGATCTTATCTTAGGTTTCTGAGATATCTTCTACATATTCATACTCCTACATTGAGATGCACAACATTAAATTCTGGTGTAGAGAATTTTACCTCTTAGTATTTTTGCCAAACCCTAGGATCAAATATGCATTTAATTTGTTCTCTATTTCTTCCATCTGATTATATTCTCATTGTCTTAGAAATTTGTGCCACCACTTAGCAGGTCAAATCTTCTCCTTCATTGGTCACAGGTTCAGTTGAATTTTTTTAATTCATTCACTAAGTTGGTTACCAGTCTAAACCCTATGTATAGGACCTGACTATTGTAGTTCTTCATTTTTAAATATGGGCCGTCGATCACCAATCTTCGCGCCATGATCTTGTGACTCTAATTCAATCATTCATCTTTAAAACCTAACCATCATATAAACAGTCTTTAAATCTCCATCGTCAATCTTTTCATTCATGACCATCATGTATCATCATGCTTCACCAATTATTCAATTCACAACAATGATGTGAATTGATGCTGCGACAACCATTCGATCATCCTCTGAATCTGAGCCTTTCATTTCATCCACCTTATAGCCATCACACATCAAGAATTCACTTAAGAATTTTCCTTTCATTTCTGTGATGTGAATGAGTATAGCAATCATCGTCCAATCACATACCTTTAAACCTCCACCATAGATCGCCATCCATTGGGCATCGCTGTAACTCACATGAATTCAAAAGTCATTTCTGTGATGTGAATACATTTATTTATCACCGTTAGATCAATCACCATCCAATATACACCGCCCCCCTTTATATTGCTGGCTAAAAAAATGGGCCCATAAAATCTTAGCGTGTTGGCGAGCAACTGCCATTTTTCCACCTTGACGTCACCTTCCACTTCCTTCTTAAGTTCATCACTCATCGTTGAATGCACTGGACGATAGAAAATAAAAATTATAATGTGAAGAACACATGTGATGCAATTATATCATGAAACTTGTCAATACTTGTGTTATTCTCCACTAGCACCACTTCTTCCTTTGTCGGGTCCCACCAGATATAGTGTGGGCACTGTCTGATTAT